>CM062292.1:287935499-288513493 GCA_031216915.1 Pictodentalium vernedei
ATTCACTCATTCTCCTGATCAGTCACTAGAAGGAGTGAATTGGGAAGTTGATTCTTAAATTTACCTTACCAAATTTCATTAATTTATTGTTGCACCCGCGAACCAAAATTCCCTTATTCATCCGCTACTTATTCACTCACATATTCACTCATTCTCCTATTCAGTTACTAGAAGGAGTGAAGTGGGAAGTTGATTCTTAAATTCACCTTATCAAATTAGCAAAATCTTCCACAGCCCTCATAGGACTGTTTTACATGTGAAATAGAACTAGAATAACAGATACAGTTTTTTTCCATTTAGGATTTATTCTTTCACTCACTCATAGACTTTCCTCACATGACATTTCTCATAGGTATAATCCATCCATCCATCCATCCATCCATCCATCCATCCATCCATCCATCCATCCATCCACATCCATCCATCCATCCATCCATCCATCCATCCATCCATCCATCCATCCATCCATCCATCCATCCATCCACGAGTGGATGGGTGGGTGAGTGGGTGGATGCCTGGGTTGGCGGGTGGGTGGGTCGGTGGGTGCATGAATGCATGCATATTTGTCTTCTCGTTAGGATTTATTCTCTCATTCACTCACATACATGCACATACATACATGGGTGGGTGGGTGGGTGGGTGCATGGGTGGGTGCATGAATGCATGCACATTTGTCTTCTCGTTAGGATTTATTCTCTCATTCACTCACATATATGTACTTTCCTCATCCATCCATCCATCCATCCATCCATCCATCCATCCACGAGTGGGTGGGTGGGTGGGTGAGTGAGTGGATGCCTGGGTGAAATACATGTGGTAATCAGAGACTCTCATTAGTCACGGTTTCTGGTAATTCCGTTTAAATTCTAAACTCGTCTGCTGAAGTGCCATTCAGTAACGGAACAGAATGATTTGTCGCAGTCCAAACTCCACTAAGTTAATAACTATTGTTATGAGTTGTTGTGTAACACATATTATTACTATTGATATAACACAATTATGTACGACCAGAAGTATACCTGATGTTTACCAACCAAACATTCTACAACCCATTTTTTGGATAACTCCAAGTTTCTATTCACCAATCCACTAATCGCATTTTTCACTGGCGTAATAATCCATTGATCTACCGCCCCCATCGTCAGTACTGCACCAGTGTAGTCCAAACTTTGCCCAAACTCACAACTATTGATGTGGTGTGAATTGCTGTCAATCAATCATTAGTGCTTCCAATGAAAAAAAAAGACCCACTTAACAAGGCATCAGAGAGTACAAAAGAATTCGTTATTTGTACCCAATGTACATCGCGTACGAACACATTTGTCTCGAGTTTCAATGCATGATATTTAAATACGGTACTAGTAAAAACCGTTATAGAATATGCGAAAACTCAATAAATAAATAAAAGTTGTTCACAAATTCCCCCATCGGAATTTGTTCAATTGCGAAAAAATTTATTAAGTTATATGTACTTGTTAATAAGAGACTTTCAGCGAGATTACATGCTTTGTTTTCTCCAGTAATGTATCAATCATTCACCGACTTGGCACCTAACGACCCGTGTTCTGTCACTCATCCATTCACCTGGTCAGGGTGAATTGTAAGGCTTCCATTTAAAGTCTAGTTTTTTCCTCCTATCCTCACATTATCCACTAAGTTCTCCAGTTAAGCTTCATACCCATCCAAGATACCAAATGACGTGATGCTGAATTCAGCAAATTTATGTACATATTTTAGTGTTTTTACCATATTTGTACAGAATTATTGTGTTCCCAATCTGACACCAAATCATATGCTTAAACCGAAACAGACTGTGACTACAAAAATAAAAACATTTTCGTCTACCAATTCAACCCTCATTAAACATTGCCACAGTGTCCGGATCTTGAACTCCTACTATATTCACCTTGGATTAATTCTTGAATTAAAACATCCAAAGAAATTACGGTATTCTTATCCAGCGGGAAGGTACGGTGACATGTCGACACATAATGGCGGGTAGCATTGCGCTCGACGAGGTGCAGATGGAAGCGGAGTACGACTTTATCCGACTTCACAATGAAAAAGTATGTTCCCTACCAGAAAATAATGAATCCCCATTCAAACACCACATAAACGATTGTAAATACTTTTCGCCTAGTGACTTTCGGTCTAAGACTAGCAATTTAGATGCCGGATTCTCACTATTTCACATTAACTGCCAAAGTCTAAAAGCTCACTGGGATTCCTTCCAACACTTGTTATGCAATTTACAAACAGAAAAAAATTCTTTCGACATAATAGGACTTACCGAAATATTCCGTATTCCTCCAGACACTTCGTTTAAACTTGAAGGTTATGCCCCTATTATAAAATGTATGAGACCCGATGATGATGATGGCCGGGGAGGAGTTGGGCTATACATTAAAGAAGGGATAACATATAAAGTCAGAAGAGACATCTCAGTCTTCATTCCTCATGTCTTCGAATCCCTATTTATAGAAATAAAAGATAAACATAACTCCAAAATTATTGGCATCATATATCGACCCAACACCCCACCTAAAGCCGACATCAACCTCTTCTTATCAAAATTAACTGAAATAACGGATGTTTTGAATTCCGAAAATAAAAAAGTTTATATTATGGGAGACCTGAACCTCGACCTTTTAAAGGCATCAACACACTCCAAGACAGAAGAATTTATTAATCTCATGTTTAGCCAGGGATTTTTACCTTATATTACTAAGCCGACGAGACTTTCTAGACATTCTGCTAGTTTGATAGACCATATCTTTACAAACAATACTTCACAAACAGCACTACCGGGAATAATTTTATCGGATGTATCAGACCATTTTGGGGTTTTTTACGTTGAAGTTACACCCAAAATATGTAATGCACCACTGTTCACTCTGAAACAAATTATAAACGCAGAAAGAATCGCCGAATTCAAAACACTTCTCTCAGAGAGTGATTTTAACCCGGTAATGGAGTCGAATTGTCCCAACGAGTCATACGAAACTTTTCTTAGCATCTATATGAAAGCCTACGATAAAGCTTTTCTGTACAAATGTGTTCGTAAGAATAAGAAATTTATTAAGAAGCAGCCTTGGATGACAAGGGGACTTATCATATCCTCTATCAATAAAGAAAAATTCTACAACAAAAAACTTAAGACCCCCAACGAACAGAACGTATTAAATTACAAAAACTACTGTAGAATCTTCAACAAGGTAAAAAAGCAGTGCAAAACCATTTATTACAGAGACATCTTAAACGAAAATAGAAACAATATGCGAAGAACATGGCAAATCTTAAATGAAGCTATAAATAAGGGAATACGCGAAAGGGGGTTGCCATCGTTTTTTATACAGGATGATATAGAAATAAAAGAAGCAAATAACATAGCAAACGAATTCAACAAATTTTTTATCAGCATTGGAAAGGCTGTAGCCGACCAGATTCAGAAACCAAACAAGACGTATTTAGACTACATGGACACTAATATCTCCAATAACTTTTATCTGTTACCCACAGATCCCACAGAAGTCAGCCGAATAGTAAATAAAATGAAGCCCAAATTATCAAAAGACTGCGATGGTATAACTAGTAGTCTTCTTAAACAAACAATAAACGAAGTATTGGATCCCCTCACACATGTTATTAATAATTCTTTTATTAATGGCAAAGTACCTGATAGGATGAAGATTGCAAAAGTGATACCTATATTCAAAACAGGCGACGAGCATAGATTTACCAATTACAGACCTGTTAGTATACTTCCCGCGTTTTCAAAAGTACTGGAAAAGCTAATGGAAACGAGACTTACAAATTTTCTAAATAGATTCAATATTTTATACCCCCACCAGTACGGATTTAGAAAACGCCATAGCACCATTCACCCAATCCTCCAACTTCTGAAAAGCACCGCAACAGAAAACAATAAACAGGATAAAAACAGCACTTTAGCACTGTTCTTGGATTTGTCAAAGGCCTTCGACACGATAAATCACGAAATTCTATTATGTAAACTCGAAAAGTATGGTATCCGAGGCCTCGCGAATAATTGGTTCAGAAGTTACCTGTCTGACAGGCTTCAGTATGTTATGTACGAAGAACATAAATCAGATTCAGCGAAACAAAGCTGTGGAGTCCCACAGGGCTCAATTCTGGGCCCTGTACTCTTCCTTCTATATATCAACGATATTAGTAAATCAGCATCACTCGATCTATTGTCGTTTGCGGATGATACCACGGTACACTGCTCCGGTTCAGACGGGAATGCCATAACTCACTATTTCAACAACGAAGTTCAAAAAATATTTGAATGGTGCTCGGCGAACCAACTGCTGTTGAATGCTAAAAAAACCACTTATATTATACTTAACCCAAATAAAGGTAAGAATAATAATTTCTGTCAAGAGATAAAAATAAATAATCAAAAGATAAGCAAAGTCGGGGGAAGTGAGACAGAAAAATCTCTAAAATTTCTTGGAATAAGCATTGATGAACACTTAACCTACAAAGCTCATATATCTAGGCTATGCTCGAAAATAGCTCACGCAAATTATAACCTCAGCAAAGTAAAACACATTCTCCCACGCAAAGTCCTGAAAACATTGTACTACGCTCTGGTTCATAGTCATCTGGTGTACGGGATTTTAGCATGGGGCAATTCAAGAGCTGTTAATAAACTAGTTATCATGCAAAAGCGCTCATTAAGAATAATAAATAACAAAAAGTACAATTCCCATACAGACCCCTTATTTAAGGAAAATAAAATACTCAAAGTAGAAGATTTGTTCAAATTGCATGCATTACTGTTCGCGCATGACTGGCAAAATGGCAGATTACCGGCTTCTTTTAACGATACTTTCAAGGTTACTGACAATCCACTCGGTAGGACAACCCGGCAGTCGGGACATTTATACATAGAAAAAACACGTACACGAACCCTAGATAAACTTCATCTATACGCCATCCCGAAACTATGGAACGCTTTAGACGACACAGTTCGAAATATCAGTAACAGGGCTACATTTAAGAAAACATTGACCACAACATTCCTTTCGTCATATTCGACGTATGTCCGTTGCGATAATCCCTACTGCCCAGACTGTACTTAGTAAATATTGATCATAGTGACACTTTAGCAAATTAAACAAATCCGCAATAGAAACATACTAGTCGTGCGACATGTCTTAATCTTGCACCCTCGTCCAATGCAACCTGCAGAGTTTTCCCCTCTAGTTGCCCCACTAACCTCGCGTAGAGACACACACGGTTAAGAAGCTCCAAACAATACTCTTGAGGAACAAATTTGCGTTCTGGAACACGTATTTAAGCAAGTGCTTGGTCAAGTCGGTCGGCTAATCATGGGAAGTCGCATGCGGTGAACTGACCGACACCTAAATGCTGTCAGCTAGTTTACGGCATTCGCTTCCCATGGTGCGCCCACCGACATTGACCCCTCGTCCAATTATAAAGATCATGATCTTTCTAGTTGGAACGATATTATCCACTCGATTTGACTAATTGTGTCTCTTGAATTTAATGCGGAGCAATGATGGTAATTTAGCAAGCAGGTTGCTCTCTGCGGACTCTGCCTAAACAGAAACACCACCCTCCCGCTGGCTTCTTATCCTAGCCTCTCACACTTGAACGTAATTTCGACCCAAGGAACGGAAGAACCAGCATCCCTATCATAGACCGGACAAATCGCCCTATGTTTACTCATCTAGTCACAGTCTGTTCGTGAGTTATGTTTCCTTTAGGGGGTGGCAGGTAGACAGCCAATCTGGCTATGCCACTTCCCACGGTATGCTATTTGTTACTCATGCATAATCTTTATTTTTGTTTACATCATACATATATGTATATCGTGAATAAAGAATCTGAATCTGAATCTAGGTCATATTTATGGAAGAAATTCATTGTAAAGTGTTAGTTTGACTCCATATAATGCCTAGATGATGACATCCCCTTTTGGTCGTGATTGGTCATCTGTGACGGCTTCAGGAGCCCAAAGCCCAAAAACCTTGAGTGCAGTCTACAGGTCATATTTATGAAGTGATTTCATTGTAACTTCGTAGGATCACTCCAGATGATGCCCAGATGAGAATGTCCCCTTTTGGTTGCGATCATTCAACCATGATGGCTGCCCGAGCCCAAAAACCTTTAACTCAGTCTACAGGTCATATTTATGAAGGGATTTCATTGTAACTTGGTAGGTTGACTTCATATAATGTCTAGATGAGAACGTCCCCTTTGGACACAATTGGGAAACTGACGGCTACAGGGGCCCGAAGCCTGAAAACCTTTTGCACAGTCTACAGGCCATATTTATGAAGGGATTTCAATGTAACTTGATAGGATGACTCGTTTTGGAATAATTTCACTGTAACTTGGTAACTTTTGTTGATATACGTTAACTGTGAGGGCCACATACATTAACTGTGAGGTCATATTAACCTACCCCTCAGCTCTTTAGTACAGTGTACACCTCATATTATTTTTGTCAAAAACATAGCATACAGGGAACAGAAATGAACATCTTCCCAATTGTCACAATTCTTGTCTTATTTCATAATCCTTTCATAAACATTGAACATTATCCTTTTCATCAAACACAACACACAAGTTAAGCTACAGTGTCATTGACACTTTCATTGGTGGTGGAGGTGTGTGGGGGTGGGTAGGGGTAGAGAGAACCACAGAAGTTAAAAACAAATTGAGTCCCTGAGCTCATGTTTGAGCCAAAGCTTTAACTTAGTCCATTATAAAGAGTAATCTTTATAATAAAAATCTCCTTCAGTTTGATTGGTCAGAATCTTTTGATGTTTGGTATACAGCATCCTGCTGGGGGTGGGGTGGGAGAGGGGCCGTGTTGCAGAATAAAGTATATTCAATAAATAAATAAAATAAATAAATAACCTAATAAATATTTTATTCAATTTGGAATTCTAGATATTTTATATCACTTTTATATACAGTGGAGCCCACTTAATTGGATATCTCTTAATTATATATCCCTGTTAATTGAATATAATTTTCAAACACAAAACCATTTACCATACCTTCAGTACAAATTTGATCTGTTAATTGCATATGGGTTGTAGAGTAAACTCCTGTTAATTGTATATAAATTTTTGTAATATGTCGAAAAAATTACTGTGACACGCAACAAATTCCCCTTATTTATCAACCTTTTTGACCTCACTACATCCAATACAGGCATTTATTCTATTATATCTTGTTTGACAGAGCTCTGCGAGCTCTGTCAAACAAGATATAATAGAATAAATGCTCAGTTTACCTCCAGAACACAGGAAACTGACCAAATCCTTGTATACTCCTGTTAATTGAATAATTTTCACTGGCAAAATGGATATTCAATTAAGAAGATTCTACTGTATCAGATATAGCAAAATATAGATAAAAAAATCGTTGTTGGTTTTAAAACAAATAATAGAGCATGTGTCAAAATAAAACAGTTTTGAAACTCATCAGTATTCAAAGTAAGTACAGAGAAGTTCCAAGAGAAATTACTCATAAAATGTTATATTGGAATTCTTTTCTAGGTATTTTGTACAGTTACTCTGGACTCGTTAGAGTCAGCAGCAAAAAGTGATCCAGTGTCTGTGTTAACAGGGTAAGTGTAATTGTTTTTTATGGACCTTTACATTATTTTAACCCTTTACCCACTGATTCGGGTGCATCCACCCACGTAATTTAAAAATTGAGCAATTAAAAAATAATATATGTTTTTTAAAATTTCCAACAAAACCTTATGTGTCCCTCCCCCCTCCCCCCCCCCCCCCCCGCCCCACTCCCCCCATTATAACTAGCTCGATGAGCTTGTTCCAATGAGGGGTCACACAATATGGTTTTGTTGAAATTTTCATAAAATTTAAAAAAAAAACAACAAATAATTATAATATTAAATTTTTTTTATTATATGCTAGCCTGTGAATTATCACAAATTATCTAAAAAGTATTGCTCGATATCCCTCAGTAGCTTCCAAATTGACATCACGCTTCATCGCATGACATCGCCTTGAAGGAACAATCAGCAGATCTTTGTTATTGTCTTCAAACTCTTTGCAGTGGAATTGGGCTGAATATTGATCAGTAAATTGTCATGTAGTATTTCATAAAAAGAAAATCTACACTATTTTAGTGATTTTTAAAAAGAAAATCTACGTGCAAGCACTTGTTAAAAATAAAACTTTCAGATCCACACTCATCAGATAATTCCTGATATTCACTAAAACAGTGTAGATATCCTCTATATATCACGTGCGTTGGGTAAAGGATTAACCCCTAGCACTCTGGCAGTGCAGCAGAATTTTCTCCAATAATTCTGTTTTTCTCTTGTTCAACTATCAATTTAACCAAATATGCCTTGTTTGACGTAGCTGCTGCTGATAACTTCTCCATTTTGACATCAGAGTGCAGAACGTTAAAGAAGTATACAGGCATAATACAACTTTACAGTTTCCAGTTATGATTTTAAGTATGAGCAGTTACTGTTCAGGGTACTATTCCTCCTTCCATTGGGAAAACTTGCATCCTGAAGGATTAAATTAGAAATTTCTTTAACATCTAGAAGCCTTAGGTAAAGTCTACTTGTGAATGATGTCATATGGGCAATAATAGTGAGCAGCAAAATTCATGTAACCTGAGCAGTTTTTTCTTGTCAAGGGTCATCTGCCTGATTAACAACTGCTATATTGTAAGTCCACTTAATTTAATATGAAGTCCTTCTGTTTATTTATTTATTAATTTATTTATTTATTTATTTATTTATTGGTGTTTAAGGTCACATACTTATGCACAATGGCTAATCGTGACCGTGACAGTTTGATGGGTGGAGGAAGCCGCAGTACCCGGAGAGTACCACAGAGCATTGATGAGCAGCTGTCAGCTCCTCAACATTCTAACTCTGTTCAAGCTCTGCTCCACTCTGCTCAAGCAGGGCTACAGCAGTTGAAGACATGTGCACCATTGACGTGCAATACGCTTTAGTACACGGCATTATCATGCCCCCACATAGGCAACCGGGATAAAGAACCTAGCCCAAGTACACAACGCGGGTCGTACCAGATGGGGATCGAACTTGGAACCTCTAGCATAGAAGTCCAACAGGCCCCACTGAGCCACCGCGATCCCGTTTTCTTGAGTTAACCCTTTACCCAACATAATGGCAAAAACCTGCCAGCGCTATTCACGAAAATCGCCAATTAATTTTCATTATTTTTTGTCTCAAAAACACAGGTTACGACCCTTCTTTGGAACGAGTTCATCGAGTCGTTCCAATGAGGGGTCATAACCTATGTTTTTTAGCCCAAAAATGAAAAAAAATTGGTTATTCAAGAATTTTGTTTGCAAATGACTGCTTTTCCTAAAATGAACTTTGTGCTGTGTCCTCCATGCTTTATAATCAAAAGTTTTGTGATTTACCATATATGCACAGTAGATTATATGATATTTTAATGGTTTTCTATTATACAGTATCGCTGCCATGGACTGGTCACTTTCCTAGGGTGGTTAATGTTTCCATGAGCGCAATAAATATTAGATTCCAAACACTAATTATAGGAATAATCATCAAAAATTTAATTAACGAAGCACCGGGTACAACCCAGGCTATATTGTCGCCATCCTGTACATCCACCTGTATGTCTGTTCATCTGTCCGTCCATCTGTCAGTCAATCTGTCTGCACCAACAAATCAGGTTTATGAGCCAAGTTGTTGATACACAGCACTGTTATGTGTCTAGTCGGGTTTATGTGTAGCCACAAAAATTTGAACTAACAAATGGTGTTTATGTGTCGAAAAAGTGGGTTATGTGGCTAAAATAGTTTGTGACAAAAAGTGGGTATTGCATTTCAGGGATTTTATGTTAGGGGAAGGGTTATGGTCTGTAAGCTGAAAGGGGGAGAGTGTGAGTGGTTGTCCATGCATTTTAAATTCCTCAGATATTTTAGCCACATAAACCCTGATTTTAGGGGCATCCGTCCATCCATCTGTCCATCCATCCATCTGCCCATCCATCCGTCTGTCCATCTAAACTTGTGTGCGCAACTCCTCCTACATTATTGGACCAATTTTGCTGAAACTTCTCAAACATTATGACTAGCAACTGAACATGCATATATTCTAACATCTTTCATCTTCGACAGTTTTAACTAGGTTATTTCCATGAACTTAGATTTATTATGGATTTTCAAATGTGATTCTAGTGTGCGCATCTCTTTCAACATTATTGAACCGATTTCGATGAAACTTCTTAAACATGGCCACTAATGAGTGATCATGCGCATATTTTGAAATTTTCTATCTGTGGTCATTTTTACAAGGTCATCTCTCCTTCAACTCTGAAGAATTAATATAGATTTGTACACTAGGTTTTTATTTGTGGAACACCTTCATTAATGAACCAATTCTGATCAAACTTCTCAATCATGATGACCAACAAGTGGGCATATGCATATTCCAAATTTTTTATCTGCGACAATTTTAACCAAGTTTTCTCCTATTAACATGGATTTATTATTGTTTTTTTCAAGCTCAACATTCAGAGGTGCATTCTAGTAAGCCAGAAGTGGGGACATTAATCACTTTTAGTGGGGAGCACGGTGGTTCAGTGGTAGACTGTTGGACTTCTATGCCAGAGGTCCCAAGTTCGATCCCCGTCCGGGACAACCCGCGTTGTGTCCTTGGGCAAGGCACTTTATCCCGGTTGGGGGGCACGGTGGCTCATTTGGTAGAGGTGCAGTCTGCAAGATGAGAGGTCCTCGGTTCGAATCCCACCTGCGGCAACTGCGTTGTGTCCTTGTGCAAGACACTTCACCCCCATTGCCCACGTGGGGGCACGGTGGCATTGTGTACTAAGGCATACTGCACGTCGATGGTGCACCTGTCTTCAACCAATGCTAACCCTGCTTGTGTGGAGTCAGTATGTTGGGGAGCTGACAGTTGCTCGCCGTTGCTCGGTGGTTCTCTCCTCCACCCATAAAACTGTCACGGTCATGATTAGCCATTGTGCAGAAATATGTGACCTTAAACACCAATAAATATTATCCCGGTTGCCTACATGAGGCCACGATGACGCCTTGTACTAAGGCGTACTGAACGTCAATGGTGCACATGTCTTCAACCGCTGTAACCCTTCTTGAGCGGAGCTTGAACAGAGTTAGAATGTTGAGGAGCTAATAGTTGCTCGTCGATGCTCGGTAGTTCTCTCTGGGTACTCCGGCTTCCTCCACCCATAAAACTGTCACGGTCACTATCACGATTAGCCATTGTGCATAAGTATGTGACCTTAAGCACCAATAAATAAATAAATATATCACCTTTAGTGATAGTTCTAGATTTGTGTAAGAACACTAAGCAAAAGAAGAACAAGATTTTAACAAAAATCTGCTTGACCATCAGACTAATGGTTGATATGAAACCCCTCACCAAATCTCATGGATGACCGGAAGAATGGTATTCCTGGGCCTTGTATACGATATGATCATAACAAATGTGACTGTAATGTGCCAGTAAAGGACATTATTACATGCTGCCTGAAAAGATAGTGGAATGTGTCTGATAAATATGTTTCAGTATATGTTGTTATGATAGATATAAGAGAATATCTCTCCAGAAGTGCCATGTATTGATATTACCATGCATTCTCAGCATTTGAGTGTTGAAAATTGAAAGAAATGAATTGTATAATTGTCGTTGAACATATTAAAAAATTTTCTGTTTTTTAATAATTTGAAAACTTTCTTTTCAGAGAAATGAAAGAAAAAAATTTCATGCTCCATTATGAAGTAAGTTTTTTTTAGAAATTCAAAAATATCTGCTTAAATTATTTTGCATTGCCTTCAGAGATTAAAAAAAAAAAAATTACCATCCACTGCTTTGATAACATTTGCATAGGTACAGGTTATCTGCATAAATGATGTCTGTCATCATTTGTAGTTTTTTGCCAAATGTCACCTGAATCGGGAGCGCGGTGGCTCAGTGGTAGACTTTTGGACTTCTGTGCTAGAGGTCCCGAGTTCGATCCCCATCTGGGACGACCTGCATTATGTCCTTAGGCAAGGCATTTTATCCCGGTTCCCTACATGTGGGCACGTGATGCCATGTACTAAGGCGTACTGCACGTTGATGGTGCACATGTCTTCAACCGCTGTAACACTGCTTGAGCAGAGCTTGAACAGAGTTGAAATGTTGAGGAGCTGACAGTTGCTCGTCAATGCTCGGTGGTTCTCTCCGGGTCCTCCAGCTTCCTCCACCCGTAAAACTGTCATGGCCATGATTAACCATTGTGTATAAGTATGTGACCTTAAACACCAATAAATAATAATAATAATGTCACCTAAATCATACAGATATTGACATTTCAGCATAAATATCCTTAGTATCGTGGAGTCCACATAATCACATTCTGTTTAACTGGTTGAGTGCTAGAAGCCACTATGATGTTTTTATTTAACCCTCTGCACACTGATGTCAAAATACCCAAGTTTTCAGCAATATTTTTTTCCCACAATGCAACTGAGAATTTAATAATTATATCTTGTTTGACAGAGCTCATCGAGCTCTGTCAAACAAGATATAATTTGTTAAATTGTCCATGCTGCATCAGCAGTATGGGGTTAATGACAAAAATGTTGAAATGCTACCTGTGTGTTAGGGGTTAAAAGTGTGGACAACAACTTTAATGGCATTACACTGTGTGCATTAACTTGTCATTTGTGCAGCAGTAGATAAAAAAATGTTCATAAAACCTGTATTTTTATACTGTACCAATGACCCAGACATAGCTGGTGCTAACTCTTAAAATATAGGGCCAAACACAAATTTTGCCCCCCAATCCCCAAAATTTGCATCTAAAACTAAAGAAAACATGTCCTGAAAGGCCCTCCACACCTCGCCCCCACTGCGCATGCGCAGTGTCCAGGACGTTCCGAAATTGGCGCCATTTATCATTCTAAGTTTGGCCCTTCATCAGTTAACATCTGACTGATCTTTGTGCTTTTAAATCTCAGTTTAAATGATGCCAGACACATAAATATTAGTGAAATGGTGATTCTAAGGAGGATAGAAAAGGAGGAGAGGAAAAGAATGTGTGACAGAATATTATCAGGGCTGTAACTTAAAATTTTTTAATGAAATTATGTTAAGTTACCTATTTTCAAGGCAGCAGCCATTTTGTTGTCATTCTGATTATTTAGTTACACTGTTTTTTCAAGTGTTTTTCCTCTCTCCCTGTCCTTTAAGTTCCCCCTTGCTATTCTCCCATGCTTTTGGCATAGTTTCTGTAATTATTATTACTAAAATTTCTTGGGAGTTTTAGCTTAATAACAGAATGAATTCTGTTCTTTCCCCATGTTTACGTCTTCACCTACGGGTGGTTAGGCGTTGTGTTCTGCATCTACCATCTGATGTTCTGCAGTTTCTTCCCTGGAAGTCTCTGTTTTGCATCAGATGGTGTATTTTTGGTAACTGATTTCGGGCCTGGGTGCCTGGAGTCTTATTTTAGTGTTTTTACACTCATTGTTTACATTTACAACAGCCCTCTGTGTGAGGGGGGGATTTCTAAATAATAATATCTTTATGTTATTTTAATCATAACTAGATACATTATTATTGTTCGTAAGTGTTGAATAAATTGTTTAAAATATTTTTAAAATTTTTGTCCACACTTAGGCTTGGGATCCATTGGGGCTCAACGTTACTTTTCAGAAACTTGGGCTGTTCTGAAAAAATATTTTTTTCAAAATATTTTGATTTCAATTATTTTTTCTATATTAATGGATCATATTATTATTATGTATTTGATTGCCAGGGGTTAGTGCGAGTACCAGGACTTGTTTTCTTTTCTCATTGAAAGGATATTGATCAATTGTTTTAGGAGGAAGTCTTCCTCTGACCTTATTATCATTCTATATGTGGTCAGTGTACTCGCATTAACTCCTGTTCTGTATCGTATGATTTCGATGACAATATGGGAAGCGTATGTCACGGTATGTTGTTGGGGATTTGGACACTCCGGTCCTTTCCCCGCAGGGTCACTCTACTTTATCAATTTCTATTTCAGACGATCAAGATTAGGGTGATGTATCTGTGATGTCTTCCAACAGTGTGCCTCCGTCGTCACAATTAATGAAGGGCTAGCGGAAAAGTGCTCATGTAATACGCCAATTGCCTAAGAGGACCCTAGTAGGTTCGACGGCCTTTGACGTCCGCTAGCTCGCCCAGTGTAGCGTCCATTCACCGAATGGTTCGGCAGCCGGGTTCGTCCGTTGCGGTCTAGAAGGAATTTTGGGGTGATGCGAGCACTATAAAATTAACTTAATGCACACCCAGTGACGGCGGATCGGAGGGAGAACGGAGGAAGCCTTTTAGTCCGGTTCATAGCTCGTTCCGGTCCATCCGGACGGCAAGCGAGAGAGGCCCCTCTCTCGTTCAACAACATCTGGCCCCAGATGTTGTGGTACAAATGTGTTGTTAGCGGAGCATACGTCCGTCGCTCGGGACGCTCCGTTGTATAGGCAGTCCGCTGAGACTGCTAAGGCTTCCTCTTCTCATCAGCGCACACGACCGCACCTTGGCTGCGTGACCGCCGATATATTACCAGCTTCGCCGATCAAGGATTCTTCGGCGACCAGGTCACACCATCCGGCAGCCAGGGATTCGAGACCGATGGACTCCGGACGTTCGCATAGGAAGTATGCGGGAGCCATCTGATGCGGAGCTGCCCTCGGCGAAGCACCGATAGACTGCGCCTCCGCAGGTCTTGACGCCGGACATTCTTGTGCACATAGCACAGCTTATCGCAGCATCCCAGCAGCCGACAGAAACGGTGTCGGATCGAGAATTATCCGACAGCGCTGGGTCGGTAGCCGGGGACTCGAGGCCTGCAGACTCCGGACGTTCGCATAGGAAGTGTGCGGGAGTCAACGTACACGGAGCTTCCAGCGGCAATGCATCGTAAGTCCGCTACGGCACAGGCCTCGGGAACGGACGTGCTTTCCTTAATAGCACAGTTTATCGCAGCATCCCAGCATCAACTGAATCTGTCGCATATATTTTATCCGACGATGCTGGGTCGGGACGCTCCGCGGAAGCGGGTACGGACGTCCGAAAGTTTCATCTGGTCCGACGGGATACCGAAAGGGATTCGGTGGATTTCAAGCTTTCCCTTTCGGAACAACATATGCTGCGATGCCGGATAAGAAACTGATAGCGTCGGTGGACTTAGAAATTTTTGGTTCGGTTCAGGGACATCGTCCCTCAGTTCCGACATAATCCAATAATGTCACACAAACTTTCGAATTATTGAACGACGCTATATATATTATTATTTTATGCTTGCTATCCAAGCATTTCTGGTTTCTTGTTCGAAGAGTTATGGAGATGTCTTTCAAAAGTGTGCCTCTGTCGTCATAGTTAATGAAGAGTTAGCGGCAATAAGTGCTCATGGAATATGTCTATCGCTTACGGAATGACATTCGCTAGCTCACCCGGTGTAGCATACATTCATCGAATGGTTCGGCTGCCGGGTTCGTCCGTTGCGGTCTAGGAAGGAGATTTGGGTGATGCGAGCACTTTAATTACTTTAGTACTCACCCAGTGACGGCAGATTGAGGACAGATCGGAGGAAGCCAACAACATAGGGGACCGCATGTTGTGGTTCAGATATTTTACATTCGGAGCATATGTCCGTTGCTCGGGACGCTCCGTTATATTGACAGTCCGAGAGACTGTCTTTAATGCTTCCTCATCCTCACAGCAGGGCACACGACCGCACATTGGCTACGTGACCTCGAGTATCCGATCAGTTTCGGCATTCAGTGATTCCACAGCGAATAGGTCGCGCCATCCGGTAGCCAAGGGACACGAGGCCTATACACTCCGTTCGCTCGCATATTGGAAGTATGCACGGGGTAACGATCTCGGAGCTTCCTGCGGCAATGCATCGTAAGACCGCTGCTCCTCAGGCCTCGGTGACGGACGTGCTATCCGAGTTAGCACAGTTGTTTCGCAGCATCCCAGCAATTGACGGTTTCTCGGTCGAATCAGGAATTATCCGACGGCGCTGGGTCGGTGCGGTCCGCGGTTGCATCAAGCTACGGACGACCGAACGCTTTATAGGGTCCGACAGGATGGCGAAAGGGATTCGAAAGATTTCGAGTTTTCCCTTTAGTAGTATCGGAAGATGCCTTTCATATCTTCTGGCATTTCTTCCAGTGATTATTTTTCGGACTTCATTGCTGCGATCTTGGATAAGAGACTTATAGCGTCATTGGACTCGGATTTTTCGATCGGTACAGGGACTTTGTCCCTGACTTACCGACGCAGTCCAATATTGTCATTACAACATGTGTTTTATTTTTCGACGCTATATATTATATATATATATACAAGCCTGCTACTAAGCATGATAGTTTAGTTTCTTGTCCGCGTGGCTCATTTCTGCCATTTTATCTTTTTTACATATAGTTTATTTTGGCAGAGCAGGGCAAACCGAGAGTTCATATGCGTCTAGACGGTGTGATTAAAGACTGCATATATTCTTTTTCGCCGTTTATGTCTTTTCCAATTTCAATATTGGGAACGACATTATGTATAGTAGACTTAACTTAGACGCTTTATTATACGTAATCCGCCTTACTGAGGCGTTATCATTACGTCTTCAAGAAAAGATTTACGGGATATTATTCTCAATGTAATTTCTTTTGAGGGCAGTATTTTGTTCACGTATAACTCCGCCCTTCAGTGGCTGATTGGAGTGTTTAGACGTGATGCAGCCCTAGCTACATCCACGCGTGGATAGTAGGTTAAGAACTCTCTCAGAGTCGCTTCGTTCTCGGAGGAGCTTCTCTTCGACGGCAACTTTCCGGCAATCCATGAATTGCTTGGTTTATACATTCTCTTGTCTATCTACTGTTACAAGAGATTCAGACTGGGGCAAACATTCGGTGGTTGACTCAGAGAGTGCCGCCGCAGTTGCCGGACCCTAGTGTGGCTGTTATGACGGTTGCCAGTCAAACAGATTGGGATATATACTGATCCCTACGGATTCGAAGTGCCAGGGTCTTTGGGTTCCGCAGTCTTTTAGCTATCAGTTTAACTTCCGCGGAATAATGTTTTTTAGGCTTGCTTTATGTCATTGCATGAACATTATTCAGAAATGCATGCCCAAATTCCTGTCCTTTAATTCGACAGTAGTGGCGTATCTCCGGAACCAGGGAGGCACTCTTTCGTTTCCGTTATTCAATTTAATGGAAAGAATCCGTCTGTTGGTTATAGTACACCAAGTTCAGTTTTGGTCCGTCATATTCGGGGTCGTCTGATTGTTTTATCGCACTCCCGTTCTCTTACGGGTCGCTTGTTGCTGTCAGAATGGACTCTCAACAAACAAGTATTTAATCAGATTTGCTATCTATGGGAGCGCCCAATGATGTTTTATTATGACACAGCTTGCTAATCAATTGCAGACGTATGTGTTGGCTTGTCCAGATCTCTGAGCTAATACTGTTAACGCTCTATTGATCTATAGGACGCAATGATAGGATACGCGTATCCTCCGGCGCTGTTGTTTTAGCAGGTATTGCTAAGATAAACAACCACAATACATTTCTGTTGATAGCATCTCTATCTTCACAGAGATCATGAGTAATTTACTCTCTTGTCTACTGTGGATCTTAACGTGAAATCTTCCTCTATGTGAGGATCTTTTTTCACTGGGTAAATCGTGTCATCTTTATCACAACCAGCAAGGTCGCAACCTTCATGTATTCCGTTGTGTGGTCCGTATTGCATTGTAAGCACTGTACTGGACGAGCTTTGGACGCGATTTCTTACTATAGGAGATCCTCTTCTTCGCTATTCTATGCGACTAAAGTGGAGGCTCTTCCGTCGTGGTGTAGGGATCATTATGTTCATATGGTTGATCCCTCCATACTACGCATTGCTAGTTTTTAGTATACTTGTTTCACAAGATCTACTGCAGCCTGTTGTTATTTAGGTTATAGGTTTATGTTACCTCATACCTATGCACTCTACGATAGTTTACAATTGAGTCTTTTGTCTCTTTATCTAAGTCAGTTAGTAACTTTTTGATAAATAGACTTAGAATCTTTAGATTAAATTCCTATACGGATTTTAACTTCGGTTCTTATTTAGCTAAGTAATCATTTGAGCCTCTGGAAACAGTAGTTTTCAAATTCTGACCTTTTAGACAGTAATTCTGTTGGTTTCTCTTTTACTGTAGAGTCAGTGAGTTTCATGCACTATCGATGGATGATTTTCACTTTCATAGTTTCGGAATCAATACTTCCGTTACTATTTAGGTTGGATTGTTGCATAAGAGTTAGGCTCCTATTATCCGGAACCTATTATTTTAAGGTCCTTCCGTCTTCGTATGGGCATAGGCCTTTACTCTTTCCGGGTACAGTTTATGTATTTATAAACAGATATCTGTTTATTACAAGGGCGTAAGCTTCTTCTGTCTTTGATGTCTAGTAGAAGGACGTTACGCTCCATTTTATTGTTAATCGATTCTATTAACTAGCGTACTGCTTATGGTATATCATTGGCTTAGCAGTTGTGCTTAAGATTTCGGCTCTTGAAGTAAGAGTTCTTCTACTTCTTGGGCTTACATTAATAGTGTTGCTATTATAGATTTTTGAAGGCTGCTCATTGCGCTCAGCCATCCATTCATGAATTTTATCTCAGAAATATCGAGTCCATTTCTGGAGGCCTCTATTGTTAGGTCTATTATCTACTGCTCAGAATGTCATTCACTTAACAGTTGCTACTATAGCTAGGTAGGCTGTCTGTTTCGGCAGTGTCTCCGTTCGGCTGCCCTCTTCGCTCTGGGCTATTTGACCCAGGGCAAGAAAAAGGGGGGGGGAGGGTTTTCCCTTGGGTCACCTGTTTTTACTATGAAAACAAGGGGATACCTCCTCCGGAGTTAGTAATTCTGAGCTGTTATTGGGATGGTTGTTTAGTGAGAAGTTTAAGTTTATAAAATTCATTCAAGTCTTAGTTTTTAAAGTATAGCTTTTGAATATTGCATATGTCAACGGACATGATTATGCAATTCTCACACACTTTTAGGAGTATAAGAGTCTCTATTCTCTAGACTTACTTTATTATTGGCTTACTTTAAAAATTATTAGTATAAGGATTATTGGATATTAATAGAGTACATGGATGTATGAAGCTCAATTTTTGGAAGGTGTTGTATCTTTCTAATTTATCATAAATAAGAAAGATACATGTAAGGCCTATTACTTCTTTTCCCTACAGGGGATGACTCTATTTTATTTTATTGAGCGTATTCCATTTTGCTCTATGTCCTTGGCCCTCCAGCCTTTTTACTATTCAGCTATGTCTGGGTCATTGGTACAGTATAAAAATGTTAAAAAATTTATAGTAATTTATATATTTTTTATACTTACCAATGACCCAGACGGGGATGGCCCTCCCAGGAGTTGGGAACTCTTGCCTCCCCGCTGAGTACATAGCGCTTACCAGGCACTGGTTATTAGAATGATAAATGGCGCCAATTTCGGAACGTCCTGGACACTGCGCATGCGCAGTGGGGGCGAGGTGTGGAGGGCCTTTCAGGACATGTTTTCTTTAGTTTTAGATGCAAATTTTGGGGATTGGGGGGCAAAATTTGTGTTTGGCCCTATATTTTAAGAGTTAGCACCAGCTATGTCTGGGTCATTGGTAAGTATAAAAAATATATAAATTACTATAAATTTTTTAACTTTTTTGTCTCAAAAACATAGGTTATGACCCCTTGCTGGAATGAGCTCGACGAGCTTGTTCCAGTGAGGGGTCATAACCTATGTTTTTGAAACAAAAAATCAAAAAAATAATGAAAATTAATTGGTGATTTTTGAGAATAGCGCTGGCCGGTTTTGGCTGTTACTTTGGGTAAAGGGTTAAAACAATCCACCACCTTGGTTAGTAAAATGCACATGATTTACATTTATTTGCTATTGTTGATGACACTGCTGGTACATGTGATAATTATTATGATTTCAAATTTGCGGATGTGACACTGGTGCTTAAACTAGTTTTGCAGGATAAATAAAAAGAAGCTAGACCAACAAAACATTTACCTAACGAATTGGAAGTATCCACCCACATAATGTACAAACTGAGCAGTTGATAAAGAATTTAAAAATTTTTCAACAAAACCATATTATATGAACCCCTCATTGGAATGGGCTTGTTGTTTGTACTCGTCCCAATGAGGAATCCTATGATATGTTTTTATTGAAAGTTTATGGAAAATTTGAAAAAATAGTATTTCAAATAATAAATTTTTACATCATGCGCACTGGGTAAAGCAGTAATAAGACTTTGAAAAGCTGGCACAAAAGATTAACAACCTTTTTGGCTCTCAGATTGAACATTTATTGCAATAATAGAGGAAAAGTTTTCAAAATGTATGCTTCTTAAAAGTGTTTTAAAATTAAGAATCATCTCTCATAAAATAAAACTAGAGAGGGAACTTTGAGAAGTGGAACAGTGCTTGCTTACTTTGGTAGATAAGTTTTTTTCTTCTCTGGTGTAATCGAACCTGGTAGCTAATGTCTTGGGTATGAATCCCCAGAAGTGAGCAGCATAATTTTAAGTGTTTAGCTGAACTTGACTTTATAGTTGTATTGTGACCACTGTATAGCCATGGATGCAGAAAGTAACCTTAAATACCGACAAATAAGAACATGGAATAAATTCTTGTCAATTAAAAAAAAGATCTTGTGATCCATGATAAATTTTTACAAGTGGTCTAAACTTTTTAGCTTGGTACCTTTAACCCTTTACCCAACGTAACGGCCAAAACCGGCCAGCACTATTCTAAAAAATCGCCAATTAATTTTCATTATTTTTAGCTCAACTTTGACATAAGTCAAATTTGAGCTTATGCCATGGCCAGTCGTCACTCTGTCCGTCAACAATTCAATACGGCTCGGGCTAGAGTCCGTATTTATGAACCGATCTTTATGAAACTTCTTGGGTACCTTTGTTATCACCGTGGGACGAGACCGAGTGTTTTGGGGTCCGGTCCGAAATTCAAGTTGGCCGCTGGCAGCCATTTTGTACAAAATTAGGTGCAATCAGATTTTTACGCAGAACTTCCATATGAAAGCTCTGATTTGAAAATTTTTTTGTATGAATGTTTAGTACCATGGGATACATCCCTTATAATACGGGTTTTTTTCTCGTGCGTAAAATAAGCAAATTAGACTAACTAACTTTGATGTATTTTGTGTTACTTTCAGCACTGTAAGTGCAACTGCAACTGCCAATATGGCTCGGGCTAGAGGCCGTATTTATGAACCGATCTTTACGAAATTTCTTGGGTACCTTTGGTATCACCGTTGGACAAGAACGAGTGTTTTGGGGTCTGGTCCGAAATTCAAGATGGCTGATGGCAGCCATTTTGTTCAAAATTAGGTGCAATCAGATTTTTGCGCAGAATTTCCATATGAAAGCGCTGATTTGAATAATTTTTTGTGTGAATGTTTAGTACCATGGGATACATCACATATAATACAGGTTTTTTTCTCGTGCAGAAATTATGCAAATTAGATGAACTTTGATTTTTTCAGTGCAGCTTACACACAGTAAGTACACATGTCAATACCGCTCGGGCTAAAGGCTGTATTTATGAACCGATCTTCAAAAAACGTCTTGGGTACCTTTGTTATCACCTAGGGACGAGAACGGATGTTTTTGGGTGTGGTCCAAAATTCAAGATGGCTGCCAGTGGCCATTTTGTACCGAAATTAGGTCTAATCAGTTTTTAGCTCATCTTGACAAAGTCAAGCTGAGCTAATCTCATCGCTCTCCGTCCGTCGTCCGTCAACACCATGTTTTGGTCTTCTCCAAAGCCACTGGGCCAATTCAAGTGAAAGTTTGTGTGAGTGTTGGTCCCAAAGGGGAGTTTCATTTTTGTTCAACTCAGCATGTACTCCCCATAGGGAGGGAGTGGGGGAAAATGCTCCAAAATATTTTTAAAATCTTCTTCTCAAGAACCAGTGTGTACAATGACTTGATATTTGCTGTGGAGCTTCCATATGAGGTGTAGAATCAAGTTTGTTCAAACGAAGTTCGTGAAGTAATATTTGGCTTTGTAATAGGAAGGGTAAGATTTTTGGCCCCGCCCAAAATTTCTATTTTCTGAACCGATGGTTTGGTATGAACCAAATTTGGTTGTGGTAGTATTGGGTCATAAGTACTTGACCCATGCAAAAAAAAAAATTCCTGCGTCCCCATGGGAACCCTGGGAGCTAAAAATAGAAATATTTTCAACCGCCCATATTTCCCAAACCCCACGGAACAGAGAGCTTTTATATGGTATGAAGTATCCTTATGACCAGTAGAATTGAATAGTAAAAAAAAATTGCCATCGGTTATGTCAGGGTGTTTTGTAATGGGCATTGAAAAAATGCTGAGTCAGCATATTTGCAAAAATTTAAAAAAATCTTTTCTCCAGAACCAATCATCAGAATCTTTTGATATTTGGTATACAGCATTCATAGGGGGTCAGATAAAAGTTTGTTGAAATAAAGCTCATGGGTTCATATTTGGGCTCTCTACAGGAGCCCGAAGTTTTAACATAGGGTAATATGAGGAATATTCTTTAAAAATCTTCTTCAGAACCACCAGTCAGAATCTTTTAATATTTGGTATACATCATTGTTATGAGGGTCAGATTGTAGATTGTTCAAACCAAGTCCCTAGGTTAATATTTGGGCTTCCTACGGAAGCCTAAATTTTATCTTTGTTCAATATGGAGGGTAAATTAAAAAAATCTTCTTCTTCAGATCCACCAGTCAGAATGCTTTGATATTTGGTATGCAACATCTCTATGGGGGTCAGATTCAAGTTTGTTCAAATCAGATCCCTAGGTATATATTTGGGCTCACTATGGTAGCCCAAATTTTTACTTAGTGCAATATGAGGAAATTTCTTTAAAAATCTTCTTCTTCAGATCCACCAGTCGGAATGCTTTTATATTTGGTATACAACATCTCTAGGGGGGTCAGATTCCAGGTTGTTCAATTCGAGTGCCTAGGTTAATATTTGGGCTCCATATGGGAACATGAAATTTAACTTAGTACAATATGAGGGAATTTCTTCAAAAATCTTCGTCTTCAGATTCACTTGTCAGAATGCTTTCACATTTGGTATACAACATCTCTAGGGGGGGTCAGATTCAAGTTTGTTCAAATCGGATCGATAGGTTAATATTTGGGCTTGCTGTGGTAGCCCAAATTTGAACTTAGTGCAATTCGAAGAAATTTCTTTACAATTTCTCTTCTTCAGATCCAACAGTCAGAATGCTTTCATATTCGGTACACAACATCTCTAGGAAGTCAGATTTAACTGTGTTCAAATCAAGAGCCTGGGTTAATATTTGGGCTCTCTATGGGAGCCGGAATTGGCCATTTTGCTGAAGAATTAAAAATTTTGTATTCAGTACCCTCTAGAGGTACTAAGATTAATCCACATAGGTTGTATCAAGGGGCTTCATAGAGGAGCTCTACATTTTACTTATGATCAACTGAAGAAAAGGCATGATGCCCAGATTATTTTTGTCACTCCTGAGGGACTCAAGGATTGACAGTGTAGCCTATGGAGATGGCTTGCTTAATGTAGACTCATTCCTGGACTCTGTTTAAATTGTGTTCTGTACAAGATGAGCGCTTCAGGCCCCATGGGGCCTCTTGTTTGTACACAACTTTCATACAGCTCAGGCTAGAGGCCGTATTTATGAACCGATCTTTACGAAACTTCTTGGGTACCATTGTTATCAACGTGGGATGAGAACTATTGTTTTTGGGTGTGGTCCAAAATTCAAGATGGCCACCAGCAACCATTTTGTACCAAAATTAGTGCAATCAGTTTTTTGTACAGAACTTCTGTATGAAAGTTCTGATTTGAATAAATTTTTGTATGAATGTTTAGTAACATGGAATACATCACATATAATACGGGTGTTTTTCTCGTGCAGAAATTATGCAAATTAGATGAATTTTGATTTATTTAGTTCTACTTATACACAGTAAGTGCACATGTCAATACGGCTTGGGCTAGAGGCTGTATTTATGAACCGATCTTCACGAAACTTCTTGGGTACCTTTGTTATCACCTTGGGATGAGATCGAGTGTTTCTGGGTGTGGTCCAAAATTCAAGATGACTGCCAGTGGCCATTTTGTACCGCAATTAGGTCCAATCAGTTTTTTGTCAACTTCTATATGGCTCGTATTTATGAACTGATCTTCATGAAACTTCTTGGGTACCTTTGTTATCACCTTGGGACAGGAACAAGTATTTTGGGGTGCCTTTGTTATCACTGTGCTATGAGAACAAATATTTTGGGGTTCAGTCAGACCCATTCTGGGACTCAAAGATTTCTTTTCTAGTTTAGCATCTGACTGTCACCCACCTTTACAATTCTTTACCTATACATTTGTTACAGGCTACGGTCAGTATTTATGTACAGACCATTACAATACTTTATATGTACCTTTGTTATCAGGTCATTACCTAGATGTTTGTCATTGCTGTGTTACATACTATACATGTACATGTCTTAACAAGTTGAGCTACAGTGTCATTGACACTTTCATTTCATTTTTTGTCTCAAAAACATAGGTTATGACCCCTTGTTGGAACGAGCTCAATGAGCTCGTTCCAGTGAGGTGTCATAACCTATGTTTTTGATACAAAAAATGAAAAAAATTAGTTATCCAAGAATTCTTTTTGCAAGTGTCGTCTGCTTTTCATGTTAGGTAAAGGGTTAAAGAAAGAGGTTCAAATATAGAATCTTATTTGACTTTGACAGTGCTGTATGTACTCTGTCAAGCTAGATATAATCAATTGAATCTCAGTTTATCACCACAGTATATTAAGCTAGGGAGTGTGGTGGCTCTGTGGTGACGGCATTGAACTTCAAACTGAGAGGTCAACAGTTCAGTCCCCACAGGGGGTAATTGCATTGTGTCCTTGGGCAAGGCACTTAATCCTGATTGCCCATGTGGTGGCGCGGTGTACTAAGGCATAATGCATGTCGATGGTGCACCTGTCTTCAACCGATGCTAATCTTGCTTGTGTGGGAGTTAGTGCATTGGGGAGTCTGACAGTTGCTTGCCATTGCACGGTGGTTCTCTCCAGTACTCTGGCTTCCTCCACCCATAAAACTGTCCAAACTGAGGTGATCCTGGCTGTCAAAAGTGTCATTGAACTCCAATAACTTAATACATAAATGGTATGTTCAACTTACCAAACTCTGGTTAACTTGGTATTCCCAATGACTCATATTCCCACCCCCACCCCCCCCCCCCCCCCCCCACCCCACCCACCCCACCCACCCCACCTCAACACACACACAAACTTGTTCCATAAAGCAGCCCGGAATTTAACCAATTCCATCTTGTTTGACAGAGCTCAATAAGCTCTGTCAAACAAGATTGGTTTGGTTAAATTCATAGCTGTATTATGGGAAAAATGCCGTGTGAATTTCTGTATTTTGATAACAGTATGCAGATGGTTGACTGGTATGGGGAAACCCTGTTAACTGAGTTACCAAATTTTTCAATTAACATATTTATGTTACAACAAAAATGCATTTACCCCAATACAAGTAACAAGGTCCAGACAAAATCCAAATCTATGTTGAAGGTAGCAACTGCATGTGCATTCATGTGATTCGAGAATGTTTTTTACTTCGACTCAATTGGAATTGAGTTATTACACATGTCGAGATAACCATTTTTGATAACAGTAATTAAAGGATAAATAAATGACCAGCACAATGAATAAATTAGACTAGATCATTTTTTCCCATGGCAATATTTTTTATATGAGCCTACCATGCATTAAATATGAAAAATAAAACAAACAAAAAAAAACCCACACAGCTAAAACACTGCTATAAACTAAAGCAGTTATAGTACAACTAGAACAATGAATGGGGATTTTCATCATGCATCGTGTAAGAATGCAATACCATAACGTCACAATCTTTACCTACATTATTTTAACCCTTAAGGGCGTGGACAAGGGTCCTGAATTCCCACCAGCCCACAGCCTCTATAGTCCAGTGGCTTCGCAGTGATTTCTAGTCACGTCTTGGCTGCCTGTTGACTAGAAACCACTGCCTACCTAATTTATCTGTTGTCTATAGGACCTCGTCATGATGGCATGTTAACCCTTTACCCAACGAATCGCCCGCGTAATATGCAAATTCAGCAGTTGAAAAAATATTATTTTTCAAAAAATTTCAACAAAACCATATCATGTGACCCTCGTTGGAACGACCTCGTCGAGTGCGTTCCAACGGGGGGTCACATGATATGGTTTTGTTGAAATTTTTTGAAAAATTTAAAAAAATGATATTTAAAATAATAAATTTTGATATCGTCTGCGTTGGATAAAGCGTTAAGGGCACCTGTTCTGAAGTCGTAAAAATCGTAAATAGAACTTTAAGGGTTAACAGGCCAACTTTGATACTCAAGGTATGGCAAAAGTTTTGGACTTTGTAGGTTATTTGCAGTTAACAAGGGTAAGAAAATATTAAACTAAGTAGGTTCCACTATATTCTGTTAATGAGCCTCTTTTGTATCACTATCTTTAGTACTTTTGAATAAATGTTTTCACATCAGGTACTGAGTTAAACAGAATTCCTATCTGGGTCCTGTTGAAAAATTGCTGAAACCCCATATTTAATTATCCACCCACTGCAAGGAAGAGGGGGCTTTTTTTGTATGTATGTCTGTATGTCCATCTGTCTGCCCATATGTTCACCACCCATCTATCCATCCATCTCTATGTCCATTCAAAATTACTGTGTGTGCAACTCCTCCTACATTTATGAACTGATTTTGCTGAAACTTCTCAAACATGAACGTGTGTATACATTGTATTCCCAAATTTTCAAACTGTGGTGATTTTAACCTTGAACATAGAATAGTTAATATAAACTTCTACATGAGATTCTTGTGTGCAGCTCCCCCCCCCCCCCACCCCCCAATTTATGAACTGAGTTTGATAAAACTTCTCAAACATTACTTTTAACTAGTGTACAAGTTAGTGTTTCCAAATTTGCAATCTTCATTGATTTTAATCAGGTTTTGAAATTCACATATTTCCAATTTGCAACGATTTTAACCAGGTTATCTCTCCTTGAATTTAGAAGATTTAATTCAAGTGTGAATTCTGGAGAACCAGAAGTGGGAATATTAATAATCATCTGTGATAATTGTACTTTTTCATCTACCAATTGATAGTCACTGGACTAAAATGTATTGAGGGTTAACATGGGACCTTGAAATCTTTGAAAGTCACGATAAATATTCAAGGCCTTAAAAGTACTTGTTTATGTCTAAAAAAGAAAAAAATTTGTTTCTCAGCCCTTTTGGCTGCCACAGGCTCTCTTTTTGTGACCAATGCAAACTTAAAAAAAATAAAAATTAAATGGTTTATGTCTGATATTTTACCAAAGTTAATAAAATTGAGAAATTTGTCCCTTGAGTGCAATAAGGCTTTGCAATGGTTTAGTATTGCAAAGCCTGCTTACACTCAAGGACAAAATACACCACTACCCATGCTATTCTGTAGATTATGAGGCCTAAAACAAAACAAACCAAGAACATGAACTTTTGATGGCAAAAAAAATAATTACAAAAATAAAAAAAACACCCACCCACATGCAATTTTACAAAAAATAGCCTGAGAAACAGAATCTGTACTTTGTGGGGCCTCAAATGTACTTGATAACAATGTTTTGGCTTACTGGCTGTCTTGTTGGGGTACATTTTAATTATACTGGCTATATTGTTAACTTAGCTTGACAAAATCAAGATAAGCTATTGCCATCACACATGCGGAAGTCTGTTAGTCTGTGGGTCTGTGCACATTTTCTTTAGCACAGGTGACATCCTGTAGTTCTTGTCCGATCGTCACTAAATTTCATGTGCAGGTTCGAGGTCATGTCTAGATAAGAACATCCCATTTTGGTCGGTCAACTATGATGGCTGCATGGGCCCGAAACCCCCCAAAATCTTTAGCACAGTCTACAGGTCGTAATTATGAAGGGATGTCATTGTAACTCGGTAGGGTGACTTGGTATAATGTCTAGATGAGAACGTCCTATTTTGGTCATGATCAGTCAACCGTGATGGCCGCAGGGCACATGACCTAGATTTGTTTAGCACAATCTACAGTTGATATTGATGAAGCGATTTCATTGTAACTTGGTTGGATAACTCAGTCTGATGTCTAGATGAGACTCCTATTTTGGTCACGATTGGTCAGCCATTACTGCCCCTTGAGCATGTGACATAGATTCTTTTAGCTCTGTCTGCAGGTTTTTTTGACAAAAGGATTTCATTGTATCTTGGTTGTATCTTGGTTGGTTGACTCGGTATGATATGTTGATGAAACTATCCTATTTTGGTCACAATTTGGTCAACCATGACTGCCGGACAGGCACGTGACCTAGATTAATTTAGCAAAGTCTACGAGTCATATTTATGAAGGGATTTCATTTTAAGTTGATAGGATGACTCGTTTTGGAATGATTTTACTGTTACTTGGTAACTTTGGTTGGCAACACTTAACTGTGAGGGCCACATCAACCCAGTCCTCAATTCTTTAGTACAGTCTACACCTCAAATTATCCTTGTTGAATACATTGCATGTAGGGCACAGAACTTAACATATTCTCAATTATCACAATTCTTGTGTTATTTCATAATCCTTTCTTAAACATTGAACATTATCCTTCTCATCAAACACTACACACAGTCAAGTTAAGCTGCAGTGTCATTGACACTTTTATTTGAAAACTTCAAGAGGGTCTGAATAAAATCTTAGAATAATGACATTTCCTTTCGACAGACTCTCTTTTTGACAATTGAATCAGACTAGATCAGGACTATTCAACAGTTAGCCCATCTTTCACTTACATGCATGGACTCTAGAAGGACATTTTGAGTGGGTATATAATGTCCAATCAATCTGAGTTAAGACTGATGATTAAATTGTGTCAATTTTTTTTAAATGAGAGAATAATAAATAAAAACGTTGGATTTCTTGTTTTGTTCAACCGAAAAAGGTCATTTAAAGTCCATTAATCTAGTTTATGAAATTGTGGAGGCGTCAAGATATAAAAAATAAGAATTCCTAATTTATTGCCAGAAAACAGGAGAAAAACAAAATTGTGGATAAAGGGGATGTCTGTTTTACTTGAATACTTTGTGCTGATGTCTGTGCATTCCATCAACCCTTCAGGTTTTACATATGATGACTTGGGACAACACTTTTCCTATACCATGAGTTGCAGTTCTTGTAGATAGTGCTGGCCATATATAACTTTCACATAACAAATCTTTCAGAGCCAACGTTTCAACAGCCACTGCTGTCTGCTTCAGGGCTAGAAATGCTCAGGAGAGAATTAGCACACATGCCTCCATCATGCTGCTAATTCTCTCCTGGAAAATTCTGCCACTGATATCCTTTTTGACAGAATCCATTGGGCAATGTCAGGTGGGATATCCTAGGCTGATTTTCAGTACAGGTTAACAACCTACAGCCTTCTAATGTTATCTATACAGCTTGGCCTCCCATAATCTCTCTTATATGTATTTTTAGCTGTGATGAGCAGCTGTCTGTCTGTCCGTCCGTCCGTCCGTCCATTCCGTCCGTCCGTCCGTCCGTCCATCTGCCCTGCCCTGCCCTGCCCTGCCCTGCCCTCCTGCCCTGCCCTGCCCTGCCCTGCCCTGCCCTGCCCTGCCCTGCCCTGCCCTGGTCGGTCGGTCACCAACAAGTTTAAAAACACCATAACTCCTAAAATACCTGATGGAATGACACCATACTTGGTATGCAAGTGTATCTTCATGATGGCTACACCCTCTCAATAGTGCATGTCATTCAGATAATATCTGTTACATTTATGGACTTGTCACCGAGTTTTTTTGTCACCAACAAGTTTTTTGTCACCAACAAGTTTTTTTGTCACCAACGAGTTTTTTTGTCACCAATGAGTTTTTTGTCACCAACAAGTTTTTTTGTCACCAACAAGTTTTAAAACATCATTGGCGTTGCACGAATCGTCGCAGCTTTGGCACTGTGACAGTGCACTATAGTTATACATCTGGTGTCACAGCAGACTATGTACTGCCATGTGTCGACATAATACATTGGTGGTTTATGTCAAGTGTGTTTATGTAAGGTCAAATTTTGATTAAACTGCATTTCTCGCCCCCAAGCAGATGGCAGTGGCTGTCTAACTGTTGGCTTTTAAATTAAATAAAGGGTTAAAGGCCTGTTACTTTAGTATAATTTCTAATTTTCAATTTCAGTTTCCGCCTTATGCAACAAATGAAACTGGGAAATTAGGCAGCCCTGGTAGAAGAGAGCTTGGGCATGGTATGTTTATTTTCTCTTTATTTGGAGTACAGAGGAGCTCTGTTAATTAAATTGTGGTTAATTGAACAGCCACTTTGCCAGTGTAAATTATTCAATTAACGGGAGTATTCCCATAGACCTCTGTCAAACAAGATATAGTAGATTAAATGCCTGTAATGGATATACTGAGGCCAATTTTAGTTTTAATACCGGTAATGTTAATTTCACACCTCTTCGGCTCCAAGTTCTGAATGTCAATCACGATACCCGGGAAGTTCATAGACCATGGTATCAATGATTGTGTATTATAGTTTATGAGATTATGTCGAATATCAATTTCTTTCGAGATCAGCATCGCAGCTTGAGTTGTGATTTAATCTTGCAAACAGGAATATTTTTACACAGTATACCAATGGCCCAGACATAGCTGGTGCTAACTCTAAAATATCTAGGGCCAAACACAAATTTTGCCCCCTCCCCAATCCCCAAAATTTGCATGCAAAACCGAAAATTAGAAGTCCTATCTGGTCCTCTATACATTTACTCTCTGCGCATGAGCAGACGTCAGGAAGTGACCAGAATTGGCGCCAATACCATTCTTTGTTTGGCCCTTGTCAGATAACAACAAACTGACTTTTGTGCTTTTTAAATCTCAGTTTATAATGATGCCAGACACAAATCAGTGGTTAATTTGGTGGATCCAAGGACACAACTGGATGAAGGAAGGAAGAAACTGTGGTTTGAAACCTTCAGGGCTGTAAATTTTTTTTGTTTATAAAAATTTGTTCACATTCCCCAATTTCGGGACATGGGCCTGACGTCATCATTGTTGATAATGATTTTTCCACTGTTGGTTAAGTATTCCTTCCCTACCCTCCCTTGATCCAGCCCAGTTAAACTCCCAAGCTTTTTGGCTTGTTTTATGGAAATTTTTTCATAAAATTTCTTAGGTGTTTAACGTGTTAAACAGAAATTTTATTCTGTATATCCCCAGGGTTACGTCCTCACCCTTTGGGTGTTTAGGCGTTTTTAGTCATGCATCATACATCCAATGTATTGTTTTTTCTTCTGATGAAGATCTTGCCTTGCATCAGATAGTTCAAAAATCTGTTACTGACTTTGGGCCGTGTTGCCTGGAGTCCCGTTTCTGGTTTTCAGTCTGACGTTGTTTACATTAGCAACACTCTTTATATATATGTAGTTTTCTATTTATTATATGGTAGGTCTGTTGTAAGATACATTTATCAGTCCCGTAGTGTAGCAGTTAATTTTTTGGATTGAAAAATTAATTTTTGTCCTCACTTGGGCTCTTTTGGGATACATTTGGGCACTTTGTTCCCTTTGGGAACTTGGGCTCTTGTCAAAATTTTTTGAAAAAATTTTTTGTGTAAACTATTTTTCGATTTATATTTTGAATGTTTTTTGTTATGTATCTTTTTATATTATTTAATGTGGAGTTGGTGGGAGTATGATCGACTTAGTTTGCTTCATTATGTAAGCATATTGCTCAATAAGCAAGGCGAGGAAGTCTTTCCTCTTATTTACATGTTGGTTGCCTTGCTTGTAGTCGATGTACTTCCACTAATTCTTGCTCATGTGTCGCATGGGATGACAAACGTTGCTGACGGGTGTCACGGTACATTGTTAGCGAGGGGCCACTGCCGGTCCTCCGGCCCAAAGGTCCCTCTAGTTTTTTAGTTTCTATTTACAGAGGAACAAGAACATGGTGATGTTTACGTGACGCCGTCAGAGAGTGTGCTTCCTTCGTCGCATTTAGATAGTCAATCAGAGCTAGCGGCAAAAGTGCTCATGAATATTAGACAGGGCAATAAACCACAGCATGGTTTCAGATCCCTGACATCAGCTAGCTCGACTGGTGAAGCGGTACACCGTCTGAGGGTACCTTGAGGCCGGGTGTGTCCGTTGCGGTCGAGGAGAGTAGAAAGGGTAGAGCGAGCACTATAAAATAATATCAGGCTCACCCTGCGACGATGGAGAGGAAGAAGCCTGCAAGTTCAGCAGGAAGCTCAGCGAGGTCTGAAGGACCGCGAGTGAGAGGGCCCCCCTCTCTCTTTTATAAGAACATCTGGGGCCAGATGTTGTGGTTCAGAACTTGCGTCAGTCGGAGCATATGTCATCGCCTCCCGTCCGGGATGCTCTGTTCAGTTTACAGCCAGGGTCGGCTATAGTTACGGCTTCTTCAGCGTCTACCAAGCACACACGACTGCACCTTGGCTAAGTGACTTCTAATATCCAGCCTGCATCACCAAGAAAGTCACTCTTCATCAGAAAAGTCAGACCATACAGTAGCCAAGGAGACGAGGCCTCATTCATCGGGATGTCCGCAGAAAAGAGCCATCTCCGACACACTGTCCCAGGAGCAGCCGGCGTCCAAGCAACAGAAGACCGCTGCTCCTTAGGCCTCCATAACGGACTTGGTGTCGCAGATTCACTGCTCATAGCAGCATCCCAGCAAGTGCAGAAGCAGCCGACGGCAGTCTCAAAACTTGAGCTGTCGGATGGTGCTGGGTCGGTCCAGTCATCTGCACTTTCAGATGCCAATGACCATGAGTATAATCTGATTCAGTCGGATGGTGAAAGGGATTTGGAGGAGAATTACCCTTCCCTTTCGGAACAACACAGGGTGGCAATAGAGCTTATGCATCGATACTTCCCTGAGGTCATTCCTGAGAATGCGACAGCTCGAAAGTAGCACTATTCAATAGCTAAGACAAGGCCTCATATATCATTACGTCCAGAGAAAAGAGCTGTCTCGGACACACTACTGTCCCGGGAGCAGCCGACGGCCAGAATAGAAGACCGCTGCTCCTCAGGCCTCCGTTACGGTTTTGCTGACACAGATTGTGCAGCTCATTGCAGCATCCCAGCAAGTGCACAAGCAGCCGACAGCAGTCTCAGAACCTGAGCTGTCGGATGGTGCTGGGTCGGTCCAGTCATCTGCGCGTTCAGATGCTGCTGACCGTGATTTTCAACTGATTCAGACGAATGATAAATGGAATATGGAGGGGGATTACCCTTCCCTTTTGGAACAACACATGGTTGAGATGGATTTAATATCCATCAACACTACCCCGAATTTGTTCCAACGAATCAGAATGCAGCGACTACTAGAAGAAACCGCTATCATTGTTGGATGCTGACTTCATCCGGAAAAGGAGGAGGAAATGTCTTTTCCGGTTAAGTATAGACAGGTGTCGCAGGTCTTTAGCTTTTTAGACGATGCCATATTCAACTTTCCAGTGGAAAGAAGTAAGGCGGTTTCTTGTCATCATGTTCCGTAATTTTACCAATTTTCGGAAAACAGGGAAGATGTACTGAGAGTTCCTCTGCGTTTGAATGAGTAGGCTAAGGACCTAGCTATGGCCTTACCTTCATCATTCACTATTCGCTCAGTCACAATTGAGACGGCATTTCTTCATTAAGAGCAAATTTAGACTCACTGTTTTACGCAGATCATCTTTAAGAACTGTGACGCAACGTCTCTACGGAGAGGAATTTGAGGATGTTCGTACCTCAATTAGAGTCCTTTCCAGGGCTATTATATTTATCACGTATAACTCTGTCTTAACAGTTGCTAATTCGGAGTTAATCAGACGTGACGGAGCCCTTGCATCGTCATCATTAATAGATGACAAGGTGAAAAACTCTCTTCGAGTCGCTTCGGTTTCCAGACACTAAGTTTTTGACGATAAGCTTTCATTGGTTTATGACCAAGCTACAAAGAAAGCATCAATACTCTGCTCCTTAAGTAGGTGTCTAATAGACCCGCAATAGCAGAAAGGAGTAAGGGAGGACGTCCTACACAGAAGATCATCTAAAAGGACTCCTCGCGAGGGTATAGTTAACCCTCCTACAATTACTCTAGGGATCGTCATACAGCGACTCGGATACGGGGCTTAGGTCTGATCGAGATTACCGGTCAGATGCCCCTAAACTGCTGGGTCGAGGCTCCTTCCGAATGAGATGCAGTTTCTCCTTCTGTGGGCCTCGCAGGTACTACAGGTGTGGGTTAGGACCTCTCTTGCTTAGCATTTGACGTATGGTTATCAAGATTCGCATCAAACTGGGTAACTATTACGGAAGACCAGTAGGCGAGAAGTGTGGTCTCAGACGGCCTACGGCTATCTTTCCAAGAGAACCACAACTAACTTAATGTCTGAAGGACAATGCTTCCATCAAATCCTTGCATAAGAGTCTTTCCACTCGGAGGTAAAGGTTCTCTTGACAATGAAAGTAATAGAGGTCGTTGAGAATCAAGATTCTCTAGGATCCTGTAGTCACCTGTTACTCGTACCGAAGCCATAGAGCTCGTTCCGACAGATAATAGACTGGAGCTGGATAACAAGTTCATCAAAGCTCTAAAAGTTTATTTATGGTTATCATTTAGTTGGTTAATGTGAGCTTTCGAGTGATTGACTAACCTATAAGCATAGATCTAGGGATAGCTTCGGTCTGAAGATAGCGCCCTGGGCTGTTATCCAGAACAAAATTAGTTTCATGTGACTGATGGGGTTGTGCTGAGCGGCTGTGCATCTTGTTTAGATGGGTCGCTTACGCAAACGTACCCTCCACTTATCCAGAACTGGAGTGTGATAACGTATTCGCTCAGGACCAGTATTGTTTTATTGGTTCTAGTAAACAAAAGGTCCATATTGGGGCAGATATTTAGTGGTTAACTTAAAGAGTTCCTCTGCAACTGCCAGATTCGGCTTTCACGATTATGACGGGTATGAGTCAATAGTTTGGGGTGCGACCCTGAGTCCTGCAGACTCGAAATGCAGGGGTCTTGGGGCCCTAGGTTCCTGAAGTAACACATAAACATCAGGAATGATGTCAATATTGTTTGTGCTACATCAATGCGGACACGCTTGTTTAGATATTGTTGGACAACTCGATAGTGGTAGCGTACATCAGGAACCAGAGTGGCACCCATTCATATTTTTATACTGTACCAATGACCCAGACATAGCTGGTGCTAACTCTTAAAATATAGGGCCAAACACAAATTTTGCCCCCCAATCCGCAAAATTTGCATCTAAAACTAAAGAAAACATGTCCTGAAAGGCCCTCCACACCTCGCCCCCACTGCGCATGCACAGTGTCAAGGACGTTCCGAAATTGGCGCCATTTATCATTCTAAGTTTGGCCCTTCATCAGTTAACATCTGACTGATCTTTGTGCTTTTAAATCTCAGTTTAAATGATGCCAGACACATAAATATTAGTGAAATGGTGATTCTAAGGAGGATAGAAAAGGAGGAGAGGAAAAGAATGTGTGACAGAATATTATCAGGGCTGTAACTTAAAATTTTTTAATGAAATTATGTTAAGTTACCTATTTTCAAGGCAGCAGCCATTTTGTTGTCATTCTGATTATTTAGTTACACTGTTTTTTCAAGTGTTTTTCCTCTCTCCCTGTCCTTTAATTCCCCCTTGCTATTCTCCCATGCTTTTGGCATAGTTTCTGTAATTATTATTACTAAAATTTCTTGGGAGTTTTAGCTTAATAACAGAATGAATTCTATTCTTTCCCCATGTTTACGTCTTCACCTACGGGTGGTTAGGCGTTGTGTTCTGCATCTACCATCTGATGTTCTGCAGTTTCTTCCCTGGAAGTCTCTGTTTTGCATCAGATGGGGTATTTTTGGTAACTGATTTCGGGCCTGGGTGCCTGGAGTCTTATTTTAGTGTTTTTACACTCATTGTTTACATTTACAACAGCCCTCTGTGTGAGGGGGGGATTTCTAAATAATAATATCTTTATGTTATTTTAATCATAACTAGATACATTATTATTGTTCGTAAGTGTTGAATAAATTGTTTAAAATATTTTTAAAATTTTTGTCCACACTTAGGCTTGGGATCCATTGGGGCTCAACGTTACTTTTCAGAAACTTGGGCTGTTCTGAAAAAATATTTTTTCAAAATATTTTGATTTCAATTATTTTTTCTATATTAATGGATCATATTATTATTATGTATTTTGATTGCCAGGGGTTAGTGCGAGTACCAGGACTTGTTTTCTTTTCACATTGAAAGGATATTGATCAATTGTTTTAAGAGGAAGTCTTCCTCTGACCTTTTTATCATTCTATATGTGGTCAGTGTACTCGCATTAACTCCTGTTCTGTATCGTATGATTTCGATGACAATATGGGAAGCGTATGTCACGGTATGTTGTTGGGGATTTGGACACTCCGGTCCTTTCCCCGCAGGGTCACTCTACTTTATCAATTTCTATTTCAGACGATCAAGATTAGGGTGATGTATCTGTGATGTCTTCCAACAGTGTGCCTCCGTCGTCACAATTAATGAAGGGCTAGCGGAAAAGTGCTCATGTAATACGCCAATTGCCTAAGAGGACCCTAGTAGGTTCGACGGCCTTTGACGTCCGCTAGCTCGCCCGGTGTAGCGTCCATTCACCGAATGGTTCGGCAGCCGGGTTCGTCCGTTGCGGTCTAGAAGGAATTTTGGGGTGATGCGAGCACTATAAAATTAACTTAATGCACACCCAGTGACGGCGGATCGGAGGGAGAACGGAGGAAGCCTTTTAGTCCGGTTCATAGCTCGTTCCGGTCCATCCGGACGGCAAGCGAGAGAGGCCCCTCTCTCGTTCAACAACATCTGGCCCCAGATGTTGTGGTACAAATGTGTCATTAGCGGAGCATACGTCCGTCGCTCGGGACGCTCCGTTGTATAGGCAGTCCGCTGAGACTGCTAAGGCTTCCTCTTCTCGTCAGCGCACACGACCGCACCTTGGCTGCGTGACCGCCGATATATTACCAGCTTCGCCGATCAAGGATTCTTCGGCGACCAGGTCACACCATCCGGCAGCCAGGGATTCGAGACCGATGGACACCGGACGTTCGCATAGGAAGTATGCGGGAGCCATCTGATGCGGAGCTGCCCTCGGCGAAGCACCGATAGACTGCGCCTCCACAGGTCTCGACGCCGGACATTCTTGTGCACATAGCACAGCTTATCGCAGCATCCCAGCAGCCGACAGAAACGGTGTCGGATCGAGAATTATCCGACAGCGCTGGGTCGGTAGCCGGGGACTCGAGGCCTGCAGACTCCGGACGTTCGCATAGGAAGTGTGCGGGAGTCAACGTACACGGAGCTTCCAGCGGCAATGCATCGTAAGTCCGCTACTGCACAGGCCTCGGGAACGGACGTGCTTTCCTTAATAGCACAGTTTATCGCAGCATCCCAGCATCAACTGAATCTGTCGCATATATTTTATCCGACGATGCTGGGTCGGGACGCTCCGTGGAAGCGGGTACGGACGTCCGAAAGTTTCATCCGGTCCGACCGGATACCGAAAGGGATTCGGTGGATTTCAAGCTTTCCCTTTCGGAACAACATATGCTGCGATGCCGGATAAGAAACTGATAGCGTCGGTGGACTTAGAAATTTTTGGTTCGGTTCAGGGACATCGTCCCTCAGTTCCGACATAGTCCAATAATGTCACACAAACTTTCGAATTATTGAACGACGCTATATATATTATTATTTTATGCTTGCTATCCAAGCATTTCTGGTTTCTTGTTCGAAGAGTTATGGAGATGTCTTCAATAGTGTGCCTCTGTCGTCATAGTTAATGAAGAGTTAGCGGCAATAAGTGCTCATGGAATATGTCTATCGCTTACGGAGTGACATTCGCTAGCTCACCCGGTGTAGCGTACATTCATCGAATGGTTCGGCTGCCGGGTTCGTCCGTTGCGGTCTAGGAAGGAGATTTGGGTGATGCGAGCACTTTAATTACTTTAGTACTCACCCAGTGACGGCAGATTGAGGACAGATCGGAGGAAGCCAACAACATAGGGGACCGCATGTTGTGGTTCAGATATTTTACATTCGGAGCATATGTCCATTGCTCGGGACGCTCCATTATATTGACAGTCCGAGAGACTGTCTTTAATGCTTCCTCATCCTCACAGCAGGGCACACGACCGCACATTGGCTACGTGACCTCGAGTATCCGATCAGTTTCGGCATTCAGTGATTCCACAGCGAATAGGTCGCGCCATCCGGTAGCCAAAGGACACGAGGCCTATACACTCCGTTCGCTCGCATATTGGAAGTATGCACGGGGTAACGATCTCGGAGCTTCCTGCGGCAATGCATCGTAACACCGCTGCTCCTCAGGCCTCAGTGACGGACGTGCTATCCGAGTTAGCACAGTTGTTTCGCAGCATCCCAGCAATTGACGGTTTCTCGGTCGAATCAGGAATTATCCGACGGCGCTGGGTCGGTGCGGTCCGCGGTTGCATCAAGCTACGGACGACCGAACGCTTTATAGGGTCCGACAGGATGGCGAAAGGGATTCGAAAGATTTCGAGTTTTCCCTTTAGTAGTATCGGAAGATGCCTTTCATATCTTCTGGCATTTCTTCCAGTGATTATTGTTCGGACTTCATTGCTGCGATCTTGGATAAGAGACTTATAGCGTCATTGGACTCGGATTTTTCGATCGGTACAGGGACTTTGTCCCTGACTTACCGACGCAGTCCAATATTGTCATTACAACATGTGTTTTATTTTTCGACGCTATATATTTATATATATATACAAGCCTGCTACTAAGCATGATAGTTTAGTTTCAGAAACCATGAATGACCCAGCTTCTTATATGAACTTGAAATTTATTTTAAACATTTTAAATATTTTTTTAAAAAGAATATACCTTCTGTTACAGAGAAGAACACTCTCACCATGGGTCATACTAAATTTCAAATCCACATCGTTGACGCAAATACAAAATCAAATGCACGGTAACCTTAGTCATCACTGTTCGGCAAAGAGTTAGGGGGTATTCAGAAACCATGAACGACACAGTTTTTTGTGGGGTGGGGTGGGGTGGGGGTGGGGATTTTAACCTACATTCTGTTATGTAACCATCTGACTTAGTTTTGTGTGTGTTTGTATGTTTGGATAACTTTTATTTATTTTTTTCTCCACAATTGTGTCCTCTATGTTCATTTATTTTGTCACGATGACATATACGTTTTATTTTTTTTTTCTGATTTCTCCTTCATGTCCACTGACTTCTCCCTCCTGGGTCCTGACTTCTCCCTAAAGTCTCTGAAGGGAGAAGTCACTTCTCCCTAAAATCAGCTGCCAGGCTGACCCCTGGTCGGAGAAGTGCAAAGTACAGAAGAACCTGTCATGAGCGACCACCCTTGGGACTTGCCAATTTAAAACTCCACAAACCCCTCCACACAATCACATCTAAAAAAGAATTACCAAATGTGAAGACGTTTCGGCCCAATTTCTAAGACGTTTTGGCCTCTTAGGGCCGAAACGTCTCAAGGCCGAAACGTCATAAAACCAATTATTTTGGAAATCGCGCGTTATTAGGCCTACTGATTTCTCAACAGCAATCACCACCAATCCTCGTTATTCCACCTGGGGGCGAATTGGCCCGAGGCATTATTTTTTATTTTAAAAATCACTCTCCTAAAATTTTTCACTCTCGTAAAATCTAAAAGTGGAGAGTGAATTTCCACTCTCCTGCTCTCCCGCTCCCAACGGTCACTGGGCCTTTGACGTCCGCTACCTCGCCCGGTGTAGCATCCATTCACCGAATGGTTCGGCAGCCGGGTTCGTCCGTTGCGGTGTAGAAGGAATTTTGGGGTGATGCGAGCACTATAAATTAACCTAATGCACACCCAGTGACGGCGGATCGGAGGGAGAACGCAGGAAGCCTTTTAGTCCGGTTCATAGCTCGTTCCGGTCCATCCGGACGGCAAGCGAGAGAGGCCCCTCTCTCGTTCAACAACATCTGGCCCCAGATGTTGTGGTACAAAATGTGTCGCAAGCGGAGCATACGTCCGTCGCTCGGGACGCTCCGTTGTATAGGCAGTCCGCTGAGACTGCTAAGGCTTCCTCTTCTCGTCAGCTCACACGACCACACCTTGGCTGTGTGACCGCCGATATATTACCAGCTTCGCCGATCAAGGATTCTTCGGCGACCAGGTCACACCATCCGGTAGCCAGGGACTCTAGGCCTGCAGACTCCGGACGTTCACATAGGAAGTGTGCGGGAGTCAACGTACACGGAGCTTCCGGCGGCAATGCATCGTAAGACCGCTACTGCACAGGCCTCGGGAACGGACGTGCTTTCCTTAATAGCACAGTTTATCGCAGCATCCCAGCATCAACTGAATCTGTCGCATATATTTTATCCGACGATGCTGGGTCGGGACGCTCCGCGGAAGCGGGTACGGACGTCCGAAAGTTTCATCCGGTCCGACGGGATACCGAAAGGGATTCGGAGGATTTCGAGCTTTCCCTTTCGGAACAACATATGCTGTTGTGTATGTCATCTGACTTGGTCTTCTACAGCTTCTTTCGTCGGACCAGAATGCTGCGATGCCGGATAAGAAACTGATAGCGTCGGTGGACTTAGAAATTTTTGGTTCGGTTCAGGGACATCGTCCCTCAGTTCCGACATAGTCCAATAATGTCACACAAACTTTCGAATTATTGAACGACGCTATATATATTATTATTTTATGCTTGCTATCCAAGCATTTCTGGTTTCTTGTTCGAAGAGTTATGGAGATGTCTTCAATAGTGTGCCTCTGTCGTCATAGTTAATGAAGAGTTAGCGGCAATAAGTGCTCATGGAATATGTCTATCGCTTACGGAGTGACATTCGCTAGCTCACCCGGTGTAGCGTACATTCATCGAATGGTTCGGCTGCCGGGTTCGTCCGTTGCGGTCTAGGAAGGAGATTTGGGTGATGCGAGCACTTTAATTACTTTAGTACTCACCCAGTGACGGCAGATTGAGGACAGATCGGAGGAAGCCAACAACATAGGGGACCGCATGTTGTGGTTCAGATATTTTACATTCGGAGCATATGTCCATTGCTCGGGACGCTCCATTATATTGACAGTCCGAGAGACTGTCTTTAATGCTTCCTCATCCTCACAGCAGGGCACACGACCGCACATTGGCTACGTGACCTCGAGTATCCGATCAGTTTCGGCATTCAGTGATTCCACAGCGAATAGGTCGCGCCATCCGGTAGCCAAAGGACACGAGGCCTATACACTCCGTTCGCTCGCATATTGGAAGTATGCACGGGGTAACGATCTCGGAGCTTCCTGCGGCAATGCATCGTAACACCGCTGCTCCTCAGGCCTCAGTGACGGACGTGCTATCCGAGTTAGCACAGTTGTTTCGCAGCATCCCAGCAATTGACGGTTTCTCGGTCGAATCAGGAATTATCCGACGGCGCTGGGTCGGTGCGGTCCGCGGTTGCATCAAGCTACGGACGACCGAACGCTTTATAGGGTCCGACAGGATGGCGAAAGGGATTCGAAAGATTTCGAGTTTTCCCTTTAGTAGTATCGGAAGATGCCTTTCATATCTTCTGGCATTTCTTCCAGTGATTATTGTTCGGACTTCATTGCTGCGATCTTGGATAAGAGACTTATAGCGTCATTGGACTCGGATTTTTCGATCGGTACAGGGACTTTGTCCCTGACTTACCGACGCAGTCCAATATTGTCATTACAACATGTGTTTTATTTTTCGACGCTATATATTTATATATATATACAAGCCTGCTACTAAGCATGATAGTTTAGTTTCTTGTCCGCGTGGCTCATTTCTGCCATTTTATCTTTTTTACATATAGTTTATTTTGGCAGAGCAGGGCATACCGAGAGTTCATATGCGTCTAGACGGTGTGATTAAAGACTGCATATATTCTTTTTCGCCGTTTATGTCTTTTCCAATTTCAATGTTGGGAACGACATTATGTATAGTACACTTAACTTAGACGCTTTATTATACGTAATCCGCCTTACTGAGGCGTTATCATTACGTCTTCAAGAAAAGATTTACGGGATATTATTCTCAATGTAATTTCTTTTGAGGGCAGTAGTTTGTTCACGTATAACTCCGCCCTTCAGTGGCTGATTGGAGTTGGTTAGACGTGATGCAGCCCTAGCTACATCCACGCTTGGATAGTAGGTTAAGAACTCTCTCAGAGTCGCTTCGTTCTCGGAGGAGCTTCTCTTCGACGGCAACTTTCCGGCAATCCATGAATTGCTTGATTTATACATTCTCTTGTCTATCTAGTGTTACAAGAGATTCAGACTGGGGCAAACATTCGGTGGTTGACTCAGAGAGTGCCGCCGCAGTTGCCGGACCCTAGTGTGGCTGTTATGACGGTTGCCAGTCAAACAGATTGGGATATTCTGATCCCTACGGATTCGAAGTGCCAGGGTCTTTGGGTTCCGCAGTCTTTTAGCTATCAGTTTAACTTCCGCGGAATAATGTTTTTTAGGCTTGCTTTATGTCATTGCATGAACATTATTCAGAAACGCATGCCCAAATTCCTGTCCTTTAATTCGACAGTAGTGGCGTATCTCCGGAACCAGGGAGGCACTCTTTCGTTTCCGTTATTCAATTTAATGGAAAGAATCCGTCTGTTGGTTATAGTACACCAAGTTCAGTTTTGGTCCGTCATATTCTGGGTCGTCTGATTGTTTTATCGCACTCCCGTTCTCTTACGGGTCGCTTGTTGCTGTCAGAATGGACTCTCAACAAACAAGTATTTAATCAGATTTGCTATCTATGGGAGCGCCCAATGATGTTTTATTTATGACACAGCTTGCTAATCAATTGCAGACGTATGTGTTGGCTTGTCCAGATCTCTGAGCTAATACTGTTAACGCTCTATTGATCTATAGGACGGAATGATAGGATACGCGTATCCTCCGGCGCTGTTGTTTTAGCAGGTATTGCTAAGATAAACAACCACAATACATTTCTGTTGATAGCATCTCTATCTTCACAGAGATCATGAGTAATTTACTCTCTTGTCTACTGTGGATCTTAACGTGAAATCTTCCTCTATGTGAGGATCTTTTTTCACTGGGTAAATCGTGTCATCTTTATCACAACCAGCAAGGTCGCAACCTTCATGTATTCCGTTGTGTGGTCCGTATTGCATTGTAAGCACTGTACTGGACGAGCTTTGGACGCGATTTCTTACTATAGGAGATCCTCTTCTTCGCTATTCTATGCGACTAAAGTGGAGGCTCTTCCGTCGTGGTGTAGGGATCATTATGTTCATATGGTTGATCCCTCCATACTACGCATTGCTAGTTTTTAGTATACTTGTTTCACAAGATCTACTGCAGCCTGTTGTTATTTAGGTTATAGGTTTATGTTACCTCATACCTATGCACTCTACGATAGTTTACAATTGAGTCTTTTGTCTCTTTATCTAAGTCAGTTAGTAACTTTTTGATAAATAGACTTAGAATCTTTAGATTAAATTCCTATACGGATTTTAACTTCGGTTCTTATTTAGCTATGTAATCATTTGAGCCTCTGGAAACAGTAGTTTTCAAATTCTGACCTTTTAGACAGTAATTCTGTTGGTTTCTCTTTTACTGTAGAGTCAGTGAGTTTCATGCACTATCGATGGATGTTTTTCACTTTCATAGTTTCGGAATCAATACTTCCGTTACTATTTAGGTTGGATTGTTGCATAAGAGTTAGGCTCCTATTTCCGGAACCTATTATTTTAAGGTCCTTCCGTCTTCGTATGGGCATAGGCCTTTACTCTTTCCGGGTACAGTTTATGTATTTATAAACAGATATCTGTTTATTACAAGGGCGTAAGCTTCTTCTGTCTTTGATGTCTAGTAGAAGGACGTTACGCTCCATTTTATTTTTAATGGATTCTATTAACTAGCGTACTGCTTATGGTATATCATTGGCTTAGCAGTTGTGCTTAAGATTTCGGCTCATGAAGTAAGAGTTCTTCTACTTCTTGGGCTTACATTAATAGTGTTGCTATTATAGATTTTTGAAGGCTGCTCATTGTGCTCAGCCATCCATTCATGAATTTTATCTCAGAAATATCGAGTCCATTTCTGGAGGCCTCTATTGTTAGGTCTATTATCTACTGCTCAGAATATCATTCTCTTAACAGTTGCTACTATAGCTAGGTAGGCTGTCTGTTTCGGCAGTGTCTCCGTTCGGCTGCCCTCTTCGCTCTGGGCTATTTGACCCAGGGCAAGAAAAAGGTGGGGGGAGGGTGTTCCCTTGGGTCACCTGTTTTTACTATGAAAACAAGGGGATACCTCCTCCGGAGTTAGTAATTCTGAGCTGTTATTGGGATGGTTGTTTAGTGAGAAGTTTAAGTTTATAAAATTCATTCAAGTCTTAGTTTTTAAAGTATAGCTTTTAAATATTGCATATGTCAACGGACATGATTATGCAATTCTCACACACTTTTAGGAGTATAAGAGTCTCTATTCTCTAGACTTACTTTATTATTGGCTTACTTTAAAAATTATTAGTATAAGGATTATTGGATATTAATAGAGTACATGGATGTATGAAGCTAAATTTTTGGAAGGTGTTGTATCTTTCTAATTTATCATAAATAAGAAAGATACATGTAAGGCCTATTACTTCTTTTCCCTACAGGGGATGACTCTATTTTATTTTATTGAGCGTATTCCATTTTGCTCTATGTCCTTGGCCCTCCAGCCTATTTACTATTCAGCTATGTCTGGGTCATTGGTACAGTATAAAAATGTTAAAAAATTTATAGTAATTTATATATTTTTTATACTTACCAATGACCCAGACGGGGATGGCCCTCCCAGGAGTTGGGAACTCTTGCCTCCCCGCTGAGTACATAGCGCTTACCAGGCACTGGTTATTAGAATGATAAATGGCGCCAATTTCAGAACGTCCTTGACACTGCGCATGCGCAGTGGGGGCGAGGTGTGGAGGGCCTTTCAGGACATGTTTTCTTTAGTTTTAGATGCAAATTTTGGGGATTGGGGGGCAAAATTTGTGTTTGGCCCTATATTTTAAGAGTTAGCACCAGCTATGTCTGGGTCATTGGTAAGTATAAAAAATATATAAATTACTATAAATTTTTTAACTTTCGTTATGATAATTAACTGAGAAGAATTTTCATGTTCATCTCTCTATCCGTCATATACCGGGTCGTCTGAACGTACTAGCAGACTTGCTCCTCGGAAAAGTTGCCTGTTTCATTTGTATGGACGCTCAACATGCGATTATTTGGACAGTTTTGCTACCAGTGGGATCACCCCATAATAGTTCAGTTTGCGACGCACCGGAACAATTAGTTACCGTCATTTGTGTCGCCATGCCTAGATTATTGAGCGCATGCAGTAGACGCTTTGCAGAATTCATGGGATGAATGATAGGATACGCATATCCTCCATTTCATTTGATTCAATAGATTATGTTTAAGATTAAACAGTCTTGTTGTGAATCCTGCTAGTAGCACCTCTGTTATCACAGAAATCTTGGATCAGTATTCTCAAGTGTCTGTTATTGGACGCTCCCCAGAAGCTTCCTCCATGAGAGGGTCTTCTTCTAGGGGAAGTTTTATTCTTCACATCCTTCTCCGCCCATAGTGGCATAATGGAGTCAGTTAGACGTGAGGGAACCAGCACGGTTCCTATATTTTTGTTAACTGACACAAGAACGATTAAATAATGCGGGTGAGGAGATTTCGATATTACTTCGAATTCACCACCCCCACCCACACTCACACACACTGCCTATGTGTTTAGAGGCAATTACCGGGCAAGACATAGTTTTCTTCCCGCAAGCCTCAGATAATTTAATACATACATACTATGCATTTGGGTCGTGTTCTATAGCGACCTCATGGGCACATCTGCTTTTAGTTGGATTAGTGTCCTGTTATTTTTGTTGATTTGTTATATACGAGCGCTTATTTATAAATCAGCACAATTAAATTGCTACTCTTGAATACCTCGCAGGCTGCATAACCAGTTAACTGGTATGCAGATGATTACATGCTAAATATAAATGCTCTCGCTCATTATTATTATTAGGCTAACGCTTTATTGTATTTTGTGGACCTTGAAATCATAATTTATTTCGGGGGCAGTCCGGTTCGGAGCCTGTTAATCATACCTACTTACATTTCTAGATCCAGGTTTCTATTATGTTTTGTACTCATCTAACACGTGTTTTTCCGATCATAGATATCTGATAGTACACGTTGGAGAGTGTTGTTACTGGAATTTATTGTACAGAGGCTGCCTGTGGATTACCTAGGAAGTGTGTTTTCTCTTCAGGGATCGTTCAGTGTGGCTTGATTGGATATGTGTATGTTATATTTTTATATATCACCGGTTTTCGACGTATCTGTGTACGTCGTCTGCAGTGTATGTTATTTAGTGGGCAATATCAATAACCAGGATCGTCGCTATAGCCATAACTTCTGAAGTAACATTAAGCACCATTCATTAATCATGAATTAATACCCGAGTGTCTGTTTGACTATTATTTTTATTGTTTTTTGGTACCGCTCTTATTGTTTCCAGAGCTCTCCCCTTTTTTCTTTTGAAGACTTCTGCAAAAAAAAGGGTGGGAGGGGGGTTTGATTTTTACCCTTATGTGGCGTAAACTTGACTTTCAAAAACGAGAACCAGAAAATTCCCGTTTCCAGGATTAAACCCTAGGCCAATTAGGTTTATAAACAAGGGGTATTGGGTGATTGTCAGGTAATTCCTCAGCATTTTACACAGTTTTGTATTCAGTTAACCTGAGTTTACTCTATAACCTATATTCATTGCAACAATGGCCCACTTAACATTGAAGATATGGTAAATGGTTTGATGTTTGGAAATTACATTCAGTTAACAGGGTTATTCAATTAAGCAATATTCAAATTAAGCGGGCTCCACTCTTCTTCTGCCTCTGTGAGTAAGAGGGTGCATTTTCCCACCTTTACTGTCACTGAGGTTCATTATGTCACCTGCTTATTTACAGCTCTTCCTTTCACAGATGGAAGTTTCCATTTCTTGCCAGATTACTGTCTTTTCTGTGTGTCAAGAATTTTTTTTTTTCTAGCTTGTGAATTTTGTATCCAACTTGAAGAGTTCTTGTTCCCAAAGGTATCTTGCTTCCCTATTTTTATGTATTGGCTTCCATTTTCAGAAAAACTCATGCAAAAAAATTTGGGGCAATTAAGAGAATCCTCACTTCTAAAGTAAGAAGAATTAATTGGTAGAGTACTAGATTATTTTGGAGAGTCAATATTGGCTCATCAATAGTTGTTTTTTAGCAGGCATAAAATAGAATTTGATTTCAGCTAAATATGGAGCACATACTTAGAATATTATACCAACTTTATTTTATTTTCAGCAACTTCACCTTTTAATGAAGCCCAGATAATGACTTCTAGCACCAAACCAGTTAAGACATGCATTATCTTTATTTAAAACTTTCTTAGTATGGTACAACTGCATGTTGAATGTTTTGACAATCAGTTATTTTTTTAACTTTATTCATGGAACCTTTAAAATTCTACTTTCTGTGTCCTTGTTAGCCCTCTTCACATCAACAGATGTCATCTATCATTCAACACAATGTTATAGGTGTACATTGTTTAACTGAAAATTCAATTTTTTTTGCAGGTGCTCTGGCTGAAAAATCCTTAAGATCTGTTGTGCCATCTGATTTTCCATTTACAATACGATTATCATCCGAAGTATTAGAATCTAATGGTGAGTATCTTAAAATTCATACAGGTGGGAGTTAATCAGTTCATAAGAATTCCCTCATCAAAAAATATAATCATTGTAACAGCTAGGTAGGCCGGCATCAGATGAGGTTTTCAGTTCCATGTAACACTTTCAAAATCTGACACATCCATTGCACTTGTCACTTAGATTTCATTCAGAGTCCTAAATTTGTTTTGATTTTGAATGAGCTACACAGTGTACTCACTGTCGGGCACCATTTTGCACTAAACAATTTGATTCATTACTAAAACATCTTTGTTGACTAAAAGTTTAGCCTCAAAATAGTTCCTTTCACTTCAGAAAGAAAGCCTTTGCAGCACTGAAGACAATGTCTGATGGCAAAACAAGTAAACAAAATATTTTATCATTTCTGGTACAAGAAATTGTTAGCTGGCAGTAAATGCAGAAACAATAACCGATTTTCACGAAACACACCCAAACCCAGTGATTTCATCAATAAAGTGTTAGGAATAGTGTTTAGACTAACTTTCAATGTTAATTGTCAGTGACTGGGAATGAGACATTGTTATTTCTTCAATAAAACATTGTATGTTATCACCTTTACAGAAGGCAGCATTTAATTAGATAAGCACTTCTTACCATCATGAGTCACGATGGTACAGTGAAACCCTGTTAATTGAAGAGCTACTTTGCCAATGAAAATTATTCAATTAACAGTATTCAATTATCAGGGCTTGTGTCACTTTCCTGTATTCTAGAGATAAACTTAGCATTTATTCTATTATATCTTGTTTGACAGAGCTCCATGAGCTCTGTCAAACAAGCTATAATAGATTAAATGCCTGTATTGGATGTACTGAGGCCAAATAGGTCTATAAACAAAAGAAAACTGGGGAGAGTCAGGGTAATTTCTCGACAGGTTAGAAGATTTTTTATTCAATTAACAGGAGTTTACTCTATAACCTATATTCAATTAACAGGTCAAATTTGTACTGGAGGTATGTTAAATGTTTTTTTGTTGGGAAATTATATTCAATTAACAGGGTTATTCAGTTAAGAGATATCCAATTCAGTGGGCTGCGCTGTATTAAGTAATTATCTAATTAATTTCTGCCTTTTGTAAAGGAAACCTGCTAAGCCCAGTGGCTTAAGAGTATTTAGTCAACTAATTTGTTTAATAAGTCCAACAACAGGTGTACATACCAACAGTACTCAGTCTGACCATTAACTGGTTGAGTGTTAGAAGCCACCATCAGGCTTTAAAAAGAATGAGGATACCAAAGCAAAAGCCAACATTTTCTTTGGAAACATTTCATATTTAGTCAAACACAAATAATATTTTGTTTATACCAATTTGTCTTATTACAACTTTATAATAAAACAAATTTTGATGAATAAATTCAGACCACCAAAAATAATATAGCCCTCAACCAGTTAATTGAATCAGTTGCATAGCTATGACTTAGGTGACTGCCCTTTTTGCCGACCAAGGATTTTGTCAGAACTTTTGAGTTCTGTCAGATTTCTTCCATGACCAAATTGTTTGTCTGTTCAATCTTGAAATAATTGCAAGTTCATTTTTAGCTCAACTTTCAGGTAGTCAAATTTGAGGTCATGTCACGATCCGTCATCCGTCTGTCAACAATTCAATACGTCTCAGACTAGAGGCCGTATTTATGAACCGATCTTTTTTAAACTTTTGGGGTACCTTTGTTATCACTGTGGGACGAGAACGAGTGTTTTGGGGTGCCGTCCAAAATTCAAGATGGCCACCAGCAGTCATTTTGTACCAAAATTAGTGTAATCAGTTTTTTGTACAGAACTTCTGTATAAAGTTCTGATTTGAATATATTTTTGAATGAATGTTTAGTAACATGGAATACATCACATATAATACAGGTTTTTTTCTCGTGCAGAAATTATGCAAATTAGATGAACTTGGATTTATTCAGTGCTACTTATACACAGTAAGTACACATGTCAATACGGCTCGTGTTAGGGGCTGTATTTATGAACTGATCTTCACGAAACTTATCTGATACCTTTGTTATCACCCTGGGGCGAGAACGATTGTTTTTGGGTATGGTCCGAAAATTTCAAGATGTCCACCGGCGGCCATTTAGATAAACTTTTGATTTATTCAGTGCTACTTATACACAGTAAGTGCATGTTTCAATACAGCTCTGGCTAGAGGCTGTATTTATGAACTGATCTTCACAAAACTTCTTGGGTACCTTTTCTGTCACCGTGGAACAAGAACAAGTGTTTTTGGGGTTCGGTCCAAATTCAAAGATGGTTACCATTAGATATTTTGTGCCGAAATTAGGTGCAATCAGTTTTTTTTGTACAGAACTTCTATATTTATTGATGACTTTTATTTTTAGCTCAACTTTGACGTAGCCAAGTTTGAGGTTTTGTCATGGCCCGTCATCTGTCTGTCCATCTGGATGTCTGTCCATTCATCAACATGGCTTTGGCTACAGGCCATATTTATCAACTGATCTTTATGAAACTTCTTGGGTACCTTTGTTATCACTGTGGGACGAGAGCGGGTGTTTTTGAGTGCTGTCCGAAATTCAAGATGGCCACCAGTGGCCAATTTCTTCCAAAATTAGGTGCAATCTGTTTTTTGTACAGAACTTCTAATTGAAAGTTCTGATTTGAATCAATATTTTTATACTGTACCAATGACCCAGACATAGCTGGTGCTAACTCTTAAAATATAGGGCCAAACACAAATTTTGCCCCCCAATCCCCAAAATTTGCATCTAAAACTAAAGAAAACATGTCCTGAGAGGCCCTCCACACTTCGCCCCCACTGCGCATGCGCAGTGTCAAGGACGTTCCGAAATTGGCGCCATTTATCATTCTAAGTTTGGCCCTTCATCAGTTAACATCTGACTGATCTTTGTGCTTTTAAATCTCAGTTTAAATGATGCCAGACACATAAATATTAGTGAAATGGTGATTCTAAGGAGGATAGAAAAGGAGGAGAGGAAAAGAATGTGTGACAGAATATTATCAGGGCTGTAACTTAAAATTTTTTAATGAAATTATGTTAAGTTACCTATTTTCAAGGCAGCAGCCATTTTGTTGTCATTCTGATTATTTAGTTACACTGTTTTTTCAAGTGTTTTTCCTCTCTCCCTGTCCTTTAAGTTCCCCCTTGCTATTCTCCCATGCTTTTGGCATAATTTCTGTAATTATTATTACTAAAATTTCTTGGGAGTTTAGCTGAATAACAGAATGAATTCTGTTCTTTCCCCATGTTTACGTCTTCACCTACGGGTGGTTAGGCGTTGTGTTCTGCATCTACCATCTGATGTTCTGCAGTTTCTTCCCTGGAAGTCTCTGTTTTGCATCAGATGGTGTATTTTTGGTAACTGATTTCGGGCCTGGGTGCCTGGAGTCTTATTTTAGTGTTTTTACACTCATTGTTTACATTTACAACAGCCCTCTGTGTGAGGGGGGGATTTCTAAATAATAATATCTTTATGTTATTTCAATCATAACTAGATACATTATTATTGTTCGTAAGTGTTGAATAAATTGTTTAAAATATTTTAAAAATTTTTGTCCACACTTAGGCTTGGGATCCATTGGGGCTCAACGTTACTTTTCAGAAACTTGGGCTGTTCTGAAAAAATATTTTTTCAAAATATTTTGATTTCAATTATTTTTTCTATATTAATGGATCATATTATTATTATGTATTTTGATTGCCAGGGGTTAGTGCGAGTACCAGGACTTGTTTTCTTTTCACATTGAAAGGATATTGATCAATTGTTTTAAGAGGAAGTCTTCCTCTGACCTTATTATCATTCTATATGTGGTCAGTGTACTCGCATTAACTCCGGTTCTGTATCGTATGATTTCGATGACAATATGGGAAGCGTATGTCACGGTATGTTGTTGGGGATTTGGACACTCCGGTCCTTTCCCCGCAGGGTCACTCTACTTTATCAATTTCTATTTCAGACGATCAAGATTAGGGTGATGTATCTGTGATGTCTTCCAACAGTGTGCCTCCGTCGTCACAATTAATGAAGGGCTAGCGGAAAAGTGCTCATGTAATACGCCAATTGCCTAAGAGGACCCTAGTAGGTTCGACGGCCTTTGACGTCCGCTAGCTCGCCCGGTGTAGCGTCCATTCACCGAATGGTTCGGCAGCCGGGTTCGTCCGTTGCGGTCTAGAAGGAATTTTGGGGTGATGCGAGCACTATAAAATTAACTTAATGCACACCCAGTGACGGCGGATCGGAGGGAGAACGGAGGAAGCCTTTTAGTCCGGTTCATAGCTCGTTCCGGTCCATCCGGACGGCAAGCGAGAGAGGCCCCTCTCTCGTTCAACAACATCTGGCCCCAGATGTTGTGGTACAAATGTGTCATTAGCGGAGCATACGTCCGTCGCTCGGGACGCTCCGTTGTATAGGCAGTCCGCTGAGACTGCTAAGGCTTCCTCTTCTCGTCAGCGCACACGACCGCACCTTGGCTGCGTGACCGCCGATATATTACCAGCTTCGCCGATCAAGGATTCTTCGGCGACCAGGTCACACCATCCGGCAGCCAGGGATTCGAGACCGATGGACTCCGGACGTTCGCATAGGAAAAGTATGCGGGAGCCATCTGATGCGGAGCTGCCCTCGGCGAAGCAGCGATAGACTGCGCCTCCGCAGGTCTCGACGCCGGACATTCTTGTGCACATAGCACAGCTTACCGCAGCATCCCAGCAGCCGACAGAAACGGTGTCGGATCGAGAATTATCCGACAGCGCTGGGTCGGTAGCCGGGGACTCGAGGCCTGCAGACTCCGGACGTTCGCATAGGAAGTATGCGAGAGTCAACGTACACGGAGCTTCCAGCGGCAATGCATCGTAAGTCCGCTACTGCACAGGCCTCGGGAACGGACGTGCTTTCCTTAATAGCACAGTTTATCGCAGCATCCCAGCATCAACTGAATCTGTCGCATATATTTTATCCGACGATGCTGGGTCGGGACGCTCCGCGGAAGCGGGTACGGACGTCCGAAAGTTTCATCCGGTCCGACGGGATACCGAAAGGGATTCGGTGGATTTCAAGCTTTTCCTTTCGGAACAACATATGCTGCGATGCCGGATAAGAAACTGATAGCGTCGGTGGACTTAGAAATTTTTGGTTCGGTTCAGGGACATCGTCCCTCAGTTCCGACATAGTCCAATAATGTCACACAAACTTTCGAATTATTGAACGACGCTATATATATTATTATTTTATGCTTGCTATCCAAGCATTTCTGGTTTCTTGTTCGAAGAGTTATGGAGATGTCTTTCAAAAGTGTGCCTCTGTCGTCATAGTTAATGAAGAGTTAGCGGCAATAAGTGCTCATGGAATATGTCTATCGCTTACGGAGTGACATTTGCTAGCTCACCCGGTGTAGCGTACATTCATCGAATGGTTCGGCTGCCGGGTTCGTCCGTTGCGGTCTAGGAAGGAGATTTGGGTGATGCGAGCACTTTAATTACTTTAGTACTCACCCAGTGACGGCAGATTGAGGACAGATCGGAGGAAGCCAACAACATAGGGGACCGCATGTTGTGGTTCAGATATTTTACATTCGGAGCATATGTCCGTTGCTCGGGACGCTCCGTTATATTGACAGTCCGAGAGACTGTCTTTAATGCTTCCTCATCCTCACAGCAGGGCACACGACCGCACATTGGCTACGTGACCTCGAGTATCCGATCAGTTTCGGCATTCAGTGATTCCACAGCGAATAGGTCGCGCCATCCGGTAGCCAAGGGACACGAGGCCTATACACTCCGTTCGCTCGCATATTGGAAGTATGCACGGGGTAACGATCTCGGAGCTTCCTGCGGCAATGCATCGTAAGACCGCTGCTCCTCAGGCCTCAGTGACGGACGTGCTATCCGAGTTAGCACAGTTGTTTCGCAGCATCCCAGCAATTGACGGTTTCTCGGTCGAATCAGGAATTATCCGACGGCGCTGGGTCGGTGCGGTCCGCGGTTGCATCAAGCTACGGACGACCGAACGCTTTATAGGGTCCGACAGGATGGCGAAAGGGATTCGAAAGATTTCGAGTTTTCCCTTTAGTAGTATCGGAAGATGCCTTTCATATCTTCTGGCATTTCTTCCAGTGATTATTTTTCGGACTTCATTGCTGCGATCTTGGATAAGAGACTTATAGCGTCATTGGACTCGGATTTTTTCGATCGGTACAGGGACTTTGTCCCTGACTTACCGACGCAGTCCAATATTGTCATTACAACATGTGTTTTATTTTTCGACGCTATATATTTATATATATATACAAGCCTGCTACTAAGCATGATAGTTTAGTTTCTTGTCCGCGTGGCTCATTTCTGCCATTTTATCTTTTTTACATATAGTTTATTTTGGCAGAGCAGGGCATACCGAGAGTTCATATGCGTCTAGACGGTGTGATTAAAGACTGCATATATTCTTTTTCGCCGTTTATGTCTTTTCCAATTTCAATGTTGGGAACGACATTATGTATAGTAGACTTAACTTAGACGCTTTATTATACGTAATCCGCCTTACTGAGGCGTTATCATTACGTCTTCAAGAAAAGATTTACGGGATATTATTCTCAATGTAATTTCTTTTGAGGGCAGTAGTTTGTTCACGTATAACTCCGCCCTTCAGTGGCTGATTGGAGTTGGTTAGACGTGATGCAGCCCTAGCTACATCCACGCGTGGATAGTAGGTTAAGAACTCTCTCAGAGTCGCTTCGTTCTCGGAGGAGCTTCTCTTCGACGGCAACTTTCCGGCAATCCATGAATTGCTTGATTTATACATTCTCTTGTCTATCTAGTGTTACAAGAGATTCAGACTGGGGCAAACATACGGTGGTTGACTCAGAGAGTGCCGCCGCAGTTGCCGGACCCGAGTGTGGCTGTTATGACGGTTGCCAGTCAATCAGATTGGGATATATACTGATCCCTACGGATTCGAAGTGCCAGGGTCTTTGGGTTCCGCAGTCTTTTAGCTATCAGTTTAACTTCCGCGGAATAATGTTTTTTAGGCTTGCTTTATGTCATTGCATGAACATTATTCAGAAACGCATGCCCAAATTCCTGTCCTTTAATTCGACAGTAGTGGCGTATCTCCGGAACCAGGGAGGCACTCTTTCGTTTCCGTTATTCAATTTAATGGAAAGAATCCGTCTGTTGGTTATAGTACACCAAGTTCAGTTTTGGTCCGTCATATTCTGGGTCGTCTGATTGTTTTATCGCACTCCCGTTCTCTTACGGGTCGCTTGTTGCTGTCAGAATGGACTCTCAACAAACAAGTATTCAATCAGATTTGCTATCTATGGGAGCGCCCAATGATGTTTTATTTATGACACAGCTTGCTAATCAATTGCAGACGTATGTGTTGGCTTGTCCAGATCTCTGAGCTAATACTGTTAACGCTCTATTGATCTATAGGACGGAATGATAGGATACGCGTATCCTCCGGCACTGTTGTTTTAGCAGGTATTGCTAAGATAAACAACCACAATACATTTCTGTTGATAGCATCTCTATCTTCACAGAGATCATGAGTAATTTACTCTCTTGTCTACTGTGGATCTTAACGTGAAATCTTCCTCTATGTGAGGATCTTTTTTCACTGGGTAAATCGTGTCATCTTTATCACAACCAGCAAGGTCGCAACCTTCATGTATTCCGTTGTGTGGTCCGTATTGCATTGTAAACACTGTACTGGACGAGCTTTGGACGCGATTTCTTACTATAGGAGATCCTCTTCTTCGCTATTCTATGCGTCTAAAGTGGAGGCTCTTCCGTCGTGGTGTAGGGATCATTATGTTCATATGGTTGATCCCTCCATTCTACTCATTGCTATTTTTTAGTATACTTGTTTCACAAGATCTACTGCAGCCTGTTGTTATTTAGGTTATAGGTTTATGTTACCTCATACCTATGCACTCTACGATAGTTTACAATTGAGTCTTTTGTCTCTTTATCTAAGTCAGTTAGTAACTTTTTGATAAATAGACTTAGAATCTTTAGATTAAATTCCTATACGGATTTTAACTTCAGGTTCTTATTTAGCTAAGTTATCATTTGAGCCTCTGGAAACAGTAGTTTTCAAATTCTGACCTTTTAGACAGTAATTTTGTTGGTTTCTCTTTTACTGTAGAGTCAGTGAGTTTCATGCACTATCGATGGATGATTTTCACTTTCATAGATTCGGAATCAATACTTCCGTTACTATTTAGGTTGGATTGTTGCATAAGAGTTAGGCTCCTATTATCCGGAACCTATTATTTTAAGGTCCTTCCGTCTTCGTATGGGCATAGGCCTTTACTCTTTCCGGGTACAGTTTATGTATTTATAAACAGATATCTGTTTATTACAAGGGCGTAAGCTTCTTCTGTCTTTGATGTCTAGTAGAAGGACGTTACGCTCCATTTTATTGTTAATGGATTCTATTAACTAGCGTACTGCTTATGGTATATCATTGGCTTAGCAGTTGTGCTTAAGATTTCGGCTCATGAAGTAAGAGTTCTTCTACTTCTTGGGCTTACATTAATAGTGTTGCTATTATAGATTTTTGAAGGCTGCTCATTGCGCTCAGCCATCCATTCATGAATTTTATCTCAGAAATATCGAGTCCATTTCTGGAGGCCTCTATTGTTAGGTCTATTATCTACTGCTCAGAATGTCATTCACTTAACAGTTGCTACTATAGCTAGGTAGGCTGTCTGTTTCGGCAGTGTCTCCGTTCGGCTGCCCTCTTCGCTCTGGGCTATTTGACCCAGGGCAAGAAAAAGGGGGGGGGGAGGGTGTTCCCTTGGGTCACCTGTTTTTACTATGAAAACAAGGGGATACCTCCTCCGGAGTTAGTAATTCTGAGCTGTTATTGGGATGGTTGTTTAGTGAGAAGTTTAAGTTTATAAAATTCATTCAAGTCTTAGTTTTTAAAGTATAGCTTTTGAATATTGCATATGTCAACGGACATGATTATGCAATTCTCACACACTTTTAGGAGTATAAGAGTCTATATTCTCTAGACTTACTTTATTATTGGCTTACTTTAAAAATTATTAGTATAAGGATTATTGGATATTAATAGAGTACATGGATGTATGAAGCTCAATTTTTGGAAGGTGTTGTATCTTTCTAATTTATCATAAATAAGAAAGATACATGTAAGGCCTATTACTTCTTTTCCCTACAGGGGATGACTCTATTTTATTTTATTGAGCGTATTCCATTTTGCTCTATGTCCTTGGCCCTCCAGCCTTTTTACTATTCAGCTATGTCTGGGTCATTGGTACAGTATAAAAATGTTAAAAAATTTATAGTAATTTATATATTTTTTATACTTACCAATGACCCAGACGGGGATGGCCCTCCCAGGAGTTGGGAACTCTTGCCTCCCCGCTGAGTACATAGCGCTTACCAGGCACTGGTTATTAGAATGATAAATGGCGCCAATTTCGGAACGTCCTTGACACTGCGCATGCGCAGTGGGGGCGAAGTGTGGAGGGCCTCTCAGGACATGTTTTCTTTAGTTTTAGATGCAAATTTTGGGGATTGGGGGGCAAAATTTGTGTTTGGCCCTATATTTTAAGAGTTAGCACCAGCTATGTCTGGGTCATTGGTAAGTATAAAGAATATATAAATTACTATAAATTTTTTAACTTTTGCATGATGTGTATATTCAAATGTGTTGAAGCCAAGTTCCTGTGTTAATATTTGGTTTTGTTCGGGGAGGGTAAACATTATTCGCACAACCCAGTTTTCTATATTTTTATACTGTACCAATGACCCAGACATAGCTGGTGCTAACTCTTAAAAAATAGGGCCAAACACAAATTTTGCCCCCCAATCCCCAAAATTTGCATCTAAAACTAAAGAAAACATGTCCTGAAAGGCCCTCCACACTTCGCCGCTACTGCGCATGCGCAGTGTCAAGGACGTTCCGAAATTGGCGCCATTAATCATTCTAAGTTTGGCCCTTCATCAGTTAACATCTGACTGATCTTTGTGCTTATAAATCTCAGTTTAAATGATGCCAGACACATAAATATTAGTGAAATGGTGATTCTAAGGAGGATAGAGAAGGAGGAGAGGAAAAGAATGTGTGACAGAATATTATCAGGGCTGTAACTTAAAATTTTTTAATGAAATTATGTTAAGTTACCTATTTTCAAGGCAGCAGCCATTTTGTTGTCATTCTGATTATTTAGTTACACTGTTTTTTAAGTGTTTTCCTCTCTCCCTGTCCTTTAAGTTCCCCCTTGCTATTCTCCCATGCTTTTGGCAAAGTTTTTGTAATTATTATTACTAAATTTTCTTGGGAGTTTTAGCTGAATAACAGAATGAATTCTGTTCTTTCCCCATGTTTACGTCTTCACCTACGGGTGGTTAGGCGTTGTGTTCTGCATCTACCATCTGATGTTCTGCAGTTTCTTCCCTGGAAGTCTCTGTTTTGCATCAGATAGTGTATTTTTGGTAACTGATTTCGGGCCTGGGTGCCTGGAGTCTTATTTTAGTGTTTTTACACTCATTGTTTACATTTACAACAGCCCTCTGTGTGAGGGGGGGGATTTCTAAAAAATAATATCTTGATGTTATTTTAATCATAACTAGATACATTATTATTGTTCGTAAGTGTTGAATAAATTGTTTAAAATATTTTTAAAATTTTTGTCCACACTTAGGCTTGGGATCCATTGGGGCTCAACGTTACTTTTCAGAAACTTGGGCTGTTCTGAAAAAATATTTTTTCAAAATATTTTGATTTCAATTATTTTTTCTATATTAATGGATCATATTATTATTATGTATTTTGATTGCCAGGGGTTAGTGCGAGTACCAGGACTTGTTTTCTTTTCACATTGAAAGGATATTGATCAATTGTTTTAAGAGGAAGTCTTCCTCTGACTTTATTGTCATTCTATATGTGGTCAGTGTACTCGCATTAACTCCTGTTCTGTATCGTATGATTTCGATGACAATATGGGAAGCGTATGTCACGGTATGTTGTTGGGGATTTGGACACTCCGGTCCTTTCCCCGCAGGGTCACTCTACTTTATCAATGTCTATTTCAGACGATCAAGATTAGGGTGATGTATCTGTGATGTCTTCCAACAGTGTGCCTCCGTCGTCACAATTAATGAAGGGCTAGCGGAAAAGTGCTCATGTAAATACGCCAATTGCCTAAGAGGACCCTAGTAGGTTCGACGGCCTTCAGTGACCGTTGGGAACGGCGAGCGATCGCGCCAGCGCACCATCGCGCACCGCTTTTTCGTATACCGCGAGTAATTAGTCGCGCACGTTTATCTTCCGGTCGTGTTCAAAGCCTTCGTCGGAGTCTCCGACGAAGGCTTTGAACACGACCGAAATTCAAGTCGCCCTCCCAAACTTCCTTGGGAGACATGGCAATTTAATGTATTTTCTTATGTTTTATTTTTTAAAAACACACGCTTCCGCAAAAAACAGTAAACACGGTTGCTGTTAAAGTCCGTCACACGGCTATGAAAATAGCCTAAACTAGCCCAATTTTATATTTCTGAAAAGAATTGCAATGGCGTAGTCGTTCGAACAATTCGCCCCAACTGATAGCAACCAGCACAAAATGGCTATTTAAAAACAAAGTACCAGACAAAACAACGAATCACACAAGACACGCATCGAGTTAATTAGAATTTATTAAAGTTAACCACCGTTTCAAAACAAAAAAAAATGTATTGGAGACAGTTCGTCCATATCAAAATTGCTTGCGGTTATGCTCTGTTCCACTGAAAAATTGGCTGCATTGAAATTCGCCCCGCAATACATTGAATGTTTTTCTTTGAAAACTTGTGAAGTTTGTTGGAAGGGGGTTAAATGTAATAAGGCTACAATAGAAATCACAGGTATTTGGATGGATAAGAATGGCAGACCTTCAAAGCACCAATCGCACATATCAGTGAAAGATGGTTGGCAGAAATTGTCAGTTTTCTGAACAGTGTATTATTACACAGCGCAGCCGGGAAGGGAGACAACTGAAATGTTTTGTCATTTACCAAAGAAATTAATTAACTCAAATTGTTAATAACGCTTAATTTACGAAGGATATCGAAAACTTTTTTAACTACGCTTTTCAACTCAGTTAGGGTATTCAGAAACCATGAATGACCCAGCTTCTTATATGAACTTGAAATTTATTTTAAACATTTTAAATATTTTTTTAAAAAGAATATACCTTCTGTTACAGAGAAGAACACTCTCACCATGGGTCATACTAAATTTCAAATCCACATCGTTGACGCAAATACAAAATCAAATGCACGGTAACCTTAGTCATCACTGTTCGGCAAAGAGTTAGGGGGTATTCAGAAACCATGAACGACACAGTTTTTTGTGGGGTGGGGTGGGGTGGGGGTGGGGATTTTAACCTACATTCTGTTATGTAACCATCTGACTTAGTTTTGTGTGTGTTTGTATGTTTGGATAACTTTTATTTATTTTTTTCTCCACAATTGTGTCCTCTATGTTCATTTATTTTGTCACGATGACATATACGTTTTATTTTTTTTTTCTGATTTCTCCTTCATGTCCACTGACTTCTCCCTCCTGGGTCCTGACTTCTCCCTAAAGTCTCTGAAGGGAGAAGTCACTTCTCCCTAAAATCAGCTGCCAGGCTGACCCCTGGTCGGAGAAGTGCAAAGTACAGAAGAACCTGTCATGAGCGACCACCCTTGGGACTTGCCAATTTAAAACTCCACAAACCCCTCCACACAATCACATCTAAAAAAGAATTACCAAATGTGAAGACGTTTCGGCCCAATTTCTAAGACGTTTTGGCCTCTTAGGGCCGAAACGTCTCAAGGCCGAAACGTCATAAAACCAATTATTTTGGAAATCGCGCGTTATTAGGCCTACTGATTTCTCAACAGCAATCACCACCAATCCTCGTTATTCCACCTGGGGGCGAATTGGCCCGAGGCATTATTTTTTATTTTAAAAATCACTCTCCTAAAATTTTTCACTCTCGTAAAATCTAAAAGTGGAGAGTGAATTTCCACTCTCCTGCTCTCCCGCTCCCAACGGTCACTGGGCCTTTGACGTCCGCTACCTCGCCCGGTGTAGCATCCATTCACCGAATGGTTCGGCAGCCGGGTTCGTCCGTTGCGGTGTAGAAGGAATTTTGGGGTGATGCGAGCACTATAAATTAACCTAATGCACACCCAGTGACGGCGGATCGGAGGGAGAACGCAGGAAGCCTTTTAGTCCGGTTCATAGCTCGTTCCGGTCCATCCGGACGGCAAGCGAGAGAGGCCCCTCTCTCGTTCAACAACATCTGGCCCCAGATGTTGTGGTACAAAATGTGTCGCAAGCGGAGCATACGTCCGTCGCTCGGGACGCTCCGTTGTATAGGCAGTCCGCTGAGACTGCTAAGGCTTCCTCTTCTCGTCAGCTCACACGACCACACCTTGGCTGTGTGACCGCCGATATATTACCAGCTTCGCCGATCAAGGATTCTTCGGCGACCAGGTCACACCATCCGGTAGCCAGGGACTCGAGGCCTGCAGACTCCGGACGTTCACATAGGAAGTGTGCGGGAGTCAACGTACACGGAGCTTCCGGCGGCAATGCATCGTAAGACCGCTACTGCACAGGCCTCGGGAACGGACGTGCTTTCCTTAATAGCACAGTTTATCGCAGCATCCCAGCATCAACTGAATCTGTCGCATATATTTTATCCGACGATGCTGGGTCGGGACGCTCCGCGGAAGCGGGTACGGACGTCCGAAAGTTTCATCCGGTCCGACGGGATACCGAAAGGGATTCGGAGGATTTCGAGCTTTCCCTTTCGGAACAACATATGCTGTTGTGTATGTCATCTGACTTGGTCTTCTACAGCTTCTTTCGTCGGACCAGAATGCTGCGATGCCGGATAAGAAACTGATAGCGTCGGTGGACTTAGAAATTTTTGGTTCGGTTCAGGGACATCGTCCCTCAGTTCCGACATAGTCCAATAATGTCACACAAACTTTCGAATTATTGAACGACGCTATATATATTATTATGTTATGCTTGCTAACCAAGCATTTCTGGTTTCTTGTTCGAAGAGTTATGGAGATGTCTTTCAAAAGTGTGCCTCTGTCGTCATAGTTAATGAAGAGTTAGCGGCAATAAGTGCTCATGGAATATGTCTATCGCCTACGGAGTGACATTCGCTAGCTCACCCGGTGTAGCGTACATTCATCGAATGGTTCGGCTGCCGGGTTCGTCCGTTGCGGTCTAGGAAGGAGATTTGGGTGATGCGAGCACTTTAATTACTTTAGTACTCACCCAGTGATGGCAGATTGAGGACAGATCGGAGGAAGCCTGTTAGTCCGGTTCCTGGCTTGTCCAGGTCCGTCCGGGCTGTGAGCGAGAGAGGTCCCTCTCTCGCCCAACAACATAGGGGACCGCATGTTGTGGTTCAGATATTTTACATTTGGAGCATATGTCCGTTGGTCGGGACGCTCCGTTATATTGACAGTCCGAGAGACTGTCTTTAATGCTTCCTCATCCTCACAGCAGGGCACACGACCGCACATTGGCTACGTGACCTCGAGTATCCGATCAGTTTCGGCATTCAGTGATTCCACGGCGAATAGGTCGCGCCATCCGGTAGCCAAGGGACACGAGGCCTATACACTCCGTTCGCTCGCATATTGGTAGTATGCACGGGGTAACGATCACGGAGCTTCCAGCGGCAATGCATCGTAAGACCGCTTCTCCTCAGGCCTCAGTGACGGACGTGCTATCCGAGTTAGCACAGTTGTTTCGCAGCATCCCAGCAATTGACAGTTTCTCGGTCGAATCAGGAATTATCCGACGGCGCTGGGTCGGTGCGGTCCGCGGTTGCATCAGCTACGGATGACCGAACGCTTTATAGGGTCCGACAGGATGGCGAAAGGGATTCGAAAGATTTCGAGTTTTCCCTTTAGTAGTATCGGAAGATGCCTTTCATATCTTCTGGCATTATCTTCCAGTGATTATTATTTCGGACTTCATTGCTGCGATCTTGGATAAGAGACTTATAGCGTCATTGGACTCAGATTTTTCGATCGGATCAGGGATATTGTCCCTGACTTACCGACGCAGTCCAATATTGTCATTACAACATGTGTTTTATTTTTCGACGCTATATATATATATATATACAAGCCTGCTACTAAGCATGATAGTTTAGTTTCTTGTCCGCGTTGCTCATTTCTGCCATTTTATCATTTATACAAATAGTTTATTTTGGCAGAGCAGGGCATACCGAGAGTTCATATGCGTCTAGACGGTGTGATTAAAGGCTGCATATATTCTTTTTCGCCGTTTATGTCTTTTCCAATTTCAATGTTGGGAACGACATTATGTATAGTAGACTTAACTTAGACGCTTTATTATACGTAATCCGCCTTACTGAGCCGTTATCATTACGTCTTCAAGAAAAGATTTACGGGATATTATTCTCAATGTAATTTCTTTTGAGGGCAGTAGTTTGTTCACGTATAACTCCGGCCTTCAATGGCTGATTGGAGTTAGTTAGACGTGACGCAGCCCTAGCTACATCCACACGCGTGGATAGTAAGGTTAAGAACTCTCTCAGAGTCGCTTCGTTCTCGGAGGAGCTTCTCTTCGACGGCAACTTTTCGGCAATCCATGAATTGCTCGATTTACACGTTCTCTTGTCTATCTAGTGTTACAAGAGATTCAGACTGGGGCAAACATTCGGTGGTTGACTCAGAGAGTGCCGCCGCAGTTGCCGGACCCGAGTGTGGCTGTTATGACGGTTGCCAGTCAAACAGATTGGGATATAATACTGATCCCTACGGATTCGAAGTGCCAGGGTCTTTGGGTTCCGCAGTCTTTTAGCAATCAGTTTAACTTCCGCGGAATAATGTTTTTTAGGCTTGCTTTATGTCATTGCATGAACATTATTCAGAAACGTATGCCCAAATTCCTGTCCTTTAATTCGACAGTAGTGGCGTATCTCCGGAACCAGGGAGGCACTCTTTCGTTTCCGTTATTCAATTTAATGGAAAGAATCCGTCTGTTGGTTATAGTACACCAAGTTCAGTTTTGGTCCGTCATATTCCGGGTCGTCTGATTGTTTTATCGGACTCCCGTTCTCTTACGGGTCGCTTGTTGCTGTCAGAATGGACTCTCAACAAACAAGTATTCAATCAGATTTACTATCTATGGGAGCGCCCAATGATGATTTATTTATGACACAGCTTGCTAATCAATTGCAGACGTATGTGTTGGCTTGTCCAGATCTCTGAGCTAATATTGTTAACGCTCTATTGATCTATAGGACGGAATGATAGGATACGCGTATCCTCCGGCGCTGTTGTTTTAGCAGGTATTGCTAAGATAAACAACCACAATACATTTCTGTTGATAGCATCTCTATCTTCACAGAGATCATGAGTAATTTACTCTCTTGTCTACTGTGGGTCTTAACGTGAAATCTTCCTCTATGTGAGGATCTTTTTCACTGGGTAAATCGTGTCATCTTTATCACAACCAGCAAGGTCGCAACCTTCATGTATTCCGTTGTGTGGTCCGTATTGCATTGTAAGCACTGTACTGGACGAGCTTTGGACGCGATTTCTTACTATAGGAGATCCTCTTCTTCGCTATTCTATGCGGCTAAAGTGGAGGCTCTTCCGTCGTGGTGTAGGGATCATTATGTTCATATTGTTGATCCCTCCATACTACTCATTGTTATTTTTTAGTATACTTGTTTCACAAGATCTACTGCAGCCTGTTATTATTTAGGTTATAGGTTTATGTTACCTCATACCTATGCACTCTACGATAGTTTACAATTGAGTCTTTTGTCTCTTTATCTAAGTCAGTTAGTAACTTTTTGATAAATAGACTTAGAATCTTTAGATTAAATTCCTATACGGATTTTAACTTCGGTTCTTATTTAGCTAAGTAATCATTTGAGCCTCTGGAAACAGTAGTTTTCAAATTCTGACCTTTTAGACAGTAATTCTGTTGGTTTCTCTTTTACTGTAGAGTCAGTGAGTTTCATGCACTATCGATGGATGATTTTCACTTTCATAGTTTCGGAATCAATACTTCCGTTACTATTTAGGTTGGATTGTTGCATAAGAGTTAGGCTCCTTTTATCCGGAACCTATTATTTTAAGGTCCTTCCGTCTTCGTATGGGCATAGGCCTTTACTCTTTCCGGGTACAGTTTATGTATTTATAAACAGATATCTGTTTATTACAAAGGGCGTAAGCTTCTTCTGTCTTTGATGTCTAGTAGAAGGACGTTACGCTCCATTTTATTGTTAATGGATTCTATTAACTATCGGTACTGCTTATGGTATATCATTGACTTAGCAGTTGTGCTTAAGATTTCGGCTCATGAAGTAAGAGTTCTTCTACTTCTTGGGCTTACATTAATAGTGTCGCTATTATAGATTTTTGAAGGCCGCTCATTGCGCTCAGCCATCCACATTCATGAATTTTATCTTAGAAATATCGAGTCCATTTCTGGAGGCCTCTATTGTTAGGTCTATTATCTACTGCTCAGAATGTCATTCACTTAACAGTTGCTACTATAGCTAGGTAGGCTGTCTGTTTCGGCAGTGTCTCCGTTCGGCTGCCCTCTTCGCTCTGGGCTATTTGACCCAGGGCAAGAAAAAGGGGGGGGGGGGGGGGGGGGGAGGGTGTTCCCTTGGGTCACCTGTTTTACTATGAAAACAAGGGGATACCTCCTCCGGAGTTAGTAATTCTGAGCTGTTATTGGGATGGTTGTTTAGTGAGAAGTTTAGGTTTTTAAAATTCATTCAAGTCTTAGTTTTTAAAGTATAGCTTTTGAATATTGCATATGTCAACGGACATGATTATGCAATCCTCAGACACTTTTAGGAGTATAAGAGTCTCTATTCTCTAGACTTACTTTATTTATTGGCTTACTTTAAAAATTATTAATATAAGGATTATATTGGATATTAATAGAGTACATGGATGTATGAAGCTCAATTTTGGAAGGTGTTGTATCTTTCTAATTTATCATAAATAAGAAAGATACATGTAAGGCCTATTACTTCTTTTTCCCTACAGGGGATGACTCTATTTTATTTTATTGAGCGTATTCCATTTTGCTCTATGTCCTTGGCCCTCCAGCCTTTTTACTATTCAGCTATGTCTGGGTCATTGGTACAGTATAAAAATGTTAAAAAATTTATAGTAATTTATATATTTTTTATACTTACCAATGACCCAGACGGGGATGGCCCTCCCAGGAGTTGGGAACTCTTGCCTCCCCGCTGAGTACATAGCGCTTACCAGGCACTGGTTATTAGAATGATTAATGGCGCCAATTTCGGAACGTCCTTGACACTGCGCATGCGCAGTAGGGGCGAAGTGTGGAGGGCCTTTCAGGACATGTTTTCTTTAGTTTTAGATGCAAATTTTGGGGATTGGGGGGCAAAATTTGTGTTTGGCCCTATATTTTAAGAGTTAGCACCAGCTATGTCTGGGTCATTGGTAAGTATAAAAAATATATAAATTACTATAAATTTTTTAACTTCCAGTTAGAAATATAAACCTCTTCACCCGTGGGAACCCTATGAGCTAAAGATAAAAAATTCATATACCTATATTTTAAGAAGGAGTGGACAAGTATTTATTAATTAGTATGAATCAACCTTAGAAGGGTTTGAATCAAACAGGCCAAAGCAATTGCTAACATTTGGCTTATGATGCACCATACAAGGATCTCCATTGCAACATTAACCCCATGGAGATTTATTTTCTAGTTTAGCATCTAACTGTCACCCACCTTTACAATACTTGACCTGTACATTTGTTACAGGCTACGCTCAGTATTTATGTACAGACCTTTACAATACTTTATATGCACCTTTGTTATCAGGTCATTACCAAGTTGTGTGTTGTTACTGTGTTACATACTATACATGTACATGTCTTACACAAGTTGAGCTACAGTGAACATTGACACTTTCATTTAAAATGCGACCAATTTATTTAGACTACAGAAAAAAACCACCCACTCCCTCCAATTATCACTTTGGCACCCGAACACTTTGTTTGGCACTAATATATCGAGGATGGCTAAAAATTTGGCACGAGAACACTGATGAGCCAGCAGATTTAATATGGAACACCCATGTTTCAATGAATTTTAATTTGGCAAAATTAGGCTGATACGTTCGAAGAGTATGTTAGTGTCAAGGGAAAACAGTCTCTTTTAGTGTTATTTACCTGTTACCCAATGTGAACAGAAGATGACACTTTCTTGAATAACCAAAAATATTTTAATTTTTTGCCGTAAAAACATAGCTTATGAATCATCATTGCAGCAATTCACAAAAATTATTAACATTTTATTATTTTAAAGTTTGGCTTCCAAAATGGACCTTATGACCCCTCATTGTAGCGATGAGCCCCTCTAGCTCTTGTCAAATGAGAGGTCATAACCTATGTTTTGGAGCAAAAAGTGATTCGAGGTCATTCAAGAATTTTTGGGAAAGTATCATCTCTGATCGTGTTATTTAGAGAGCTAAGAGGGAAGTCTCTTCAATAGCCTAAATGAAATTAGCCCTTAAGCCAATGAAACACATGAATCGGCCCAGTGCTGGACACAAACATATTTTTATACTGTACCAATGACCCAGACATAGCTGGTGCTAACTCTTAAAAATATAGGGCCAAACACAAATTTTGCCCCCCAATCCCCAAAATTTGCATCTAAAACCAAAGAAATCATGTCCTGAATGGCCCTCCACACTTCACCTCTACTGCGCATGCGCAGTGTCAAGGACATCCCGAAATTGGCGCCATTAATCATTCTTTGAATTATAACTTAGTTCAAAATGATGAATATTTTTATACTGTACCAATGACCCAGACATAGCTGGTTGGTGCTAACTCTTAAAATATAGGGCCAAACACAAATTGTGCCCCCCAATCCCCCAAATTTGCATCTAAAACCAAAGAAAACATGTCCTGAATGGCCCTCCACACTTCACCTCTCTCTACTGCGCATGCGCAGTGTCAGGGACGTTCCGAAATTGGCGCCATTAATCATTCTCAGTTTGGCCCTTCATCAGTTAACATCTGACTGATCTTTGTGCTTGTAAATCTCAGTTTAAATGATGCCAGACACATAAATAGTAGAGAAATGGTGATTCTAAGGAGGATATAGAAGGAGGAGAGGAAAAATAAGTGACAGAAAATAATCAGGGCTGTAACTTAAATTTTTTTAATGAAATTACGTTAAGTTACCTATTTTCGAGGCAAGAGCCTGTTGTTGTCATTCTTGTTATCAAGTTACACTGCTTGTTCAGTGTTTTCCTCTCTCCCTTTCCTTTAAGTCCCCCCTAGCTATTCTCCCATGCTTTTGGCATATTTTCTGTAATATTATTACTAAAATTTCTTGGGAGTTTTAGCTGGATAACAGAATGAATTCTGTTCTTTTCCCCATGTTCTGCAGTTTCTTCCCTGGAAGTCTCTGTTTTGCATCAGATAGTGTATTATTGGTAACTGATTTCGGGCCAGGGATATCAGTGCCTGGAGTCTTGTTTCTGGTGTTTTTACACTTCTTGTTGTCCCCCGACCCTTCGGGGGACTATTGTAATCAGCAGTGTCCATCCATCCGTCCGTCTGTCCGTGCATCTGTCTGTCCGTCCGTCCGTCCGTCCGTCCGTCACACCCTTGTCCGGATGATAACTTTAGTTTGGATGATTTTACTGAAACTAAATTTGGTATGTGTCTTACTTGGGTGGAAATGCAGGTCATGTTCGAAAATGGGCACGCTCCACTGATTTCTACTGGATTTATTCCCCTTTTTCGACTTAAAAAATACAGTTTTTGTGTTGTCCGGATGATAACTTTAGTTAGGATCATTTGATTGAAACGAAATTTAGTATGCCGCTTATTTGGGTGGAAATGCAGGTCAAGTTCGAAAATGGGCACGCTCCACTGATATTTTTATACTGTACCAATGACCCAGACTTAGCTGGTGCTAACTCTAACAAAACCAGGGCCAAACACAAATTTTGCCCCCCAATCCCCAAAATTTGCATCCAAAACAAAAAGAAATCATGTCCTAAAGGACCTCCGTACTACGCCTCTACTGCGCATGCGCAGTGACGCAGTCGTCCCGAAATTGGCGCCAATTATCATTCTCTGTTTGGCCCTTCATCAGTCAACATCTCACTGATCTTTGTGCTTGTAAATCTCAGTTTAAAGGATGCCAGACACGTAATTTTTGGAGAAAATGTGATTCTAAGGAGGATAGAAGGAGGAGAGGAAAAAGAAGTGGCAAAAAATAATCAGGGCTGTACTTAAAATTTTTTGATGAAATTATGTTAAGTTGCCTATTTTCGAGGCATGGGCCTCTTGTTGTCATTCTTGCTAATTGTTGCACTGCTTATTCAGTGTTTCCTCTCCCCTAGCCTTCTAAAGTCCCCCCTGGCGATTCTCCCATGCTTTTGGCATATTTTTGAGAAATTTCATTTCTAAAATTTCCTGGGAGAGTTGCTTGGTTACAGAATGTTTTCTGTTATTTTCCCCATAGTTACGTTTTCACCCATGGGTGTATAACGTTTGTGTTCTGCATCTTCCATCTGATGTTCTACAGATTCTCCCCTGGGAGTCTCTGTTTTGCATCAGATAGAGTGTAATTGATGACTGATTCCGGGCCAGTTTTTTCAGTGCCTGGAGTCATGTTTTCTAGTGTGTTTACACTGTTTGTTTTCATTGGCAACAGCCTTTTTTGAGGGGGGCTGTTTGCCTTTGTGGTAGTTTATCTCATTATAAGATACATTTATATTATCCGAAAGTGTCTCATTAATTATTTTATATAAATTTAAAATTTTTGACCACACTTTGCCATCGGATCCATCGGGGCTCAACGTTACTTTTCAGCAACTTGGGCTTCTCTGAAAAAATATTTTTTCAAAATTATTTTGTTTTGCAATTGTTTTTTCATTTATTAATGGATCATGTTATTATGTATCTTTGTGTCAGGGGTTTTTGCGAGTAACTAGGACTTATTGTTGTTCTTTCACAATGAAGGGACGTTGTTCAAATTGTAATAGGAAGAAATCTTCCTCTGACTTTCATGATCATTGTATTAATTGTAGTCAGTGTTCTCGCATTAATCCCTGTCCTATATGTGAACATTGGGATGAGAAACATTGGAAACGTGTGTCACGATATGTTGTTTCTGGAGAAAGAGCGATGCCGGCTCTTTCTCCACAAGGTCACTCTACTCTCTCAGTTTCTATTTCAGAGGAAACAGAACAGGGTGATGTTTCCATGTTATCTTCTTCAAGTGTGCGTCCGTCGTCACAAATGAATTCAGAGCTAGCGGTAAAAGTGCTCATGGAGATTAGACAAATGTCGTCCGCTAGCTCGCCCGGTGTAGCGTCCATTCACCGAATGGTTCGGCAGCCGGGTTCGTCCGATGCGGTCCAAGAGGAAATTTTGGGTGATGCGAGCACTATAAACATAATAGATGCACACCCAGTGACGGCGGATAGTAAGCGAGAACGGAGGAAGCCTTTTAGTCCGGTTCCTAGCTCGTCCAGGTCCAGCCGGGCCGCGAGCGAGAGAGGTCCCTCTCTCGTACAACAACATCTGGGACCAGATGTTGTGGTACAAAATGTGTCTTTAGCGGAGCATACGTCCGTCGCTCAGGACGCTCCGTTGTATAAGCAGTCCGCAGAGACTGTTAAGGCTTCCTCTTCTCGTCAGCGCACACGACCGCACCTTGGCTGCGTGACCGCCAATATATTACCAGCTTCGCCGATGAAGGATTCTTCGGCGACCAGGTCACACCATCCGGCAGCCAGGGATTCGAGACCGATGGACTCCGGACGTTCGCATAGGAAAAGTATGCGGGAGCCATCTGATGCGGAGCTGCCCTCGGCGAAGCAGCGAAAGACTGCGCCTCCGCAGGTCTCGACGCCGGACATTCTTGTGCAGATAGCACAGCTTATCGCAGCATCCCAGCAGCCGACAGAAACGGTGTCGGATCGAGAATTATCCGACGGCGCTGGGTCGGTACGCTCCGCCGAAGCATCGGGGGCGGACGACCGGGAACATCGTGAGGTCCGACCGGATGGTGAAAGGGATACGGATGACTTGGAGCTATCCCTTTCGGAACAACATAAAGCTGCCGTGGACTTCATCCGGCACTTTCTCCCTCAAGTTGTTCCGTCGGGCCAGACTGCTGCGCTTCCGGACAAGAGAATTATAGCGTCATTGGACTCTGAATTTTTTGAGCGGTTCAGGGACATCGCTCCCGAGTTTCCGTCGCAGTCCAATAATGTTGCTAGAACATTTGAATTATTGAACGACGCTATATTTAAACTTGCTTCCAGGACGGGGAAGCAGGTTTCTTGTCCGCTAATACTCTCAACCTGCCTTTCATTAATGCAAGGAATAAATTCGATACGGCAGGACAGGGTATACCGAGAGTTCCTTTTAGAGCTATCATTACCGTCGTCAGCTTCTATTCCAACCGCGGTGTTGGAAACAGCTATTGCGTCTAACAGAGCCAATTTAGATGCCTTATCTTACGCAGATCACCTTACTAAGGCGTTATCACTGCGCCTTAAAGGGGAAGAGTTTCAGGATATACAATCCTCTTTAAGACTTCTTTCAAGGGCAGTAGCTTATTCCACGTGTAACTCCGCCCTTTCAGTGGCAAATCTGGAGTTGTTTAGAGGTGACGCAGCCCTAGCTACATCCACTCTAGTGGATTCTAAGGTGAAGAACTCTCTTAGAGTCGCTTCGGTCTCAGGAGAACTTCTCTTTGACGGCAAGCTTTCCGCTATTTATGATAAAATTAAAAAGAAAGCTAATGATTCTCTCTGTTCAGATCGGCTCCTAAAAAGTCGGATACAGCAGACACGAATAAGACAGGCACTTCTGGGTCTAATGCGCCCAAGAGAGGTTCCTATAGAGGTTCCGGTGCGTCCTCTTGGTCTTATTCGAGAGACCGTCAGGATAGCGACTCTCGTTCGGGATGTCCTTCAGGCTGGGACAATCGGTCGGACGCCCCGAGGTCGACGAGGCGAGGTGCGGGTCGTGGAAAACGTGGTTTCTCCTACCGCAGGCCTCGCAGGTCCAGGAGGTGATGGCTTAAACCTCTATCGCGTTCCGGTTGGCGGAAGGTTGTCGAGTTTTTCACAAGAGTGGGCGTTGATTACGGACGACCCTTGGGTGAGAGGAGTGACTTCGGAAGGTCTAAAGATATCCTTCAAACGAAAGCCTCCATTAACTCGAAGTCCAAAGTGGACTCATCTTCCGTCAAATCCACAGAAAAGAGACGCTCTGTTATCAGAGGTCCAGTCTCTTTTAATGAAGAACGCGGTAGAGGTCGTAGAAAACCAGGAATCTCTGGGATTCTACAGCCATCTGTTTCTGGTTCCGAAACCAGACGGCTCGTTCCGTCCAGTCATAGATTTGAGCTGGATAAACAAGCTGATCGTCGCTCCGAAGTTTTATATGGAGACGATTCGATCGGTCAGAGCGAGTATTCGGGTGAACGATTATGCAACGAGCATAGATCTCAAAGATGCGTACTTTCACGTCATGGTACATCCGACATTCCGAAAGTATCTACACTTTGCAGTCCTGGGAGTGGTGTATCAATTCCGGGCGATGTGCTTCGGATTGAATCTAGCACCCTGGGCTTTCACTCGGGTAATGAACTCGGTAATGATCTACTTCCGAGCTCATTCGTCTGCGGTAACGTCGGCCTACCTGGACGACATTCTTCAGAGGTACGGCAACGAGTTAACGCTTCAGAACGATGTTCAGAATCTTCTTCTATTGCTCCGACGTCTCGGTTTTATAGTAAACGAGGAGAAGTCGGATCTGGTGCCATCCAAGTCATTCACTCATCTGGGAATGAGCTTCGAGACGCACAACAATCTCGTTCGTCTGCCGTTAACCAGAGCGAAATTAGTCAGTTGTTACGCTCGCTATTGTCTGCACGCAGACAAAGTCACGGCGAGAGAATTTATGAGACTGATAGGTCTGTGCGGAGCCGCCGCGGATCTCATTCCGATGGGGCAGCTACGCACACGTCCTCTTCAAATTTTCCTGACTCAGAATTGGAGTGTGAAAATTCATTCGCTCGATGTAGACGTTCTCTTGTCAGATCAAGTGAAACAAGAGATTCAGACTTGGGCAAACATTCAGTGGTTAACTCAAGGAGTTCCGCTGCAGTTGCCGGATCCGAGTTTTACCGTTATGACGGATGCCAGTCAAACAGGTTGGGGTGCATCATTAATCCCAACGGATTCGAGATGCCAGGGTCTTTGGGATCCGCAATTCCTGTGCAAGCACATAAACATCAAGGAAATGATGTCAATTTGGCTTGCGTTACGTCACTGGATGGACATTATTCACGATGCTCATGTCCAAATCCTATCCGACAATACGACAGTAGTGGCGTATATACGGAATCAGGGAGGCACTCATTCAGTTCCGTTGTTCAATCTAACGGAAAGAATCCTTCTGTTTGCGTTAGAACATCACGTTCTTCTTTCGGTCCGTCACATACCGGGTCGTCTGAATGTGCTAGCAGACTCCCTTTCACGAAAGGGTCGCTTGTTGCCGTCGGAGTGGACTCTCAACAAACAAGTATTCAATCAGATTTGCTACCAATGGGAACGGCCAATGATAGACTTATTTGCGACACATCTCAACAATCAGTTGCAGACGTATGTGTCTCCGTGTCCGGATCCAAGAGCATTTGCAGTAGACGCTCTGTCGATCCCTTGGGACGGAATGATAGGATATGCGTATCCTCCAGCACCGTTAATTCAACAAGTATTGCTAAAGATAAAACAATCTCAATGCAAGATTCTGTTGGTAGCATCTCTGTCGCCACAGAGACCGTGGATAAATCTACTCAGGTGTCTGTTGTGGGACCTACCGCGGAAGCTTCCTCCACGAGAGGATCTTCTTTCGCAGGGGAAATCGCGCCAACTCCATCACAACCCGCAAGGTCTCTACCTTCACGTTTTTCCGTTGTGCGGTCCTTCTTGCATGACAAGCACTTTACAGGACGAGCAGTGGACGCGATTTCTAACTGTAGGAGGACCTCCTCTTCGCTAAACTATGCGGCTAAGTGGAAGGTTTTTCGTCGTTGGTGTAGGGATCATTCTGTAGATATATTTGATCCCTCTATACCAGACATTGCAAACTTTCTAGTATACTTGTTTGACGAAATCAAACTGCAGCCTGTTACTAGAAAGGGTTATAGATCTATGTTATCTGATACCTATGCACATCATGATAGTTTACAAATTGGATCTAATGTCTCTTTATCGAAGTTGGTTAGAAACTTTTCGATAAATAGACCCAGAACTCTTAGATTAATTCCTAAGTGGAATTTAGCTTGGGTTCTCCTTAAATTGAAGGAAAAGCCATTTGAACCTCTTGGGACAGTAGATTTCAAATTCTTATCTTATAAGACAGCTTTTCTCTTAGCTTTCTCTTCTGCCAGAAGAGTCAGTGAGCTTCATGCACTATCGGTGGATGATTCTCATTATCGTAGTGTTGGGAACACTATCACCTTCACTACTAATGTGGGTTTTTTAGCTAAGAATCTGGCTCCTAATAAATATCCGGAACCTATTGTTATTAAGGCTCTTCCGTCTTCAGACGGGCGTAGGCCTTTACTCTGTCCTGTTAGAGCACTACGTATCTATAAACAGAGATCTCAGTTTATCAGAAAGGGACGGAAACGTTTCTTTCTGTCTTTGATGCCTAATAGAAAGGACATTTCAGTCCATTCTATTGCTAGATGGATTCAGTTAACTATCCGTACTGCTTATGAAGATTTATCTTCTTCTCAGCAGTCTGTGCTTAAGATTTCTGCTCATGAAGTAAGAGCTCTTTCTACTTCCTGGGCTTATGCTAATAGTGTTGCTATTACAGATTTAATGAAGGCTGCTTATTGGTCTCAGCCATCCACATTTACGAATTTTTATCTCAGAAATATTGAGTCCATTTCTGGAGACCTGCATTGTTTAGGTCCGTTATCTGTTGCTCAGAATGTCGTCCACTAAACAGTTGCAACTATAGTTATGCAGGCTTTCTGTTCCGGCAGTGACTCCGTCCGGCTGCCCTCTTCGCTCTGGGCTATTTGACCCAGGGCAAGGGGAAGGGGGGGGGGGGGGCGGGTGTTCCCTTAGGTCACCTGCTTTATAGTGAAAAGCAAGGGAATGCCTCCTCCAAGTCAGTATTTCTGAGTCGCTTCCGGGATGGTTTTAAAGTGTCATATTAATGTTTAAATTTATTCATGTCTTATTTTTAAAGTGTAGCTCGGTGTGAAGCATTTGTATATGTCAAGTGTCAAACGGGCTTTAATATACAATACTCGGACACTTTTAAATGATTATAAAGAGTCTCAATTCTCTGGACTACTTTATTTATTGGCTTGCTTTAAAAATAATTAGTATAAGGGTTATACTGGATGTTAATAGAGAACATCAATGTTATTGTGCTCAATTATTAAGGGTAGTGTATCTTTCTAATTTAATATTAAATAAGAAAGATACATGTAAAGCCTAATACTCCTTTTCTCCTTAAGGGGTTACCTCTTTACTATATAGTTGAGCTTATTGGATTTTCCTCTATGTCCTAGGCCCTCCAGCCTGTTTACTATTCAGCTAAGTCTGGGTCATTGGTACAGTATAAAAATTTTTAAAAATTTATAGTAATTTATATATTTTTTATACTTACCAATGACCCAGACGGGGATGGCCCTCCCTGGAGTTGGGAACTCTTGCCTCCCCGCTGAGTACATAGCGCTGACCAGGCACTGCCAGTAAGAATGATAATTGGCGCCAATTTCGGGACGACTGCGTCACTGCGCATGCGCAGTAGAGGCGTAGTATGGAGGTCCTTTAGGACATGATTTCTTTTTGTTTTGGATGCAAATTTTGGGGATTGGGGGGCAAAATTTGTGTTTGGCCCTGGTTTTGTTAGAGTTAGCACCAGCTAAGTCTGGGTCATTGGTAAGTATAAAAAATATATAAATTACTATAAATTTTTTAACTTTTACTGGATTTATTCCCCTTTTTCGACTTAGAAAATACGGTTTTTGTGTTGTCCGAATGATAACTTTACTTTGGATCATTTGATTGAAACGAAACTAAGTATGTGGTTTAATTGGTTGGAAATACAGGTCAAGTTAAAAAATGGCTATGCTCTGTCTATTTTTCCAGGAGTTATTCCCCTTTTTCGACTTATAAAATACACTTTTTGTGTTGTCCGGATGATAACTTTACTTTTGATCATTTGATTGAAAGGAAATTAAGTTAAGTATGTGGCTTATTCGGGTGGAAATACAGATCAGGTTCGAAAATGGGCATGCTCTGTCTATTTTTACTGGAGTTATTCCCCTTTTTCGACTTATAAAATACACTTTTTGTGTTGTCCGGATGATAACTTTACTTTTGATCATTTGATTGAAAGGAAATTAAGTATGCGGCTTATTCAGGTGGAAATACAGGTTAGGTTCGAAAATGGGCACGCTCTGTCTATTTTTACTGGAGTTATTCCCCTTTTTCAACTTTGTAAAAACATTTTTTGTGTTGTCCACACCCTTGTCCGGATGATTGAGACATTTTCAAACCATATCAAATTTCAAAGCTCACTGAAGTGTAGTAACTCTGAGATTAATAAGAATGATACAAATCTGAAACAAACATGTCCTCTTGATACCTTTGAAAATTGTACTCCTAACACCCTTAACCTCTCATAAAGACCATGCTCTTGGAACAAATTGCATCCTAACAGCTCCCTTGAATTTGCCATCTTGGTCGGGGGACCGGGGGCGTTGCCCTTGTTTACATTGACAACAGCCCTCTGTGTGAGGGGGGATTTCTTGAAAATAATATCTTGATGTTAGTTTAATCATTACTAGATACATTATTATTGTTCGTAAGTGTTGCATTAATTGTTTAAAATATTTTAAAAATTTTTGCCCACCCTTAGGCTTGGGATCCATTGGGGCTCAACGTTACTTTTCAGAAACTTGGGCTTTTCTGAAAAAATATTTTTTCAAATTTTTTTGATTTCAATTATTTTTTCTATGTTAATGGATCATGTTATTATGTATTTTGATTGTCAGGGGTTGGTGCGAGTACTAGGACTTTGTTTTCTTTTCACATTGAAAGGATATTGTTCAATTGTAATAAGAGGAAATCTTCCTCTGACTTTCATAATCATTGTATAAATGTAGTCAGTGTACTCTCGCTAACTCCTGTTCCATATGTGTTAATTTTGATGACAACATGGGAAGCGTGTGTCACGGTATGTTAGTGGGGAAATGGCCATTCCGGTCCTTTCCCCACAGGGTCACTCTAGTTTATCAATCTCTATTTCAGACGATCAAGAACAGGATGTTGTATCCGTGATGTCTTCCAAAAGTGTGCCTCCGTCGTCACAATTAATGAAGAGCTAGCGGAAAAGTGCTCATAAAATACGTCAATTGCCTAAGAGGTCCCTAGTAGGATCGACGGCCTTTGACGTCCGCTAGCTCGCCCGGTGTAGCGTCCATTCATCGAATGGTTCGGCAGCCGGGTTCGTCCGTTGTGGTCCAGAAGGAGTTTTGGGTGATGCGAGCACTATAAATCAACCAAATGCACACCTAGTGTCGGCGGATTAGAGGAGAGAACGGAGGAAGCCTTTTAGTCCGGTTCCTAGCTCGTCCAGGTCCATCCGGACTGCGAGCGAGAGAGGCCCCTCTCTCGTACAACAACATCTGGCCCCAGATGTTGTGGTACAACATGTTTCGCATTCGGAGCATACGTTTGTCGCTCAGGACGCTCCGTTAGATAGACAGCCTGGAGAGACTGTCAATAAGGCTTCCTCATCCTCATGGTAGCGCACACGACCGATCTTGGCTACGTGACCTCGGATATCCAGTCAACTTCGCCAATCAGAGAATCCTCGGCGACCAGGTCACGCCATCCGATAGCCAGGGACACGAGGCCTGCAGACTCCGGATGTTCGCATAAAGTATGCGGGAGTCAACGTACACGGAGCTTCCAGCAGCAAGGCATTGTAAGACCGCTACTGCACAGGCCTCGGTGATGGACGTGCTATCCCAAATAGCACAACTTATCGCAGCATCCCAGCAACGACAGAATCTCTGTCGCATCATGTAATATCCGACGACGCTGGGTCGGGACGCTCCGCAGAAGCATCAGGTGCGGACGTCCGAAAATTTCATACGGTCCGACGGGATGCCGAAAGGGATTCGGAGGATTTCGAGCTTTCCCTTTCGGAACAACATAAGCTGCTGTATATGTCATCCGACTTCATCTTCTAGAGGTTCTTCGTCGGACCAGAATGCTGCGATGCCGGATAAGAAACTGATAGCGTCGGTGGACTCAGAAATTTTTGGTTTGGTTCAGGGACATCGTCCCTCAGTTCTGACACAGTCCAATAATGTCTCAGAAACTTTCGATTTATTGAATGACGCTATATATATTTTTTATATGCTTGCTATTTACAAGCATGTCTGGTTTCTTGTTCGCAAAATTACTGAGATGTCTTTCAAAAGTGTGCCTCTGTCGTCATAGTTAATGAAGAGCTAGCGGCAATTAGTGCTCATGGATTACGTCAATCACCTAAGAGGTCCCTAGTAGGATCGACGGAGTTGACATTCGCTAGCTCACCCGGTGTAGCGTCCATTCATCGAATGGTTCGGCAGTCGGGTTCGTCCGTTGCGGTCTAGGAAGGAGATTTGGGTGATGCGAGCACTATAATAGACTTTAGTACACACCCAGTGACGACGGATTAGAGGAGAGATCGGAGGAAGCCTGTTAGTCCGGTTCCTAGCTCGTCCGGTCCGTCCGGGCGGTGAGCGAGAGAGGTCCCTCTCTCGTGCAACAACACATGGGACTGGATGTTGTGGTACAGACATTTCACATTCGGAGCATATGTCCGCCGCTCGGGACGCTCCGTTATATAGACAGTCCAAGTGACTGTCGATAATGCTTCCTCATCCTCACAGCAGCGCACACGACCGCATATTGGCTACGTGACCTCGAGTATCCGGCCAGCTTCGTCATTCAGTGATTCCACGGCGAACAGGTCACGCCATCCGGTAGCCAAGGGAACGAGGCCTGCACACTCTGGTCGCTCGCATAATAGAAGTATGCACGGGGTAACGAACACGGAGCTTCCAGCGGCAATGCATCGTAAGACCGCTTCTCCACAGGCCTCAGTGACGGACGTGCTATCCAATATAGCACAGCTTATCGTAGCATCCCAGCAAACGACAGATTCTCGGTCGGATCAGGAATAATCCGACGGCGCTGGGTCGGTGCGCTCCGCTGTTGCATCAGGTACGGACGACCGAACACTTCATAGGGTCCGACAGGATGGCGAAAGGGATTCGGACGATTTCGAGCTTTCCCTTTCGGAACAACAGTAGCTGCCATACATTTCTTCCGGCATTATCTTCCAGAGGTTGTTCCGTCGGACTACATTGCTGCGATGCTGGATAAGAGACTAATAGCGTCATTGGACACAGAGTTTTGGATCGGTTCAGGGACATTGTCCCTGAGTTGCCGACCCAGTCCAATAATGTCATTAGAACATTCGATTTATTGAACAACGCTATATATAAGCTTGCTACCAAACATGCTAGTCTAGTTTCTTGTCCGCAATGCTCTATTCTGCCTTTCATGAATTCTAGGAAAATAAATTTTTATTGGCAGAACTGGGCATACCGAGAGTTCCTTTGCGTCTAAGACGGCGAGGCTGAAGACTGGGAATTATCTTTTTCGCCGTCTATGTCAATTCCAACCACGACGTTGGAAACGACAATGATGTATAATAGACTTAACTTAGACGCTTTATCATACGTAGACCACCTTATTGAGGCGTTATCATTACGTCTTCAAGAGAAAGAATTCCAGGATATGATCCTCAATGAGATTTCTTTCAGGGGCAGTAGTTTTTCCACGTATAACTCCGCCCTTCAGTGGCAACCTGGAGTTGGTTAGACGTGACGCAGCCCTAGCTACATCCACGCGCGTGGATAGTAAGGTGAAGAACTCTCTCAGAGTCGCTTTGGTCTCGGAGAAGCTTCTCTTCGACGGCAACCTTTCAGCAATCTTGAATTGCTCGATATACACGTTCTCCTGTCAGTCAAGTGTAACAAGAGATTCAGACGTGGGCAAACATTCGGTGGTTGACTCAGAGAGTTCCACTGTAGTTGCCGGATCCGAGTTTTTTGATTATGACGGATGCCAGTCAAACAGGTTGGGACACAATTTTGATCCCAACGGATTCGAAGTGCCAGGGTTTTTGGGTTCCGCAGTTTTTAGGCAAGCACTTAACTTCCGAGAAAGAATATTATTTTGGCTTGCACTACGTCATTGGATGAATTTTATTCAGAAACGCATGTCCAAATCCTGTCCGAAAATACGACAGTAGTTGCGTATATCCGGAACCAGGGAGGCACTCATTCGGTTCCGTTATTGATTTTAACGGAAAGAATCCTTCTGTTTGTTATAGAACACCAAGTTCTGTTTCGGTTCGTCATATTCTCGGTCGTCAGATCGTATTAGCAGACTCCCTTTCACGTAAGGGTCATTTGTTGCCGTCGGAATGAACTCTCATCAAACAGGTATTCAATCAGATTTGCTACCAATTGGAGCGCCCAATGATGAATTTATTTGTGACTCAACTCTTCTATCAATTGCAGACGTATGTGTCACCATGTCCGGATCCCCGAGCATATGTAGTTAACGCTCTATCGATCTAGTAGAACGGGATGATAGGATATGCGTATCCTCCAGCGCTGTTGATTCAGCAAGTATTGCTAGGATTATACATTCACAATACAATTCTGTTGGTAGCATCTCTGTCTCCACAGAGACGGGTTATAAATTTACTTAGATGTCTGCTGTGGGACTTACCGCAGAAACTTTCTCCACGAGAGGATCTTTTTTCGCTGGGGAAATCGTGTCAACTTTATCACAACCCGCAAGGTCTCAACCTTCACGTATTCCATTGTGCGGTCCTTCTTGCATGGCAAGCATTGTACAGGACGAGCAGTGGACGCGATTCCTAACTGTAGGAGGACCTCCTCTTCGCTATACTATGCGGCTAAAGTGGAGGGTCTTCCAACGTTGGTGTAGGGATCTTTATGTTGATATTTTTGATCCCTCCATACCAGACATTGCAAACTTTCTAGTATACTTGTTTGACGAGATCAACTGCAGCCAGTTACTTTTTAAGGTTATAGGTCTATGTTATCTGATACCTATGCACACCATGATAGTTTACAATTGAGCCTAATGTCTCTTTATCTAAGTTAGTTTGAAACTTTTCGATAATAGACCTAGAATCCTTAGATTAATTCCTATACGGAATTTAGCTTGGGTTCTTATTAACTAAAGCAACCATTTGAACCTCTTGAGACAGTAGTTTCAAATTCTGGCCTTTTAAGGCAGCAATTCTCTTAGTCTTCTCTTCTGCTGAAGAGTCAGTGAGCTTCATGCACTATCGGTGGACGATTCTCACTTTCGTAGTATCGGAAACTCTATTACCTTTACTACTAATGTTGTATTTTTGGTTAAGAATCAGGCTCCTAATAAATATCTGGAACCTATTGTTTTTAAGGTCCTTCCGTCTTCGAACGGGCATAGGCCTTTACTCTGTCCGGATAGACCTTTATGTATTTATTAGCAGATCTCAGTTTATCAGTAAGGACGTAAAGCTTCTTCTGGCTCCGATGCCTAATAGAAAGGTCATTACGGTCCATTCTATTACTAAATGCATTCAATTAACTATCTGGGGGCGCGGTGGCTCAGTTGGTAGAGGTGCAGGCTGCAAGCCGAGAGGTCCTCGGTTCGAATCCCACCTGCGGCAACCGCGTTGTGTCCTTGGGCAAGACACTTCACCCCGATTGCCTACATGGGGGCACGATGACGCTGTGTACTGAGGCGTACTGCACGTCGATGGTGCGCATGTCTTCAACCAATCTAACCCTACCTGTGCTGTGGTGCAGAGTTCAGAGTTACGATGTTGGAGAGCTGACAGCTGCTCGTCGTTGCTCGGTGGTTCTCTCCGGGTACTCCGGCTTCCTCCACCTGTAAAACTGTCACGGTCACGATTAGCCATTGTGCATAAGTATGTGACCTTAAACACCAATAAATAAATAAATAATAAATAATTAACTATCTGTACTGCTTAGGATAATCTATCCTTAACTCAGCAGTCTGTGCTTAAGATTTCGGCTCATGAAGTAGGAGCTCTTCTACATCTTGGGCTTACATAAATAGTGTTGCTATTATAGATTTTAAGTAGGCTGCATATTGGTCTCAGCCATCCACATTCACAAATTTTTATCTCAGAAATATCGAGTCCATTTCTGCATTATTTAGGTCCATTATCGGCTGCTCAGAATGTCAATCACTTAACAATTGCAACTATAGCTATGTAGGCTTTATGTTCCGGCAGTGACTCCGTCCTGCTGCCCTCTTCGCTCTGGGCTATTTGACCCAGGGCAAGAAAAAGGGGGGGGGGGGAGGGTGTTCCCTTGGGTCACCTGTTTTATTATGTAAACAAGGGGATACCTCCTCCGGAGTCAGTAATTCTGAGCTGTTACTAGGATGGTTTTTTAAGTGAAAAGTTATGTTTTAAAATTCATTCATGTCATAGTTTTAAAGTTTAGCATTTGAATATGTCACGTGTCAAACGGGTGTTATTATACTATCCTCGGACACTTTTAAAAGAGTATAAAGAGTCTCAATTCTCTGGACTATCTTTATTTATTGGCTTACTTTAAAAAATAATTAGTATAAGAATTATACTGGATATTAATAGAGAATATGGATGTTATGATGCTCAATTATAGAAGGTATTGTGTCTTTCTAATTTATCATAAATAAGAAAGATACATGTGAAGCCTAATTCTCCTTTTCTCCTCCAGGAGATGACTCTATTTTATATAGTTGATCTTATTGGATTTTCCTCTATGTCCTGGGCCCTCCAGCCTTTTTACTATTCAGCTATGTCTGGGTCATTGGTACAGTATAAAAATCTTAAAAAATTTATAGTAATTTATATATTTTTTATACTTACCAATGACCCAGACGGGGATGGCCCTCCCAGGAGTTGGGAACTCATACCTCCCCACTGAGGACATAGCGCTTACCAGGCACTGATGGTAAGAATGATTAATGGCGCCAGTTTCGGGACGTCCTTGACACTGCGCATGCGCAGTGGAGGTGAAGTATGGAGGGCAATTCAGGACATGATTTCTTTGGTTTTAGATGCAAATTTTGGGGATTGGGGGGCAAAATTTGTGTTTGGCCCTATATTTTTAAGAGTTAGCACCAGCTATGTCTGGGTCATTGGTAAGTATAAAAAATATATAAATTACTATAAATTTTTTAAGTTTCCATTCAAATTTTATCTTAGGAATTTTTTCTCATAAAATGTTGCTTTTGAACTCTCAATAGAAATAGAATGAGCTTATCAAGCTCATTACAATGACAGGACATAAGGTAAGGAGAGGAATTGGCGAATAAATTTTTTTTTGTTAACCAAAAGCTTTTCCTACGCCAAAAGACAGACAACACAAACTAACAAAATTCTTAAATAACAAATTTTTTTCGTTTTTTGCATCAAGACATAGTTTATGGCCCCTCTTTGCAATGAGCTCAATGAACGTGTTCCAGTGAGGGGTCAGAAGCTATGTTTTTGAGACCAAAAATGAAAAAAATAATGAAATTTAAATTGTAAGTTTTGTGAATAATGCTGACTGGTTTTGGCTCTTACGTTAAGTAAAGGATTAAGATAAAACGTGAGAAGTATCATCTCACAAGTTGACTTATGTAAAAGGTAAGCAGGTAAAATTGTGTTTGATATAAGAAATGGTGTTGGAAAAAAAGCGATTAATGGGAATATCCTAATAACGAGTATACCATTAACCCTTTACCCAATGTAATGGACAAAACTGGCTAGTGCTATTCACAAAAACGCCAATTAATTTTCATTATGTTTTTCATTTTTTGTCTCAAAAACAGTTTATGACCCCTCTTTGGAATGAGCTCATTCCAAAGAGGGGTCATAACCTATGTTTTTGAAAAAATTAGTTATTCAAAAATTTTGGAAGAGTCATCTGCTTTTCATGTTAGGTAAAAGGTTAAGAAGAGTTTACCACTACACTTTCATTTAATTTTTCCAATTCCAAGGTTCTTCATCAATGGCAACTGTTTGTGCTGGAAGTCTTGCTATGATGGATGCTGGCATTCCATTAAGTGATGCAACTGCAGGTGTTGCAATAGGACTTATTACAAAGTTAGATAAGGAAAATCCCTCTCAGATAGAAGATTATAAAATATTAACAGATATATTGGTATGTATGGTTGAAATTAAAGAAATCTTCACATTTTATGCAAATGTAAATGGAATGGCTGGAATTCAAACCCCCTGCTGAGAGAGTTTTCTGTGGCACCAGCACCTAGCAAAAATGTTGTGGACCATGCACATCTATCAGCCACTGGCAGACCCTAGAGGTCTAAGTGGTGTGTGAGATTCTGTAGGTTTACTGGACAATTGGTGCTGAAGAAAGCCCTCACAGCAGTGGAGTGGAATCCAAGCCACTTTTTTTGCTATATAACAGGGATGAGAGAGTTCAGTTGATTAGATGTTAATTCAGATAATTTATCTTCAAACTGCTGAAATTTTATTTTTATATAAATCTACATCAAAATGGTCTTTTCATGTAGTTTATTAGAAATAAAATGTTTATAAAGTTATACCGGAACTATGCGTCCTCATGTTTTTTTGAAGAAACACTATATTCACAAATTGTCAGGATAAATTTATTTATTTATTTATTTATTATTGGGGTTGAATGATACTTGACAGCCAAGGCCATCTCATGTCTGACAGTTTTATGGATTGAAGAAGCAGGAGTACCCAGAGAGAACCACTGAGCAGTGACAAGCAATGTACCAACTATTCACAAGCAGGGATATCATTGGTTGAAGGCAAGAGTACATCAGTGTGCAGTATGCCTTACTACAAAGCGCCTCCATGCCCACACACAGGCAATCAGGATTAAGTGCCTTGTCAAGGACACAATACGGATGTCCCTGGCTGGGATTGAACCTTGGATCTTTCGGTTTGAAGTCCAGTGCCATAACCACTAGGCCACGATGCTCCCATTAAATTATGAGATTCAACTTGTTTATTATATAAATGGGAAGTCTGTAATTCCATCAACCTAGATATTCCAGCTTTGATTATCTCCCTTGATATGCAATGGGCTACCTTTCCGTTCTTGCACAAGCAGGGCTTCCCATCCTAGGACAGTGGGCCCACCAGTTTCAGATATATTTAGATACCTTCCACTCTCATCCCTGATATAATTTGGTTCCTTTCTTAACTGGTTGGGTGCTAGAAGTCACTATTAGGGCTTTCAGAAAAATGAGGGTACCCAAGCAAAAGCAAATATTTTGAATAACAAATTCAGACAACCAAAAATAATCTAGCCCTCAGCCTGTTAATTCTGCAGCAATCATGAGATTTAAAAAAACATACATTTTGCTGATTTCAATGAAGTGCAGTATGTAGAGACAAGTGATACAATTTGCTTTAATTAATACTTTCAATAACTGAAAACTGAAAAGAAATTGAGCAGTGCTTATCCGTGTGGTAACTACCTATCCTCTGTTTATGAAACAAAAATTGGGACTTCATCTTCCCACAGTCTTGTCAAAATCATTTATGTCCTTTCTTCAGAGAAAAGATATGGGTATATCAAATTTTACTTTCCATGCACTTGTAATTCAATCTTTCTTCTCTTCAATACTTTTGTGTTTAAGAGTTTTGGGTCTTGTTGGAAGTTTTCACATTTCTCAATATATGGTTTAGTGATGGGACATTTTGTTTGTTCAATAATTCTTACACATTAATCAGCTACTGCACCCAGAAAGACTACCATTCTCAGTCTAGCATCATGTTTAGTTTAAGGCTCAACAAAATAGATCTTCTGTTTCTCAGGCCATTTTTTGTCAAATTGCATGCAGGCAAGCGTTTTTTTATTTTATTTTTTATTTCTCTAATTATTTCTTTGTCATCAAAAGTTCATGTTATTGTTTTATATTTTAGGCCTCATAATCTACGGAATAGCATGGGTGGTGGTGTATTTCGTCCCTTGAGAGCAAGAGGCTTTGCAATGCTAAGGCATTGCAGAGCCTTCTTGCACTCAAGGGACAAATTTATCAATTTTTTAAATTGGGTAAATATCAGACATAAACCATTTAATTTTTATTAGGCTTTTCCCTCTGGAAAAGACTATTGTTTTTCAACGGATTATTATTTTTTTTTTGGGGGGGGGAGGTTTGTTTTGTTTTGTTTTGTAATTTTTTTTTACACACATTTTGTCCGTATAATTCAGAAGTGTACAATTCAGAAGTCATTTTCAAACCGATTTTGACAAAATTTTGCACACTCATAGAGAGGCACAAAATCTAAAAATGTACCGAGGCGGAATTTTCGATTTAACCCTCATTTCGTCAGAATTGGCAAAAAACTGCCAAATTTGGGGTTTATTGGCACTTTCTCAAAACACGTCTTGTAGATTTTTTTTAAACATTCATCATTGCTAGAACGGCCTGTGACACGACCATTGATACACATGACATATTAGGCGATGCATATGGTAACTCTCCACAGGCTGCCAAACATCAAAATTTTGATGAAATGGGCTGTTTTCAGGCCCTCACAGCACCCAAACGGTACACGAAAGATATGCATAACTTCCTTTATTGGAAGTGGAATTCACTGAGGATCATTTTTGTAAGTAATAAGGGTGTTCAAAAAACCAAGTGTTAACCCGTTTTGGGCTGGTTAAACAGTAATACCCACAAAAAGCTCAAAACTTCATGTTTTCTGTGGATTTCTCTAAACGAGTCTTGTAGATTTTCAAAAAAAATTGGTCACTCTCAGGTCTTGGTGTGACATTACAAGTTGCATGGCTAAAATATTCTGGTCAGCATTAGTTAACCCTCCCCGAGCTGCTAAACATAAAAATTGTGATAAAATGGACTGTTTTTAGACACCAGCAGCCCCCAAACGGTATACCACAGAGAAAGGGGCCTTCATTTATTGGACGCAAAATTGATCGGAAAATATTTTTGAAAGTGGTAAGGGTATTCAAAATTTGACGTCTTAACCCATTTTTGGCTGGTTAAAGAGAGATACCCCTTAAAATCTTAAAATACCCGTTTTCTGTGGATTTCTCTTACAACATCTTGTAGGTTTTCAAGAAAAAATCGGCTATTTGCAGGTCTTGGTGTGACATTACAAGTTGCATGAACAAAATATTCCGGTCAGCATTAGTTAACCCTCCGGGGGGCATGGTGGCTCAGTTGGTAGAGGTGCAGGCTGCAAGCCGAGAGGTCCTCGGTTCGAATCCCACCTGCGGCAACCGCGTTGTGTCCTTGGGCAAGACACTTCACCCCGATTGCCTACATGGGGGCACGATGACGCTGTGTACTGAGGCGAACTGCACGTCGATGGTATGCATGTCTTCAAACAATCTAACCCTGCCTGTGCTGCAGTGCAGAGTTCAGAGTTACGATGTTGGAGGGCTGACAACTGCTCGTCGTTGCTCGGTGGTTCTCTCCGGGTACTCCGGCTTCCTCTACCCGTAAAACTGTCATGGTCACGATTAGCCATTGTGCATAAGTATGTGACCTTAAACACCAATAATAATAATAATAATAGTTAACCCTCCCCAGGCTGCTCAAAATTGTGATAAAATGGGCTGTTTTTGGACACAAACAGCACCCAAAGGGTACACCACAAAGAAAAGTGCCTCCTTTTATCGAGCGCACAAATTATACGGAAACTTTTTTGTAAGTAGTAAGGGTATTCAAAAGTCGACGTCTTAACCCATTTTGGGCAGGTTAAAGAGAGATATCCCTTGAAAGCTTTAAATTCCCATTTTCTGTGAATTTGTAGGGTTTCAAGACAAATTGACTATTCGTAGGTCTTTATGTGACATTACAAGTTGCATGGACAAAATACTCCGGTGAGCATTTATTAAAATCTACAAACTGCCAAGCATCGTAATTTTGTTTACATGGGTCTGTTTTCATTCACGCGCAGCACCCAATGTATATATGAGAGATAAATATAATCTCCTTTGTTGGAAGTGGAATTCATAGAGGACCATTTTTGTAACTAATAAGGGTATTCAATAAACCAAGTTTTAACCCCTGTTGGGGAGGTTAACAGGGATACCCATCGAAAGCTTAAAAAATCGTTTTTCCTGGATTTCTTTACAAACATTTTGTGGGGTTTTCAAGAGAAAATGGCCGTTGATCGGTCTTGGTGTCATATCACCAGCTGCATGGATAAATTATTCTGGTAGGCATTTGTTAACCCTCCTTGGATGCTAAATGTAAAAAAAAATGAAGAAATAGTCTGTTTTTTGAACACCAACAACATCAAATGGAAATGCCACAGAGAAATGTAACTTCTTTTACCGGACACAAAACTGATAGGGAAACATTGATATTGATATTAACCCATTCTACCGTTAATGATGGGTTTTACCTAAACATTTTTCTTATCAAACCCAAACCGAGTCACTTGAGACTACTATACTCACCTTTCTCATAACATCAATAAGGGAACTTCAGTGAGACAGTTAAAAACAACTCATCAGACACTGTGGGGTCATGAAAAATCATGGAATCTAATCGGGAAAAGCCATGATTCTCCAGAATCATAAAGTCTAGTTTTATTTAAGTTTACATTGACTATAAAAAGAGAACATGCAGCAGCCAAAAGGACCATGCGGGAGGGCCTGAGAAACAGATTTTTTATTTTTTTAGGCCTAAGCAATATTTATTCAGCAAGACTGATGTTATACATACTACATTGCAAGTTCAAACAGAATCAAAGTAACTGTACATTGTGCGATTTACCAAGATAAATAAAGTGAACTACAGATATATAGACAGGATTTGGCAGGAAAGTAAGAGCTTATTTTGAGCTGTCTCCCTAAATAAAGTACGTGTACTTCAGTAATTGAACGATTTCGTCATAAAATCATGTTGGTTCCTTATTTTAAATAAGCAGGTCCTCAGTGATTTGTGCAGTAGCCCAATCAATATTTTTAAAGGCAGCCTGTCGAAAATATTAGTTTTACAAGAATATTACAAAAACGATAAAAAAAAAGTGAACACCAAATGTGAAACAAAATGCTTATTAGCATTACAAGAAATGTCCATGTACAGAATAAATATATTGTTCTGTACATTGTCTTCCGGTACTTATCTTTGTTTTTCTCGATGCTTCTAGATAAAAACCTTATTATGAGGATAAAAATAAAAATGTGTAGATTTTCAAAAACATTAAAAAAAAAAACCAAACAGTGGCATTTATATCAATGCCAGAACTCATGATACACTGATATATTTTTCCGAGTGTTTTCATGAAATCAGTCCCAATGTACAATAGTTATATTATGCTACAGGAATCCAAGAATTTGAATAATGACAATTGACTAGATTTTATTGTTATCCATCATCTCCACAGTCGTATTGGAACAAATTTCTTATTAAATGAGCATATCATTGGGCCATCTTAGGAAGGTATCAATAGTTGTCCTTCAAATACAACTTGCCATTTTTTTTAATTTGAAGATTGCTGGTTAGTGGGAAGATGTACATTTATAACAAATTTCTTATTAAATGAGCTTGTCAATGGACAAGTAAGATATCTCTACTCGACCTTTATTTACAACTTGTCAGCCGTGTTAATGCTATTGGGTGCCAATTTAGCCACTTGCACTAAACATTTTAGATTTGACACTAATACATCTCCGATTGGCTAAGGTTTCGGTGCTGAAGTTTGTTTTTTGCTGTTGTACAGAGTCACCAAAATGCAATAATGATAATGGATGATTATAAAACAGACAAAAGAATTATTTTATTACTTGTCATAACATGAGATCGACAACTGGCAATAAAGGGAGATTTTTGCGAAGTAAACAGAAGCCCTGTTATTGTGTCAGTAAAGTAAGGCTGGTCAGTTCACATGATTGACCGATAGAAGCAGAGGTGACTGACAAATATTTAGACAAATAATTTAAATGATCACTTCTCAAGTTGCATCAGTTGGCCATCATCGTTCGCAGCTTGGACTCCGAGGTTCTAACAACTGAACAATGGAGCTCCCACTAGTTATACAAGAAACACTGCTCAGAGTGAAGGCTATCCTTGTTACCACCTGGAGTATCCAGGTGCACAAGGGTACAATTCACCTGACAGTGGATTTTGAGAAAGAAACTGAACTGGCATCCTAGGAGAGGTGTAGCACCTTCCATGGGGGTATTTCCTCCCGCACTGATCACCCTCCAAGTGACCCAGACTTACTGAAGGATAATGTCAACTGCTGAATCCAGACAGAAGGCCAGAGGAAGAAGAGAAAATTAAAGAAGGGACCTTCTGTCAGATGACATGATGCCCTCCAACTGACCAAAATCGTGGAAAAGAAAAAGAGGGAAAAGGAAGAGAGGGAGGCTAGTCAAGGGCATTGAAAGCTCGGTGCCTGCTACCCCTGACCTTTTCACATCCAGCTTGGTACCTTCCACTCTGGGGGAGGGTCTGGAGGATGCTGGTTCGCTGTCCAATCTCCAGCCCATCACACTCTGCCTTGGAAGAGGAGATGGAGGAGGAAGGTCTGTTTGTGGAGCAGGAAGTCGAGTCAGATATCGCACCTGTCGCCGAACCCTTTCTTGCTTGTCCAGCTTTTTCCAACATGGACCCTATCCAAGAAGCAATCACCGCAGAGTCCGTGGAAGCAATCCTAGGAGGATTGGTCAGAGAAAACAGCCACATGGAATATCTATGCACCCAGATTTAAACCCTGAGAAACTGTGGGATCGATGAAAAGGTTATTAAAGACACCATAATGAATCTCAGCATCTACTATAAATTAAATGCACAACACCAGAAAGCACCACACCACCGACAGCTGCAAGGACTAGTCCTTACCAACCAAATCAGTCCTCCAGCACTCCTTCAGCCCCGCAAAAGGAGGTAATGCCAACACAGCCACCACCACAGACGCCGCTGTGTACCTTAACACTTTCCTCCTTTGACGTTCCCAGACATGTTGCCAAAATATTTAATATACCAGGTCTTTAAATTCATTTATTTTGGGCACACCATTTTGCCCTAATTTGGGCATATTAAAATCAGAAGTTACAGCCTTACTCTGCTATGTTTTATTGCCATGCCTTTCTTTGTGTTTCTATGGTCATTTTATGATGGAAGTTATTTGCAAATGTAGAAGATGTTCAGAGAATTTATATAGTTTTCTTGATGTCTTCACACCTCCTCTAATTTGGGTACACCTGTAAATGGTGTAAATTGGGCATACCTGTAAATGGTGTGAAATTGGGGTAATCTAAAGGCCTAAATATACAGTAAAAGAGAGTCCAAAGGGGCTTGCCCCACACCATCCCTGTGTGCCTTTGGTGCTTGAAACCATTGATCTGCATCAGTTGTCATTGATTGGTGATCAAACTTTGTTTAATAGAAAATTACAGGTAAACCTTCAGCATTAAATTAGATAAATACTTAACACACATTATGTCAACAGTGATTTAGCAATAAATCTATTATTGTGTAATGCATCAACGTGTACCATATTAAGTTTGAGACATTATATGAGTCACTGGCAAAGATAAAAAGCAACAAATGCTTCCAGTTCCCCATCCCCACCCTACCCAAAAATTGTGTGGGAAAAAAATTGTGAATGACTGTCCATTAACACTCAAAATAAATATCAGGCAAAGAGCTTTTCATTTAGGACACAAATATAAAAAAAAAAGAATTCTTGACTGGAGAGACATATCGTAAACTCTTAAAATGGCTTTAAGGCCATGAAATTTGGCATGGCAAACTCCAACTTAAAGCCGCTTGATAGAAATTTTAAGGCCTCATATAACCACCAAGAAAATTATCTATACCACTGAAATGAGTCCCTGATACCGATCCTTTTTGTCATGTTTGTCTAAAAAATTGGGAACGTACAATCCCTTCATGGAGGTCAGAGTGGCTTCTCGGACCTAACCCCACTTAATCTAGTGGAAATGCATTGACAAGTTCCTTATCTATGCCATGTGATTCTCCAGATACTCCGGTTTTCTACATGCATGCTTCTCACTGACCTAAAGTCTATAAAACCCATCTGAACCAACAGTAAGTAGTTTCAAAATGAATCCTAAATACATGCTAGATTCTGGGAGTGGGTAGTGTGACTTAACCCTTTACCCAATGTAAAGGCCAAAACCGGCCAGCACTATTCACAAAAATAACCATTCAATTTTCATTGTTTTTTAATTTTTTGTGTGTCAAAACCATAGCTTATGACCCCTTATTGGAATGAGCTCGTCGAGCTCGTTCCAATGATGGGTCATGAGCTATGGTTTTGACACAAAAAGTAAAAAAAAATTAGTTATTCAAAATTTTTATTAGCAAGTGTCGTCTGCTTTTCGTGTTAGGTAAAGGGTTAAACCAAAGTAATCAATCACTCTCTTTGACACAGATTGCGGAATCAACTACCCGTCTCATCAGTTTTACACCAAAACATTTTGTTTGCCATTAAAATATTCGTGTTGGCTAAAAATATGGCACCAGACAGCGTAAACACTTTGTCTGTTTTTAAATTTGAAGATTGTTTGTTAGTGGAAAGCTTTATATTTTTAACCCCCTCAACCCTGATTTCTGGAATGGCATTGCCCTACATAACATTAATTAGGCCTAAAAAAGTTAAAAATTGGTTTCTCAGCCCCTCCTGCATGGTCTTTTTGGCTGCCACATGCTCTCTTTTTGTAACCAATGCAAACTTACAAAAAAATTAAAAATTAAATAGTTTATGTCAGACATTTTACCTAAGTTAAACCAATCGATAAATTTGTCCCTTGAGTGCAACAAGACTGCATACTTTAGTATTATAAAGCCTTTTTGTACTCAAGGGACGAAATACACCAACACTGCTGTTATTCTGTAGATTTTGAGGCCTAAAACATAAAACAATCCAAGAACATGAACTTTTGCTGGTAAAGAAATAATTACAAAAATAAAAAATAAAATAAAAAAACGCCCACCCACATGTAATTTTACAAAAATTGGCCTGAGAAACAGAAGATCTACTTTGTGGGGCCATACAATACTATTGTATTTTTGTTGGGAGGTTCAGTAATAATTTAATCCTACAAGGCTGTAGGATTCAGTTATTACTAATCCTCCTCAAGATTTATCATCTGTAGTGATGTCTCATTGTAGGATGGGCAAATTTTCCTTCACTCAGAAACTTATAAATACCATGTTGAAAGGGTTAAACATAGTAAAACATATCAGAATTATTTATAATAGTAGTTTTTGTACTTTTCTTTTGCAGTTTTACAATTTGTTCTTTGGTATTTATAATTTTAAAAAAATCTGTCTGCTTTCTCCTTAGGGTATAGAAGATTATATGGGTGATATGGATTTTAAGTTAGCTGGTACGAAGAAAGGAATCACAGGTCTGCAGGTATGTATCATGAGAAATAGAATGGAAGTAGAGTGGAAGTGGACAAGTTGAATAGCCATAATGTCAACAACAACAAAAAGTTAACAGGGGCATTATTTTATTCCGATTGTTCTACATTGGTGACATTGAGGTGATAAATACAGATTATTATAATGGTAACTAATCTGGTGTTCTTGATTCTGTTGAGTTGATGAGAGCAGATCAGTTATATCTCTTGTGTCACCAACAGTGACAAGTGGGATACAGTTGAACTGCTCTCATCAACAAGATGGAACAGAACACACCAGATCAGTTTATGTCATAAAAATCTTTTTATTGGGCCTAAAAAAGTTAAAAATCTATTTCTCAGGCCCTCCTGCATGGTCATTTTGGCTGCTGCATGCTTTCTTTTTATAACCAATGCAAACTTAAAAAAATAAAAATTAAATGGTTTATGTCTGACATTTTACCCAAGTAAATATAATTGATAAATTTGTCCCTTTCTTGCACTCAAGCAACAAAATGTACCACCACCCATGCTATTCTGTAGAATATGAGGTCTAAAATATAAAACAAACCAAGAATATGAACTTGGATTGCAAGGAAATAATTACAAAAATAAAATACAGAAATGTCCACCCACATGCAGTTTTACAAAAAATGGCCTGAGAAACAAGATCTACTTTGTGGGCCTTATATACCTTTACAGCCTGATAAAACTCATGAAAAATAATCAAAATAAGCCCACACAAGTAAACGAATTTCTAAACATGATGTGTTAACTGTTTGAGGGCTAAATTATCTTTGTGGTCTGAATTTGTTATTCAAAATTTGTTTTATTACAAATTAGTAGAGAGTGCCCACAGACACTCTCCAATAATTTGTCAGAAAACAAATTTATATGAACAAAATATTAGTTGCATTTGACTGAGTATGAAACACGAGCCAGGTAAATGTCAGCTTTTGCTCTGGTACCCTCATTTTTCTGAAAGCCCAGATAGTGGCTTCCAGCACTGAACCAGTAAATAATATTCTATCACATCACAGTCTGTATGTCATTCATTCATCAATTAAATAAATAACGTTCCCACACAACGTCATTCACTGATTAATGTACCTTAATATTCAAGTTGTTTCTTACCTATCACAGTTAACACAAACTGTTAGTATTTTATGTGATTATATTAATGATGTTGAATTTAATGTTAATATTTACATCTGATTTTCAAATGTAAATAAGAATTTTTCGGCTGTTGAAACATCTGCTGATTAGAAACCATTGGCTATTTATAACAACAATACAGTGGAACCTTGCTAATTGAATAGCTACTTTGCCAATAGAAATTATTCAATTAACAGGAGTATTCAATTAATAGGAATTGTGTCACTTTCCTGTACTCTAGAGATAAACTTAGCATTTATTCTATTATATCTTGTTTGACAAAGCTCCATGAGCTCTGTCAAACAAGATACAATAGATTAAATGCCTGTATTGGATGTACTGAGGCCAAATAGGTCTATAAACAAAGGAAAACTGGGGAGAGTGAGGGTAATTTCTCAACAGGTTACAAGATTTTTTATTCAATTAACAGGAGTTTACTCTATAACCTATGTTCAATTAACAGGTCGAATTTGTACTGGAGGTATGGTAAATGGTTTTGTATTGGAAATTATATTCAATTAACAGGGTTATTCAGTTAAAAGATATCCAATTAAGTGGGCTCCACTGTAATAATAATAATAATCCTCATAAATAAAATATTTGACATTTGTGTGAGAGTAAAGAGGAACTTGTATGTAGCTTGGGTTGATTATAAGAAAGCATACAATAGTGAGCCCTATAGTTGGATAAAAGATTGCCTTGAGATATATAAGATCAACACGCATACCAGGAGATTCGTAGAACATGGAATGACAAAGTGGACCGCCAGTCTGTCATTTGATCATACTGATGGCATTCTACAATCATTCGCCTGGGCATCAACTTTGGAATTTTTCAACGTAATTTGTTTGCCTCCCCTGATATTTTGCATGGCACTCCACCCCTTCAGTCACAAACTAGATTCATTAGATTCAGGTTTTCGATTTAGGGCTCAAGATGGAGACCATGAGGTTGGATATATATTGTACATGGGTGACTTGAAACTTTATGCTGAATCGGATGAATCCCTAACTGAACAACTGGACCTGGTTAAACAGTTTAGCAATGACATACAAATGGATTCTTCTCCACCCCCCACCCCCTGGTGCCAGTTAGGCATTTTTTTTTTATTTGGTCCAAAATGCAAATTTAGAGTGTGTAGATGCGTACAAATTTTTTACTCCTATTTTCCAGACTTTTTTTGGCCTCGTTACAATTTCTTGGTGAGTGCCTGTAGACACCTCCAATAAATTGTGACAAGATAAATCCATATGAACAACATATTTCCTCTTTTAAGAGAATATGAAGAATATGCATTGAGTATAAAGCTTTTCAATTTCCGTACCTACCCTTCTATAATATGGCCTTCTAGCACTCAGCCACTTAACTGGGTGAGTTCAAGGTTTGTTGAGATTGCCCGAAAAAGTGTAGTATTAATTGTTTTGTACAAATTAGGTATGGGATTTCCATTTGCTTTCAAACTCTTCTCTCACCTTTTGGGGAAAGAGATCTGTTTGTTAATCTTCTGTAGAACACCAGCATTGGATCTGGCCTTCAAGGTGTAGCCATTGTTGTAAACAGGTTGTGTTTTTCTATTTCATGTAGGCTTCATCTCTTCATTTACATCTGTGAATTCTCTGTTTCAAAATACACAGTTTGACATTGACAGTTCAAAGGGAAACATTTTTTCTTCAAATTTTCAAGCCATTTATTTGAGATAGTGATGTATAATTCCCATCTCAGAGCAGACTTTATTCGACTTTCTTGTGGAAGCTTTCATTTAATTGGGACATTCTTGCCACATGAAATGAAAATCCAGTTCAGTACATCCTCATTATTAAGTTACTATAAATCATTGTTGTGAACTTCAACAAAATATGTTGGAATTTGGTTCAGTTTGCAAAAGAAAGAAAATTTCTTGTGTAAAATAATTTTTTGCTAAAGGCGATTTTTTCCTGATTTTATTTTAGGCAGACTTTAAACTTCCTGGTGTACCATTGAAGATTGTGATGGAAGCTTTACATCAAGGCTGTGGTTTGTATTTTTAATGTTTTCTTTTTAACCCTTTTCCCAATGCAGACGATATCAAAATTTATTATTTTAAATATCATTTTTACAAATTTTTCAAAAAATTTCAACAAAACCATATCATGTGACCCCTCGTTGGAACGAGCTCGATGAGCTCGTTCCAACGAGGGGTCACATGATATGGTTTTGTTGAAATTTTTTGAAAAATAATATTTATTCAACTGCTGAATTTCAATATTACGCGGGCGGATGCGGGCGATTCATTGGGTAAAGGGTTAAACCAACCATCTAAAACATTTTAACTGGTAATCCTAAATGGACTGGACAAATTTGTTTCTGCACCATAACATGAACTTAATGTGCCCAAGTAGTGCCTTCTTGTTGAACCTTGGTTGCCCATACAGGCAGCCAAGGCTTGACAAAATGCCAGTAATACACTAATTTGACATTTCCATAGAAAGAAACTGAAATTCTCTCACAGTTCCCTTGCACCATATTTCCATGGTACTTTACCCAGTAAATAAGCTGTCAAAAAGTGAAAACATATGGCTTGGAAAGGCATCCTACATGAATGCAGGGTAGTTCTATAGTGCAGTAATTTGATAACAAAAGCTGTACAAAAACTTCTATCAGATCACAACTGGATTGTAATCTAAACAAAATTGTCTTCCCGCTTTCCAGAACAGTAGTGCAGAATCTTTAACCCTGAGGTCCCCATACAGCCCAAAACTGCCACCTATGCATTGTTTAAAAAAAGTGCCCTCTAAGTGTATTCTTCCTTGAGAACTCAGCTGGTAGGTCACATTTATCTTCGCAATGTTGTGTTTTGACCACATCGTGACCTGTTCAAGAAAGAAACAGTTTTGCAGTCACAGTACTGCCCCCCTCATTGGAATGAACTGGGTGAGCTCGTTCCAGTGAGGGGTCACATGCTATGATTTGGGTGAAATTTTGAGAAAAATATTTTTTTCAGCTGCTCAGTTTGCAAATTACGTGGGCAGATACAGTCAATTCATTTAGTAAAGGGTTAAAATAATTTTATTTGAAGGTCCTGGAAAGTACACTCCAGAAAAGTCCTTCAGGTACAAACCATTCCCTCTAACAGCTGGCTGTGGTTTCCAGTCAATGTATAGTTTCATAAAATAGTTATTTCAACACTTTTGAGTATTCCGAAGAACTCCACTTAGTCAGTCTTTCGAATTTGAGGCATGTGATAATGCTTGAACTTCACCATGCCTCTGAAGGTAGGTTCGGTGACCTCTCCAAAAATCTGTTTTGAAGAGTGCTATTGAGCACAGTTTCTTGAACAATGAGACACGAACATCAGCACATGAAATATGCCTCATGAAGCAAATGTGAAAAACTCAGTTGTGAGAGACTTAACATTGTTGCATGCCTGTATTTGTCAGTACTGATACATTGTGCATAAAATAACTCAACACCACATAATGGATGAATTTTCTTTATTGTCAAGACAAAATGTAGTACACGTGTTACTTTTGTACCACCATAGGCTTGGGGAAATCAGACAAATGCCTCTTTGAACAGAATGGGAATAGCTTAAAATTTAGTAAATTACTCTGAGTCAGTGAAGAAAAGTGACTAAAAAGTTTTGTCCTTCACTGTTGTTACATGTCCATTATTCTGTGTGACAATGCATTTACATAGAAAAGGGCTAAAAAACTCCTGAGTTTCTTCACTACATGGGATTGGATCTGAATTAACTGGTAGAGTACTGAGTTCTTTTTCAGGAGATTTGTAACATGGGTACTGTTTTCAAAGATTTTATTGCCATGAGCATGGTGAGCTTTAGTTTAGCAAGATTTTATTCATAAAAATGGTTTATTATGATGTATTGGAGAGTGCCTATTGGCACTCCCAATAAATTGTAAGAAAACAATTTCCTTAAATATTTTTAATTCTTCTGAGCAAACATCAAGCTAATTCATAAAGTGTGAAGGAACTAAAGTGACTTTCAACACTTTTCAATAAAGTCATTATAATGACTTCTAGCACTCAATCAGTTAATGACAGTTAATGAACTTTAAGAGGGTTGGGTGGGGGGGGGGGGGGGGATAACGAGCAAGTATTACAACTTATAAAAAGTTTGTTAATAAAAAGTTTGTTTCCACCCTTGTGACATAACAAAGTTACTGGTGTTTCATTTAGTTTAGTAATCATGAGTCTATATAACAGTTACATATTTTCCATTATTATTTCAGAGTATTTATGAGAATTAAACACACTACCCATTACATGGTGATTTCAACAACATGAACTGTATTTAATAATCAGCACCCATAGCAAAAATCATCCATGTCAAATTAAGTTTTGGGGCTTGGTTTACTGCACAGTAACGTTTTCAGCTCACCTGACTGAAAGTCAGGGTGAGCTATAGTGATCACTCACCGTCCGTCGGTCACCGTTCGTGAACATGGTGTTTGCATCTTCTCCTCCAAAACCGCTCAACCAATTTAAGTGAAATTTGAGATAATTGTTTGTTATGACATCGCATTTTAATTGTGTTCAAATCAAGTTGCCCTGCCCCTCAGTAGGGCCACATCCAAAAATTGTGCTTAAATTTTAAAAAGAATTTCTTCTCATGAACCAGCAGTAGCAGAGACTTGATATTTGGTGTGCAACTTCCTTTTGAGATGTAGACTCAGATTTGTTCAAGAGAAGTTCGAGGGTCTATATTTGGCGTCAATATGAGAGGGGCAAGAATTTTTGCCCCGCCCAGAATTTCTATATTTTTACACTATAAACCAATGGCCCAGACTAGCTGGTGCAAACTCAAAGTTATCAAGGGCCAAACACAAATTTTGTCAGGAAGTGACTGGAATTTGCGCGAACATCATTCTTTCAAAGTCAGCAACAATGAACTGACATCTGTGCTTTAAAATCTCCTTTTTTGAGGATTCCAGACACATATCAGTGCAAGAATTGGTGGATCCAAGGCTGTTATTGGATGATGGAAGTGTTCAACGGTGGTTTTAGACGTTCAGGGCTGTAACTTTATAATAATTATAAAATTATTTCATGTTTCTCAATTTTGGGACATACTCCTGACGTCATCATTTTTAGTCCCCTACCGGCATCACCGGGGGGGACTATAGGTTTGCACTCTGTCCATCCGTCAGTCTGGCAGTCCGTCAGTCTGTCAGTCACACTTTAGTTTTCCTTCTTTGTTTGGAAATGCTTCAACGGAATGATTTCATTTTTGGTAACCTACTATAGAATGATGACTTACAGATCAAGTTTGAGTTTCATGCTGATTGCATTATTCTTGTGTGAGTTATGGCCCTTGGAAATATGGAAAAGTGCCAAAATATCAGTATTTTTATACTGTACCAATGACCCAGACTTAGCTGGTGCTAACTCTAACAAAACCAGGGCCAAACACAAATTTTGCCCCCCAATCCCCAAAATTTGCATCCAAAACAAAAAGAAATCATGTCCTAAAGGACCTCCATACTACGCCTCTACTGTGCATGCGCAGTGACGCAGTCGTCCCGAAATTGGCGCCAATTATCATTCTCTGTTTGGCCCTTCATCAGTCAACATCTCACTGATCTTTGTGCTTGTAAATCTCAGTTTAAAGGATGCCAGACACGTAATTTTTGGAGAAAATGTGATTCTAAGGAGGATAGAAGGAGGAGAGGAAAAAGAAGTGGCAAAAAATAATCAGGGCTGTACTTAAAATTTTTTGATGAAATTATGTTAAGTTGCCTATTTTCGAGGCATGGGCCTCTTGTTGTCATTCTTGCTAATTGTTGCACTGCTTATTCAGTGTTTCCTCTCCCCTAGCCTTCTAAAGTCCCCCCTTGCAATTCTCCCATGCTTTTGGCATATTTTTGAGAAATTTCATTTCTAAAATTTCCTGGGAGAGTTGCTTGGTTACAGAATGTTTTCTGTTATTTTCCCCATAGTTACGTTTTCACCCATGGGTGTATAACATTTGTGTTCTGCATCTTCCATCTGATGTTCTACAGATTCTCCCCTGGGAGTCTCTGTTTTGCATCAGATAGAGTGTAATTGATGACTGATTCCGGGTCAGTTTTTTCAGTGCCTGGAGTCATGTTTTCTAGTGTGTTTACACTGTTTGTTTTCATTGGCAACAGCCTTTTTTGAGGGGGACTGTTTGCCTTTGTTGTAGTTTATCTCATTATAAGATACATTTATATTATCCGAAAGTGTCTCATTAATTATTTTATATAAATTTAAAATTTTTGACCACACTTTGCCATCGGATCCATCGGGGCTCAACGTTACTTTTCAGCAACTTGGGCTTCGCTGAAAAAATATTTTTTCAAAATTATTTTGTTTTGCAATTGTTTTTTCATTTATTAATGGATCATGTTATTATGTATCTTTGTGTCAGGGGTTTTTGCGAGTAACTAGGACTTATTGTTGTTCTTTCACAATGAAGGGACGTTGTTCAAATTGTAATAGGAAGAAATCTTCCTCTGACTTTCATGATCATTGTATTAATTGTAGTCAGTGTTCTCGCATTAATCCCTGTCCTATATGTGAACATTGGGATGAGAAACATTGGAATCATGTGTCACGATATGTTGTTTCTGGAGAAAGAGCGATGCCGGCTCTTTCTCCGCAAGGTTACTCTACTCTCTCAGTTTCTATTTCAGAGGAACCAGAACAGGGTGATGTTTCCATGTTATCTTCTTCAAGTGTGAGTCCGTCGTCACAAATGAATTCAGAGCTAGCGGCAAAAGTGCTCATGGAGATTAGACAAATGTCGTCCGCTAGCTCGCCCGGTGTAGCGTCCATTCACCGAATGGTTCGGCAGCCGGGTTCGTCCGATGCGGTCCAAGAGGAAATTTTGGGTGATGCGAGCACTATAAACATAATAGATGCACACCCAGTGATGGCGGATAGTAAGCGAGAACGGAGGAAGCCTTTTAGTCCGGTTCCTAGCTCGTCCAGGTCCAGCCGGGCCGCGAGCGAGAGAGGTCCCTCTCTCGTACAACAACATCTGGGACCAGATGTTGTGGTACAAAATGTGTCTTTAGCGGAGCATACGTCCGTCGCTCGGGACGCTCCGTTGTATAAGCAGTCCGCAGAGACTGTTAAGGCTTCCTCTTCTCGTCAGCGCACACGACCGCACCTTGGCTGCGTGACCGCCGATATATTACCAGCTTCGCCGATGAAGGATTCTTCGGCGACCAGGTCACACCATCCGGCAGCCAGGGATTCGAGACCGATGGACTCTGGACGTTCGCATAGGAAAAGTATGCGGGAGCCATCTGATGCGGAGCTGCCCTCGGCGAAGCAGCGAAAGACTGCGCCTCCGCAGGTCTCGACGCCGGACATTCTTGTGCAGATAGCACAGCTTATCGCAGCATCCCAGCAGCTGACAGAAACGGTGTCAGATCGAGAATTATCCGATGGCGCTGGGTCGGTACGCTCCGCCGAAGCATCGGGGGCGGACGACCGGGAACATCATGAGGTCCGACCGGATGGTGAAAGGGATACGGATGACTTGGAGCTATCCCTTTCGGAGCAGCATAAAGCTGCCGTGGACTTCATCCGGCACTTTCTCCCTCAAGTTGTTCCATCGGGCCAGACTGCTGCGCTTCCGGACAAGAGAATTATAGCGTCATTGGACTCTGAATTTTTTGAGCGGTTCAGGGACATCGCTCCCGAGTTTCCGTCGCAGTCCAATAATGTTGCTAGAACATTTGAATTATTGAACGACGCTATATTTAAACTTGCTTCCAGGACGGGGAAAGCAGGTTTCTTGTCCGCTAATACTCTCAACCTGCCTTTCATTAATGCAAGGAATAAATTCGATACGGCAGGACAGGGTATACCGAGAGTTCCTCTGCGTATGGACGACGAGGCGGAAGACTTAGAGCTATCATTACCGTCGTCAGCTTCTATTCCAACCGCGGTGTTGGAAACAGCTATTGCGTCTAACAGAGCCAATTTAGATGCCTTATCTTACGCAGATCACCTTACTAAGGCATTATCACTGCGCCTTCAAAGGGAAGAGTTTCAGGATATACAATCCTCTTTAAGACTTCTTTCAAGGGCAGTAGCTTATTCCATGTGTAACTCCGCCCTTTCAGTGGCAAATCTGGAGTTGGTTAGACGTGACGCAGCCCTAGCTACATCCACACTAGTGGATTCTAAGGTGAAGAACTCTCTTAGAGTCGCTTCGGTCTCAGGAGAACTTCTCTTTGACGGCAAGCTTTCTGCTATTTATGATAAAATTAAAAAGAAAGCTAATGATTCTCTGTTGTTCAGATCAGCTCCTAAGAAGTCGGATACAGCAGACACGAATAAGACAGGCACTTCTGGGTCTAATGCGCCCAAGAGAGGTTTCTATAGAGGTTCCGGTGTGTCCTCTTGGTCTTATTCGAGAGACCGTCAGGATAGCGACTCTCGTTCGGGACGTCCTTCAGGCCGGGACAATCGGTCGGACGCCCCGAGGTCGACGAGGCGAGGTGCGGGTCGTGGAAGACGTGGTTTCTCCTACCGCAGGCCTCGCAGGTCCAGGAGGTGATGGCTTAAACCTCTATCGCGTTTCGGTTGGCGGAAGGTTGTCGAGTTTTTCACAAGAGTGGGCGTCGATTACGGACGACCCTTGGGTGAGAGGAGTGACTTCGGAAGGTCTGAAGATATCCTTCAAACGAAAGCCTCCATTAACTCGAAGTCCAAAGTGGACTCATCTTCCGTCAAATCCACAGAAAAGAGACGCTCTGTTATCAGAGGTGCAGTCTCTTTTAATGAAGAACGCGGTAGAGGTCGTAGAAAACCAGGAATCTCTGGGATTCTACAGCCATCTGTTTCTGGTTCCGAAACCAGACGGCTCGTTCCGTCCAGTCATAGATTTGAGCTGGATAAACAAGCTGATCGTCGCTCCGAAGTTTTATATGGAGACGATTCGATCGGTCAGAGTGAGTATTCGGGTGAACGATTATGCAACGAGCATAGATCTCAAAGATGCGTACTTTCACGTCATGGTACATCCGACATTCCGAAAGTATCTACGCTTCGCAGTCCTTGGAGTGGTGTATCAATTCCGGGCGATGTGCTTCGGATTGAATCTAGCACCCTGGGCTTTCACTCGGGTAATGAACTCGGTAATGATCTACTTCCGAGCTCATTCGTCTGCGGTAACGTCGGCCTACCTGGACGACATTCTTCAGAGGTACGGCAACGAGTTAACGCTTCAGAACGATGTTCAGAATCTTCTTCTATTGCTCCGACGTCTTGGTTTTATAGTAAACGAGGAGAAGTCGGATCTGGTGCCGTCCAAGTCATTCACTCATCTGGGAATGAGCTTCGAGACGCACAACAATCTCGTTCGTCTGCCGTTAACCAGAGCGAAATTAGTCAGTTGTTACGCTCGCTATTGTCTGCACGCAGACAAAGTCACGGCGAGAGAATTTATGAGACTGATAGGTCTGTGCGGAGCCGCCGCGGATCTCATTCCGATGGGGCGGCTACGCACACGTCCTCTTCAAATTTTCCTGACTCAGAATTGGAGTGTGAAAATTCATTCGCTCGATGTAGACGTTCTCTTGTCAGATCAAGTGAAACAAGAGATTCAGACTTGGGCAAACATTCAGTGGTTAACTCAAGGAGTTCCGCTGCAGTTGCCGGATCCGAGTTTTACCGTTATGACGGATGCCAGTCAAACAGGTTGGGGTGCATCATTAATCCCAACGGATTCGAGATGCCAGGGTCTTTGGGATCCGCAATTCCTGTGCAAGCACATAAACATCAAGGAAATGATGTAAATTTGGCTTGCGTTACGTCACTGGATGGACATTATTCACGATGCTCATGTCCAAATCCTATCCGACAATACGACAGTAGTGGCGTATATACGGAATCAGGGAGTCACTCATTCAGTTCCGTTGTTCAATCTAACGGAAAGAATCCTTCTGTTTGCGTTAGAACATCACGTTCTTCTTTCGGTCCGTCACATACCGGGTCGTCTGAATGTGCTAGCAGACTCCCTTTCACGAAAGGGTCGTTTGTTGCCGTCGGAGTGGACTCTCAACAAACAAGTATTCAATCAGATTTGCTACCAATGGGAACGGCCAATGATAGACTTATTTGCGACACATCTCAACAATCAGTTGCAGACGTATGTGTCTCCGTGTCCGGATCCAAGAGCATTTGCAGTAGACGCTCTGTCGATCCCTTGGGATGGAATGATAGGATATGCGTATCCTCCAGCGCCGTTAATTTAACAAGTATTGCTAAAGATAAAACAATCTCAATGCAAGATTCTGTTGGTAGCATCTCTGTCGCCACAGAGACCGTGGATAAATCTACTCAGGTGTCTGTTGTGGGACCTACCGCGGAAGCTTCCTCCACGAGAGGATCTTCTTTCGCAGGGGAAATCGCGCCAACTCCATCACAACCCGCAAGGTCTCAACCTTCACGTTTTTCCGTTGTGCGGTCCTTCTTGCATGGCAAGCACTTTACAGGACGAGCAGTGGACGCGATTTCTAACTGTAGGAGGACCTCCTCTTCGCTAAACTATGCGGCTAAGTGGAAGGTTTTTCGTCGTTGGTGTAGGGATCATTCTGTAGATATATTTGATACCTCTATACCAGACATTCCAAACTTTCTAGTATACTTGTTTGACGAAATCAAACTGCAGCCTGTTACTATAAAGGGTTATAGATCTATGTTATCTGATACCTATGCACATCATGATAGTTTACAAATTGGATCTAATGTCTCTTTATCGAAGTTGGTTAGAAACTTTTCGATAAATAGACCCAGAACTCTTAGATTAATTCCTAAGTGGAATTTAGCTTGGGTTCTCCTTAAATTGAAGGAAAAGCCATTTGAACCTCTTGGGACAGTTGATTTCAAATTCTTATCTTATAAGACAGCTTTTCTCTTAGCTTTCTCTTCTGCCAGAAGAGTCAGTGAGCTTCATGCACTATCGGTGGATGATTCTCATTATCGTAGTGTTGGGAACACTATCACCTTCACTACTAATGTGGGTTTTTTAGCTAAGAATCAGGCTCCTAATAAATATCCGGAACCTATTGTTATTAAGGCTCTTCCGTCTTCAGACGGGCGTAGGCCTTTACTCTGTCCTGTTAGAGCACTACGTATCTATAAACAGAGATCTCAGTTTATCAGAAAGGGACGGAAACGTTTCTTTCTGTCTTTGATGCCTAATAGAAAGGACATTTCAGTCCATTCTATTGCTAGATGGATTCAGTTAACTATCCGTACTGCTTATGAAGATTTATCTTCTTCTCAGCAGTCTGTGCTTAAGATTTCTGCTCATGAAGTAAGAGCTCTTTCTACTTCCTGGGCTTATGCTAATAGTGTTGCTATTACAGATTTAATGAAGGCTGCTTATTGGTCTCAGCCATCCACATTTACGAATTTTTATCTCAGAAATATTGAGTCCATTTCTGGAGACCTGCATTGTTTAGGTCCGTTATCTGTTGCTCAGAATGTCGTCCACTAAACAGTTGCAACTATAGTTATGCAGGCTTTCTGTTCCGGCAGTGACTCCGTCCGGCTGCCCTCTTCGCTCTGGGCTATTTGACCCAGGGCAAGGGGAAGGGGGGGGGGGGGGGGGGTGTTCCCTTAGGTCACCTGCTTTATAGTGAAAAGCAAGGGAATGCCTCCTCCAAGTCAGTATTTCTGAGTCGCTTCCGGGATGGTTTTAAAGTGTAATATTAATGTTTAAATTCATTCATGTCTTATTTTTAAAGTGTAGCTCGGTGTGAAGCATTTGTATATGTCAAGTGTCAAACGGGCTTTAATATACAATACTCGGACACTTTTAAATGACTATAAAGAGTCTCAATTCTCTGGACTACTTTATTTATTGGCTTGCTTTAAAAATAATTAGTATAAGGGTTATACTGGATGTTAATAGAGAACATGAATGTTATTGTGCTCAATTATTAAGGGTAGTGTATCTTTCTAATTTAATATTAAATAAGAAAGATACATGTAAAGCCTAATACTCCTTTTCTCCTTAAGGGGTTACCTCTTTACGATATAGTTGAGCTTATTGGATTTTCCTCTATGTCCTAGGCCCTCCAGCCTGTTTACTATTCAGCTAAGTCTGGGTCATTGGTACAGTATAAAAATGTTAAAAAATTTATAGTAATTTATATATTTTTTATACTTACCAATGACCCAGACGGGGATGGCCCGCCCTGGAGTTGGGAACTCTTGCCTCCCCGCTGAGTACATAGCGCTGACCAGGCACTGCCAGTAAGAATGATAATTGGTGCCAATTTCGGGACGACTGCGTCACTGCGCATGCGCAGTAGAGGCGTAGTATGGAGGTCCTTTAGGACATGATTTCTTTTTGTTTTGGATGCAAATTTTGGGGATTGGGGGGCAAAATTTGTGTTTGGCCCTGGTTTTGTTAGAGTTAGCACCAGCTAAGTCTGGGTCATTGGTAAGTATAAAAAATATATAAATTACTATAAATTTTTTAACTTTCCAGACTTTTTCTGGAAACGCTTCAACAGAATGATTTCATTTTTGGTAACCTACTATAGAACGATGACTTACAGATCGTTTCATTTGCACTCTGTCCATCCGTCAATCAGTCTGTCAGTCTGTCAGTCACACTTTAGTTTTCCGGACTTTTTTTGGAAATGCTTCAACCGAATGATTTCATTCTTGGTAACCTACTATAGAACGATGACTTACAGATCAAGTTTCATGCTAATTACATTATTCTTGTGTGAGTTATGGCCCTTGGAAATATGGAAAAGTGCCAAAATATCAGTTTTGGCCTAAAAAAATTAAAATTCTGTTTCTCAGGCCCTCCTGCATGGTCCTTTTGGCTGCCGCATGCTCTCTTTATGAAAACTTTAAAAAAATAAAAATTAAATGGATTATGTCTGATATTTTACCAAAGTTAAAAAAATTGATAAATGTGTCCCTTGAGAGCAAGAAGGCTTTGCAATGCTCTAGCATTGCAAAGCCTTCTTACTCCCAAGGGACGAAATACACCGCCACCCATGCTATTCCCTATTATGAGGCCTAAAACCTAAACCAATAACACAAACTTTTGATGGCAAAGAAATAATTACAGAAATAAAAAACTGCTCGCCCGCATGCAATTTTATGAATAATGGCCTGAGAAACAGAAGATTTACTTTGTGTGGCCTTTCCGGACTTTTTTTGGAAACACTTCAACGGAATTCATGCTGATCACATCTAGGTTATAACATTTGTATAATTATTAATGCTCATTAGTCCAGTAGGGGACATTGTATTGCTTCAGCGATACGTGAGCTCTTGTTGATAATGATTATTCCACTGTTTGTTAAGTATTCCTTCCCTTTCCTTCCATGAATCCTTCCTGTTAAACTCTTAAGCTTTTTTGGCTATTTTTTATTGAAATTTCTTCAAAAATCTTCTTCTCCAGATCCAGCAGGCAGAATCTTTTCATATTTAGTAAGCAACATTGCGGGGAGGATCTGATTCAAGTTTGTTCAAATTGGCCCCCTGGATTCATATTTGGGCTCACTATAGAAGCCTGAATTCGAACTTAGTGCATTTCAGGCAAATTTCTTAAAACATCTTCTCCTCCAGATCCAGCAGGCAGAATCTTTTGATATTTGGTAGGCAGCATTGTGAGGTGGATCTGATTCAAGTTTGTTCAAATCGGCCCCCTGGGTTTATATTTGGGCTCAGTATAGGAGCCCAAATTTGAACTTAGTGCATTTCAGGTCAGTTTCTTTGAATATCTTCTTCTCAAGATCCAGCAAGCAGAATCTTTTGATATTGGGTATGCACCATGCTTAGGGGGGTGAGATTCAAGTTTGTTCAAGCCAAGTCCCTGGGTTCATATTTGGGCTCAATGTGGTAGATCGAATTATAACTTAGTTCAAAATGAGGAATTTTCTTTAAAAATCTTCTTCAGATCCAGCAGTCGGAATGTTTTGATATTTGGTATGCAGCATCCTTGGGGGGTGAGATTTAAGTTTGTTCAAGCCATGTCCCTAGGTCCATATTTGGACTCACTGTGGAAGCCCGAATGATAACTTAGTTCAAAATGAGGAATTTTCTTTAAAAATCTTCTTCAGATCCATCAGTCGGAATGTTTTGATATTTGGTATGCAGCATCCTTAGGGGGTGAGATTGAAGTTTGTTCAAGCCATGTCCCTAGGTCCATATTTGGACTCACTGTGGGAGCTCGAATTGTAACTTAGTTCAAAATGAGGAATTTTCTTTAAAAATCTTCTTCTTCAGATCCAGCAGTCGGAATGTTTTGATATTTGGTGTGCAGCATCCTTTTGGGGGTGAGATTCAAGTTTGTTAAAGCCAAGTCCCTGGGTTCATATATGGGCTCCCTGTTGGAATCTTTGGATATTTGGTATAAGCTTTTCTTAGGAGGAGCAGACGCAACTTGTTGAAATCAATTCTCTGGGTTGATATTTAGGCTACCATGTCAGGTTAGCGCCCTCAGGTCCCTTGGGGCCTCTTGTTTATGTTACCACCTATCCCTCCAACATGCTTTAAGCTACACCTTTCATATTCGGTACATGGATAAATGGTTCTGAGGGGATGATGCACGCTCAAAATTTTTTTTTCAAAATCCAAGATGGTGGAATGGCGGCCATTTTTGTTGTGTTTTTTAAGCTTTTTTCTCTATTTTCATGTTACCACCCCTCCCACCAACATGGTTCAAGCCACACCTTTCATATTTGGTACATGGATAAATGGTTCTGAGGGGATGATGCACGCTCAAAATTTTTTTTCAAAATCAAAGATGCCGGAATGGCGGCCATTTTTGTTGTGTTTTTTTAGTTTTTTTTCTCTCTTTTCATGTTACCATCCCTCCCACCAACATGGTTCAAGCTACACCTTTCATATTTGGTACATGGATAAATGGTTCTGAGGGGATGATGCACGCTCAAAATTTTTTTTCAAAATCCAAGATGGCGGAATGGCGGCCATGTTTGTTGTGTTTCTTAAGCTTTTTTTCTTTATTTTCATGTTACCACCCCTCCCACCAACATGGTTCAAGCTACACCTTTCATATTTGGCACATGGATAGAGGGTTGTGAGGGGATGATGCACGTTCAATATTTTTTCTTCAAAATCCAAGATGGCGTCATGGCATCCATTTTTGTTGTGTTTTTTAAGCTTTTTTCTCTATTTTATGTTACCCCCCCCCTCACTCCAACATGGTTCAAGCTACACTTTTTATATCTGGCACATGGATAGAGGGTTGTAATGGGATGTTGCACGTTCAATATTTGTTTTCCAAAATTCAAGATGGCGCCATGGCAACCATTTCTGTTGTGTTTTTTAAGCTTTTTTCTCTATTTTTTGTTACCACTGCTCCCTCCAACATGGTTTAAGCTGCTTTTTTCATATATGGTACATGGATAAAGGGGTTGTGAGGGGATTATGCATGCTCAATATTTTTTTTTCAAAATCAAACATCTGTCTGTCTGTCCGTCTGTCTATTTTTATGTTACCGCCTCTCCCTCTAATATGCTTCAAGCTACACCTTTCATATTTGGTACATGGATAAATGGTTCTGAGGGGATGATGCACAGTCAATATTTATTTTTCAAAATCCAAGATGGCAGAATGGCAGCCATTATTGTGTTTTTTAAGCTTTTTTCTCTATTTTATGTTACCACCCCTCCCTCCAACATGGTTCAATCTACGCCTTTCATATATGGTACATGGATAAAGGGTTGTGAGGGGATTATGCACGCTCAATATTTTTATTTCAAAATCCAAGATGCTTATATACTCTAGTGTCTTCTGTGACAAAAACACCTTATGTCACAAAAGCGCCGTAGGGGACTAATACCACCTCGGTGGTCAAACACTTGTTCTTCCGGTAGTGTAGCTCAATAAATTTGGATTTTGTCCACACTTAGGCTCTATCGGGATGCCTTTGGGCTCTTAATGTTCCCTTTGGGAACTTAGGCGTTTTTTTTTTAAAAAAAAAATTTTTTTTTAAATATTTTGAATTTAATTTTGATTGCTATTATTCATGTATCTTAATTATATATTTTGTTGTGGAGTTTGGAGGACTGATATTAGACTTTAGTCGATGCACTCCTGTGGACTCTTGTCATTCTTGTGTTCACTGGGATGACTAATGTTGGAGACGGGTGTCACGGTACGCTGTTGGCGATGAGGTTCTGAGGCCAGGCCTCTCACCGCATTGTAATTCATTTTTTCAGTTTTTATTTCAGAGGAACATGAACATGGTGATGATATTCTGACACCCTTCCAAGTGTGCTACCGTCATCGCGTGCCATTGAGCATATAGAGCTAACTGCAGTGCTCATGATTGCAAGAGTTAGGACCTTTTGTTAAGGGTTTTAATCTCTTGCAAGCAGCTAGCTCGACCGGTGAAGAGGTTACTCCGTCCGTGGGAGCCGTGACACCGGGTAAGTCCGTTGGTCGAAGGAAGTGTAGAGCGAGCACTTAAATATAAATAAGCTCACCCAGCGATGACGGAAATAGAGAAGAAATAGGGAGGAAGTCAGCAAGTTTCTTGTACTCGGCGGGGTCTAATAGACAGCGAGCGGGAGAGGCCCCTCTCTAACCTAACAACATTTGGGGCCAAATGTTGTTATGAGAAACTTGCATAAGCTGGGGCATATGTCCGCCCACCGCTCGGGACGCTCTGTCTAGTCTGCAGCCGGGGTTGGCTTCAGTCACAGCTTCCTCCGCTACGTTTCACAAGCTGAAATGAAGTTTACTGGTTGGAAACTTGCATGAGACAGAGCATAGCTCGACCGATGAAGAGGTTTCTCCGTCCGTGGGAGCTGTGACACCGGGTAAGTCCGTTGCGGTCGAAGGAAGTGTAGATTTGGGTAGAGCGAGCACATAAATATAAATAACTCACCCAGCAATGATTGAAATAGAGAAGAAATAGGGAGGAAGTCAGCAAGTTTCTTGTACTCGGCGTTCTTTCCAGGGCAGTCATGTATGCCGCATACCACTTCGCATGGACAGTGAATTTGGAGTTGGTAAGATGTGATACTGCCCTTGCGTCGTTATCACTTATAGATGATAAGGTGAAAAGCTCTCTCTGAGTCGCTCCGGTTACCGGAAATTTACTATTTGATGACAAGCTTGCATTGATATATGTGCAGGCTGTAAGAAGCTTCAGTGCTCTGCTATTGAAGTTGCTGTCTCATCAACACACTTCAGCAGACCTGGGTAAGCGAGGCCGTTCTGCTTCTAAGAAAGCATCATGAGAATGTCTCGCAAGGGTACAATAACCCTCTTAGATTTACTCGGGAAGTCGTCATTATAGCGACTCAGGAAAGGGGTACAGGTCTGATCTAGGCTATGGATCAGACACCCCTAGGCCGAGATTAATGGAAGGTTATCATCTTCACAAGAAACTGGGCATTAATCACGGAAATTCCTTTCAAAGAGAGTTGCTTCTAGTGGAGGTAAAGGTTCTCTAATTGAAGGGAACAGTTGAGATCGATGAGACAAGCTTCTTCATGGGGAGGACGTAGTTTCTCCTCCCGTAAGCATCGTAAGTTGGACAGGGGATGGACATGACCTCTATTGCTTGCCAGTTGACGGAGGATTATCAACTTCATGAGAAACTGGACGTTAATCACAGAAGTTCCTTTCAAAGAGAGTCGCTTCTAATGGAGGTAAAGGCTCTCTTATTGAATAGTTCCTCCTCCCGTAAGCATCGTAAGTCGTACAGGTGATGGACATGACCTCTATTGCTTGCCAGTTTACGGAGGAGTATCAACTTCACGAGAAACTGGACGTTAATCACGGAAGTTCCTTTCAAAGAGAGTCACTTCTAGTGGAGGTAAAGGTTCTCTTATTGAAGGGAACAATTGAGGTCGACGAGACAAGCTTCTTCGTGGGGAGGACATAGTTTCTCCTCCCGTAAGCATCATAAGTTGGACAGGGGATGGACATGACCTCTATTGCTTGCCAGTTGACGGAGGATTATCAACTTCATGAGAAACTGGACGTTAATCACGGAAGTTCCTTTCAAAGAGAGTCGCTTCTAGTGAAGGTAAAGGTTCTCTTATTGAAGGGAACAGTTGAGATCGACGAGACGAGCTTCTTCGCAGGAAGGACATAGTTCCTCCTCCCGCAAGCATCGTAAGTCGAACAGGTGATGGACATGACCTCTATTGCTTGCCAGTTGACGGAGGATTATCAACTTCACAAGAAACTGGATGTTAATCACGGAAGTTCCTTTCAAAGAAAGTCAGTCCTAGTGGAGGTTAAGGCTTTCTTAATGAAGGGATCAATTGAGGTCATCGAGAATAGATTTCGGTTGCTTGCCACTTGGCCGTAGGTTACAACCTCGCAGAAGTGGATAAATTTCGGAAGATTAGTGGTTGAGAATGTAGTCTCTGCAGTCCTGCAGCTATCAGCTCGAGCAAGCTCCACTTACAAGAATACTTGTTAGACAAATCTTCCAAGAGAGGCTTCCTTCTGGAGGTATAAGCTTTCCTATTGAAGAAAAGCGTTAGATGTCATCGAAATTATTCTTTTATTATCACCTGTTTTTTTTTTTTTTTTTTTTTTTTTTTTTTATTATCACCTGTTTCTCGTCCTAAATCCGGATGGATAGTGCATAGATAGGCTGAGATATGTCTTGGTGTCATGACAATTATGTCATTGTGGATGCCATAGTAGCCTTCTGTAAGGTGACAACGGTCTCTTCTGTTAGGCTCTGTCCGCTGTCTTGGGATTACAACCCAAAAAGATACTGTGCTTTGCAGTTTGTTTTTCCTAGGTGTCATAGACTTGGTCTTATTGTTGTTACACCATAGTAGCCTAGCTAAAATCTTGAGTGAGATTTTTTCAGTATCATGCAGTGGCATAACTGAATCTCTTGGGACTGCGGTCTCTTTGAGAATTCGGGGCTATTTGTATAGCAACTCTTCATTCCCTACCTTGCATGACGGTTACTAAGTCTCCATTAAGTGAGCCTTCAGGGTCGCAACTTACACCGATATATCTGTCTTCACGTAGATGAAGACTTATAAGCTATGGCTAGCATTGTAAGTCTCCCTAGTAAGCTTCTAGGACCTCAGTTATCAGCTTTTAATGGTTTTCATGTACAGGAAGACCTTTAACTGCTTCATCTATGCTGAGTTAGTTGTCCTATCGGACATGATACCATTTGTTAGAGGAGGTTATTCTCTTCAAACTGGTATGGTTTGGTGTGAGTTATTATGTAAATACGGTGTATTTGTTCATCACGTCCTTCTCCGTCCTTTGTTTCATTATGGAGTCGGTCAAACGTGAGGGAGCCTTGCGGTTCCTATACTATTTGATGACTAACACAAGAACGATTCAAGTAATTTTGAATTCTCCCCCCCCCCCCCCCCCCCCCCCCACCACCAGTGTGTTAAGAGGCGATTACCGGGCAAGACGTAGTTTTCTTCCTGTAAGCCTCATATGCATTTAAGTATATACATGCATTTCATGACTTCTCGATTGGCAGCTGGGTCGTGTTCTATGGCGACCTCATGGGCACATCCACTTTTAGTTGGTTGGTTTCCTGTGGTTGTTCATCTATATGTCGTATACAAGCATATGATTCATCATCAATAAATTGCTAGCCTTTGGGTACCTGGGAGGCTGTCTAGTCATTTAACTGGTATTCAGATGATTACATACAGGATTTCACGCGCATAATAAATGCATTATTAGGCAGACGCATTTTGTATGTTATGGACCTTAGAAACAATGAATTATTTCGGGGGTGGTCCGTGACAAGTCTGTTAATCATAGCTCGTTCCATTTCTAGATCCAGGTTTCTATTAAATTTCGGTACCCAATCGAATACAACTTGTCTTTACACTCTCGTATATTTGCACGTTTCTAGGAGCATAGATAATGGATAGAACATGTCTGGGAGTGTTATTTACTGGAATTTATTGTACACCTGAATGGGGTCGCCTGTGGGTTACCCCGGAAGTGTGTTTACTCTCCAGAGATCATTCATTGTGATTCTATTGGACATGTGTATGTTATATATTATATCACCAGTTTTCGACCTATCTACGTATGCCGGCTCCAGTATACGTTACAAGTGGGCGACATTAATTACCGGGATTGCCGCTATAGCCTTAGCTTCTGAAGTGGCGTTAAGCACCAATTTATTAATAATAATTAATACCTGGATGAATGTTCGACGAATATTTATTTTGTTATTTGGTACCGCTTTTACTGATTCCAGAGCGCTCCCCTCTTTCTTTTTGAAGAAGTTTCCTTCAAAAAGTTGGGGGGGGGGGGATTTTTTTACCTCTCCTCTGGCTTCATAAGTGTGTAACTATGAGTGAGGCTGTTTTGTCTGTAGATTATGTCCTGGATACAGCTTGTGTTTTATTGTATATGGCGTATGTTTGTGGGGGATATCCTCTCATTCTCATATACGCCATCCTAACTTTTGGGGCTTTGTCCGGACTAGCCTTAAAAATTGGGAACTTGTTACATCCAATTAACATAGCCTTCATGCTAAGAATACGGAATTACTTGAATTTGGCTCCTTACTTATGATATGTCTTCTCTATTACTGTATAGAGAGACATACATGTAATTCCTTTTAAATTTAATTTCCTTTCACCTTGGATTGCAGGCTTGGAACTATGTTGGTCTACTAATTCTGAAGTTCTAGGCCCTCTGCCTTTTTACGATTCAGCTAGTCTGGGCCATTGTTAGTGGGGCTATATTTGGCGTTGTAATAGGAGGGGCAAGAATATTTGCCCCTCCCAAAATTTCTATTTTCCAAACCGAGAGGCAGATTTGGACCAAATTTGATGAGGGCTTATTGGGTCATAAGTACTTAATTTATGCAAAAAAAAATTTTCCCGTCGCCCTATGGGAACCACAGGAACTAAAAATAGAAAAAAAATTAAAACGCCCATATCTCCAAAACTACACGGCACTGAGAATTCTTATTTGGTGTGAAGCTTCCTTAGGACCAACAGAATGGAATGATCAAAAAAAATTGCTATCGGTTTTATCATTTCGTACTTTTCTGGGACTTTTAAAAATTGCTGAGTCAGTATTTTTTAACACTGTGGGTAATGAGAAAACATTTAAGACTCTTCTTCTCCCAAACCTCTACTCCAAAAGCTTTCAAATTTCACATATAACATCTTTGGAAGATTGTTTCACATGTTTATTGAAATCAATTCCCTGGGTCCATATTTGGGCTCTCTATGGGAGCTCAAATGTTTAAATTAGTGCAGTATGAGGAATATTCTTTAAAAATCTTCTTCTTCAGATCCACCAATCAGAATCTTTTGACATTTGATACGCAGCATGCTTATGGGGGTGAGATTCAGGTTTGTTCAAGCCAAGTCCCTGGGTTCATATTTGGGCTCACTGTGGGAGCCTGAATTATAACTTAGTTCAAAATGAGGAATATTTTTATACTGTACCAATGACCCAGACATAGCTGGCTGGTGCTAACTCTTAAAATATAGGGCCAAACACAAATTTTGCCCCCCAATCCCCCAAATTTGCATCTAAAACCAAAGAAAACATGTCCTGAATGGCCCTCCACACTTAACCTCTCTCTACTGCGCATGCGCAGTGTCAGGGACGTTCCGAAATTGGCGCCATTAATCATTCTCAGTTTGGCCCTTCATCAGTTAACATCTGACTGATCTTTGTGCTTGTAAATCTCAGTTTAAATGATGCCAGACACATAAATATTAGTGAAATGGTGATTCTAAGGAGGATATAGAAGGAGGAGAGGAATAATGTGTGACAGAATATTATCAGGGCTGTAACTTAAAATTTTTTAATGAAATTATGTTAAGTTACCTATTTTCGAGGCAGCAGCCATTTTGTTGTCATTCTAACATTGTTATTTAGTTACACTGATTTTTTAGTGTTTTCCTCTCTCCCTTTCCTTTAAGTCCCCTCTTGCTATTCTCCCATGCTTTTGGCATAGTTTTTGTAATTATTATTACTAAAATTTATTGGGAGTTTTAGCTGAATTACAGAATGAATTCTGTTCTTTTCCCCATGTTTACGTCTTCACCTATGGGTGGTTAGGCGTTGTGTTCTGCATCTACCATCTGATGTTCTGCAGTTTCTTCCCTGGAAGTCTCTGTTTTGCATCAGATAGTGTATTTTTGGTAACTGATTTCGGGCCTGGGTGCCTGGAGTCTTATTTTAGTGTTTTTACACTCATTGTTTACATTTACAACAGCCCTCTGTGTGAGGGGGGGATTTCTTGAAAATAATATCTTGATGTTAATTTAATCATAACTAGATACATTATTATTGTTCGTAAGTGTTGCATAAATTGTTTAAAATATTTTTAAATTTTTTGTCCACACTTAGGCTTGGGATCCATTGGTGCTCAACGTTACTTTTCATAAACTTGGGCTGTTCTGAAAAAATATTTTTTCAAAATATTTTGATTTTAATTATTTTTTCTGTGTTAATGGATCATATTATTATTATGTATTTTGATTGTCAGGGGTTGGTGCGAGTACCAGGACTTTGTTTTCTTTTCACATTGAAAGGATTTTGATCAATTGTAATAAGAGGAAGTCTTCCTCTGACTTTTATAATCATTCTATACGTAGTCAGTGTACTCGCATTAACTCCTGTTCTGTATCTGATGATTTCGATGACAACATGGGAAGCGTATGTCACGGTATGTTAGTGGGGAATTGGACATTCCGGTCCTTTCCCCGCAGGCTCACTCTACTTTATCAATTTCTATTTCAGACGATCAAGATTAGGGTGATGTATCTGTGATGTCTTCCAACAGTGTGCCTCCGTCATCACAATTAATGTAGGGCTAGCGGAAAAGTGCTCATGTTAATACGCCAATTGCCTAAGAGGACCCTAGTAGGTTCGACGGCCTTTGACGTCCGCTAGCTCGCCCGGTGTAGCGTCAATTCATCGAAAGGTTCGGCAGCCGGGTTCGTCCGTTGCGGTCTAGAAGGAGTTTTGGGGTGATGCGAGCACTATAAATCAACCAAATGCACACCCAGTGATGGCGGATTAGAGGGAGAACGGAGGAAGCCTTTTAGTCCGGTTCATAGCTCGTTCTGGTCCATCCAGACGGCGAGCGAGAGAGGCCCCTCTCTCGTACAACAACATCTGGCCCCAGATGTTGTGGTACAAAATGTTTCGCATTCGGAGCAGACGTCAGCCGCTCGGGACGCTCCGACATATAGTCAGTCCGGAGAGACTGTCAATAAGGCTTCCTCATTCTCATGGTAGCGCACACGACCGCTCTTGGCTACGTGACCTTGGATATCCAGTCAGCTTCGCCAGTCAGAGAATCATCGGCGACCAGGTCACACCATCCGGTAGCCAGGGACACGAGGCCTGCAGACTCCGGACGTTCGCATAGGAAAGTGTGCGGGAGTCAACGTACACGGAGCTTCCGGCGGCATTGTATCGTAAGACCGCTACTGCACAGGCCTCGGGGACGGACGTGCTATCCTAAATAGCACAGCTTATCGCAGCATCCCAGCAACAACTGAATCTGTCGCATAATGTTTTATCCGACGATGCTGGGTCGGGACGCTCTGCGGAAGCGGGTACGGACGTCCGAAAATTTCATCCGGTCCGACGGGATACCGAAAGGGAGCTTTCCCTTTCGGAACAACATATGCTGTTGTGTATGTCATTTGACTTGATCTTCTACAGGTTCTTTCGTCGGACCAGAATGCTGCGATGCCGGATAAGAAACTGATAGCGTCGGTGGACTTAGAAATTTTTGGTTCGGTTCAGGGACATCGTCCCCTCAATTCCAACATAGTCCAATAATGTCACACAAACTTTCGAATTATTGAACGACGCTATATATTTATTATTATATGCTTGCTATTACCAAGCATTTCTGGTTTCTTGTTCGCAAAAGTTACGGAGATGTCTTTCAAAAGTGTGCCTCTGTCGTCATAGTTAATGAAGAGTTAGCGGCAATAAGTGCTCATGGAATATGTCTATGGCCTAAGAGGTCCCTTGTAGGATCGACGGAGTGACATTCGCTAGCTCACCCGGTGTAGCGTACATTCATCGAATGGTTCGGCTGCCGGGTTCGTCCGTTGCGGTCTAGGAAGGAGATTTGGGTGATGCGAGCACTATAATTACTTTAGTACTCACCCAGTGACGGCGGATTGAGGACAGATCGGAGGAAGCCTGTTAGTCTGGTTCCTGGCTTGTCCAGGTCCGTCCGGGCTGTGAGCGAGAGAGGTCCCTCTCTCGTCGAACAACATAGGGGACCGCATGTTGTGGTTCAGATATTTTACATTCGGAGCATATGTCCGTTGCTCGGGACGCTCCGTTATATTGACAGTCCGAGAGACTGTCCATAATGCTTCCGCATCCTCACAGCAGTGCACACGACCGCACATTGGCTACGTGACCTCGAGTATCCGATCAGTTTCATCATTCAGTGATTCCACGGCGAACAGGTCACGCCATCCGGTAGCCAAGGGACACGAGGCCTATACACTCCGTTCGCTCGCATATTAGTAGTATGCACAGGGTAACGATCACGGAGCTTCCAGCGGCAATGCATCGTAGGACCGCTTCTCCACAGGCCTCAGTGACGGACGTGCTATCCGAGTTAGCACAGTTTTTTCGCAGCATCCCAGCAATCGACAGTTTCTCGGTCGAATCAGGAATTATCCGACGGCGCTGGGTCGGTGCGGTTGCATCAGGTACGGATGACCGAACGCTTTATAGGGTCCGACAGGATGGCGAAAGGGATTCGAAAGATTTCGAGTTTTCCCTTTAGTAGCATTGGAAGCTGCCATATATATCTTCCGGCATTTTCTTCCAGTGATTGTTATTTCGGACTACATTACTGTGATGTTGGATAAGAGACTTATAGCGTCATTGGACACGGAATTTTGGATCGGTTCAGGGACATTGTCCCTGACTTACCGACACAGTCCAATAATGTCATTAGAACATGTGTATTATTTATCGACGCTATATATATAAGCCTGCTACCAAGCATGATAGTTTAGTTTCTTGTCCGCAATGCTCATTTCTGCCTTTTATCATTTATACGAATAATTTATTTTGGCAGAACAGGGCATACCGAGAGTTCATATGCGTCTAGACGGCGTGGTTAAAGACTGGAAATAATCTTTTTCGCCGTCTGTGTCTTTTCCAACCACAATGTTGGAAACGACAATGATGTCTAATAGACTTAACTTAGACGCTTTATCATACGTAATCCACCTTACTGAGGCGTTATCATTACGTCTTCAAGAGAAAGAATTCCGGGATATGATCCTCAATGTGATTTCTTTTGAGGGCAGTAGTTTGTTCACGTATAACTCCGCCCTTTAGTGGCTGCTTGGAGATGGTTAGACGTGACGCAGCCCTAGCTACATCCACGTGCGTGGATAGTAAGGTGAAGAACTCTCTCAGAGTCGCTTCATTCTCGGAGAAGCTTCTCTTCGACGGCAACTTTTCAGCAATCCATGAATTGCTCGATTTACACGTTCTCTTGTCTATCTAGTGTAGCAAGAGATTCAGACTGGGGCAAACATTCGGTGGCTGACTCAGAGAGTGCCACTGCAGTTGCCGGATCCGAGTTTTATAATTGACGGTTGCCAGTCAAACAGGTTGGGATATAATATTGATCCCAATGGATTCGAAGTGCCAGGGTCTTTGGGTTCCGCAGTCTCTAAGCAAGCACTTATCTTCCACGGAATAATGTTTTTTTAGGCTTGCTTTATGTCATTGGATGAACATTATTCAGAAACGCATGTCCAAATCCTGTCCGTTAATTCGACAGTAGTGGCGTATCTCCGGAACCAGGGAGGCACTCATTCGTTTCCGTTATTCAATTTAATGGAAAGAATCCTTCTGTTTGTTATAGTACACCAAGTTCTGCTTCGGTCCGTCATATTCCGGGTCGTCTGATTGTATTACCGGACTCCCGTTCACTTATGGGTCGCTTGTTGCCGTCAGAATGGACTCTCAACAAACAAGTATTCAATCAGATTTACTATCAATGGGAGCGCCCAATGATAATTTATTTACGACACAACTTGCTAATCAATTGCAGACGTATGTGTTTGCTTGTCCGGATCTCTGAGCTTATGTTGTTAACGCTCTATTGATCTAATAGGACGGAATGATAGGATATGCGTATCCTCCTGCGCTGTTGTTTCAGCAAGTATTGCTAAGATAAACAACCACAATACATTTCTGTTGATAGCATCTCTGTCTTCACAGAGACTGTGGGTAAATTTACTCTGATGTCTACTGTGGGACTTAACGCGAAATCTTCCTCCATGAGGGGATCTTTTTTCGCTGGGTAAAATCGTGTCATCTTTATCACAACCCGCAAGGTCTCAACCTTCACGTATTCCATTGTGTGGTCCTTATTGCATTGTAAGCATTGTACTGGACGAGCTTTGGACACGATTTCTTACTATAGGAGAACCTCTTCTTCGCTATACTATGCAGCTAAAGTGGAGGCTCTTCCGTCGTTGGTGTAGGGATCACTATGTTGATATTGTGGATCCCTCCATACTAGTCATTGCAACTTTTTTGTATACTTGTTTGACAAGATCTACTGCAGCCTGTTATTATTAAGGTTATAGGTTTATGTTACCTCATACCTATGCACTCTATGATAGTTTACAATTGAGTCTTATGTCTCTTTATCTAAGTCAGTTAGTAACTTTACGATAAATAGACTTAGAATCATTAGATTAAATTCCTATACGGAATTTAACTTCGGTTCTTATTTAGCTAAGTAATCATTTGAGCCTCTGGAAACAGTAGTTTTCAAATTCTGACCTTTTAGACAGTAATTCTGTTGGCTTCTCTTTTACTGAAGAGTCAGTGAGTTTCTTGCAGTATCGGTGGACGATTCTCACTTTCGTAGTATCGGAAACACTATTTCCTTTACTATTAATGTTGGATTTTGGCATAAGAGTCAGGCTCCTAATTAATATCCGGAACCTATTGTTATTAAGGTCCTTCCGTCTTCGTACGGGCATAGGCCTTTACTCTGTCCGGTTAGAGTTTATGTATTTATAAACAGATATCTGTTTATTACTACGGGCGTAAGCTTCTTCTGTCTTTGATGCCTAATAGAAGGACGTTACGCTCCATTCTATTGCTAATGGATTCAATTAACTATCGATACTGCTTATGGTATATCATTGACTCAGCAGTTGTGTTTGAGATTTCGGCTCATGAAGTAAGAGTTCTTCTACATCTTGGGCTTACATTAATAGTGTCGCTATTATAGATTTTTGAAGGCTGCTCATTGCGCTCAGCCATCCACATTCATGAATTTTTATCTCAGAAATATCGAGTCCATTTCTGGAGGCCTCTATTGTTAGGTCTGTTATCTACTGCTCAGAATGTCATTCATTTAACAGTTGCTACTATAGCTAGGTAGGCTGTCTGTTTCGGCAGTGACTCCGTTCTGCTGCCCTCTTCGCTCTGGGCTATTTGACCCAGGGCAAGGAAAAGGGGGGGGGGGGGGGGAGGGTGTTCCCTTGGGTCACCTGTTTTACTATGAAAACAAGGGGATACCTCCTCCGGAGTTAGTAATTCTGAGCTGTTATTGGGATGGTTGTTTAGTGAGAAGTTTATGTTTTAAAAATTCATTCAGGTCTTAGTTTTTATAGTTTTGCTTTTGAATATAGCACGTGTCAATGGACATTATTATACATTCCTCAGACACTTTTAAGGAGTATAAAGAGTCTCTATTCTCTAGACTCACTTTATTTATTGGCTTACTTTAAAAATTATTAGTATAAGGATTATACTAGATATTAATAGAGTACATGGATGTATGATGCTCAATTTTGGAAGGTGTTGTATCTTTCTAATTTATCATAAATAAGAAAGATACATGTAAGGCCTAATACTTCTTTTTCCCTAGAGGGGATGACTCTATTTTATATTTTGAGCGTATTCCATCTTGCTGTATGTCCTTGGCCCTCCAGCCTTTTTACTATTCAGCTATGTCTGGGTCATTGGTACAGTATAAAAATGTTAAAAAATTTATAGTAATTTATATATTTTTTATACTTATCAATGACCCAGACAGGGATGGCCCTCCCAGGAGTTGGGAACTCTTACCTCCCCGCTGAGTACATAGCGCTTACCAGGCACTGGTTATGAGAATGATTAATGGCGCCAATTTCGGAACGTCCTTGACACTACACATGCGCAGTAGAGGTGAAGTGTGGAGGGCCATTCAGGACATGTTTTCTTTGGTTTTAGATGCAAATTTTGGGGATTGGGGGGCAAAATTTGTGTTTGGCCCTATATTTTAAGAGTTAGCACCAGCCAGGTATGTCTGGGTCATTGGTAAGTATAAAAAATATATAAATTACTATAAATTTTTTAACTTTCTTTAAAAATCTTCTTCTTCAGATCCAGCAGTCGGAATTTTTAGTCGAGTTTTGACGAAGTCAAACTTGACTTGTAGTTTGATGAAGTGGCGGGCGGGCGGGCGGACGGCAGGCGTAAACAATTGGTTTCCGGGCAATAACTTTAGTTCTATGTGAAGCACCTTTACTAAAATTATACCAGAGGTTACCCTATAGGAAAGGAAGACACCTATCGATTTCAGAGTATCGCGCCCCAAGGTCAAGGTCACTGTTACTATAAATAGAATATTTTATGACAAATTGGTTTCCGGGCAATAACTTTAGTTCTATTTGACACACCTTTACCAAACCTATACCAGAGGTTACCCTATAGGAAGGGAAGACACCTATTGATTTCAGAGTCTGGGACTCCAAGGTCAAAGTCACTGTTACTATAAATAGAATATTTTGTGACAAATTGGTTTCTGGGCAATAACTTTAGTTCTATTCCGTGTATCTTCACCAAACTTATACTACAGGTTATCCTATAGGAAGGGAAGACACCTATCGATTTCGGAGTCTGGGGCCCCAAGGTCAAGGTCACTGTTACTATCAATAGAATATTTTGTGACAAATTGGTTTCCAGGCAGTAACTTTAGTTCTATTTGACACACCTTTACCAAACTTATACCAGAGGTTACCTTATAGGAAGGGAAGACACCTATTGATTTCGGAGTCTGGGACTCCGAGGTCAAGGTCACTGTTACTATAAATAGCTTATTTCTTCAGAATTTAATGTCAAAAATTGACTTCTGGATCTGTGAACCTCTTGCTGGATTTTTTAGCTCAACTTTGACGAAGTCAAATTTGAGCTATTGTCATGGCCCGTCGTCCGTCTGGCCGTCTGTCCGTCTGGCCGTCTGTCCGTCTGTCCGTACGTCAACAATTGGCTATGGCTCGGGCTAGAGGTCGTATTTATGAACCGATCTTTACGAAACTTCTTGTGTACCTTTGTTATGACCCTGGGACGGGAACGAGTGTTTTTAGGTGTGGTCCAAAATTCAAGATGGCTGCCAGCGGCCATTTTGTACCGATGATGCAAAAATCAGTTTTTTGTACAGAACTTCTGTATGAAAGTTCTGATTTGAATAAAGTTTTGTATAAATGTTTAGTACCATGGGATACATCACATATAATACAGGTTTTTTTCTCGTGCGTAAATTATGCAAATTAGACTGACTTTGATTTATTTAGTGTTACTTTCAGAGCTGTAAGTGCCAAGCTGCTATGGCTCGGGCTAGAGGCCGTATTTATGAACCAATCTTTACGAAACTTCTTGGGTACCTTTGTTATGACCCTGGGACGGGAACGAGTGTTTTGGGGTGTGGTCCGAAATTCAAGATGGCTGCCAGTGGCCATTTTGTACCGATGATGCAAAAATCAGTTTTTTGTACAGAACTTCTGTATGAAAGTTCTGATTTGAATAAAGTTTTGTATAAATGTATAGTACAATGGGATACATCACATATAATACGGGTTTTTTTCTTGTGCGTAAATTATGCAAATTAGACTAACTTTGATTTATTTAGTGTTACTTTCAGAGCTGTAAGTGCCAAGCTGCTATGGCTCGGGCTAGAGGCCGTATTTATGAACCAATCTTTACGAAACTTCTTGGGTACCTTTGTTATGACCGTGGGACGAGAACGAGTGTTTTTGGGTGCAGTCCCAAATTCCTGATGGCTGCCAGCAGCCATTTTGTACCGACGATGCCGAAATCTGTTTTTTGTACAGAACTTCCATATGAAAGCTCTGATTTGAATAATTTTTTGTATGAATGTTTAGTACCATGGGATACATTACATATATTACAGGTTTTTTTCTTGTGCGTAAATTATGCAAATTAGGCTAACTTTGATTTATTTAGTGTTACTTTCAGCACTGTGAGTGCAAATCCCAATACGGTTCGGGCTAGAGGCCATATTTATGAACCGATCTTCATGAAACTTCTTGGGTACCTTTGTTATCACTGTGGGACGAGAAGGAGTGTTTTGGGGTCCAGTCTGAAATTCAAGATGGCCGCTAGCAGCCATTTTGTTCAAAATTAAGTGAAATCAGATTTTTGCGCAGAACTTCCAAATGAAAGATCTGATTTGAATAAATTTTTGTATGAATGTTTAGTACCATGGGATACATTACATATAATACAGAGTTTTTCTCGTGAATAAATTATGCAAATTAGGGGTCCGGGTGGGACTTAGAAAATTTTGGCCCAAAATCCGGAAAATAGTTTTTTGTGTTTTGATGCATTTTGGTCAATTTTAAGAAGAAGAAGAAAAAATTTTAGTCTGAAAATATTTTGTTTGGGACTGAAAATTTCCACACAAAAATAATAATCTACAGTGATTGGTCTTAATCTGTAGTCCACTACAGTCACCTTGTAATTCTTTTATTATTGTTGACTGGGCCAAAACAAATACTAATTCCTGTCATATTCATTATTCAGTTGTCTTGGTCACAGCAAGTACTAATTCCTGTCATATCCAAGTTGAGCTACAGAGTCATTGACTCTTTCATTATACTTGGTATGCAACATCCTTAGAGGGGTGAGATTCAAGTTTGTTCAAGCCAAGTCCCTGGGTTCATATTTGGGCTCCCTGTGGGAGCCCAAATTATAACTTAGTTCAATATGAGGAATATTCTTCAAAAATCTTCTTCACATCCACCAGTCAGAATCTTTTGATATTTGGTATACAGTATCAGGGAGGTGAGATATACGTTTGTAAAAGCCAAGTCCCTGGGTTCATATTTGGGCTCCTGTGGTAGCCCAAATTAAAACTTAATTCAATATGAGGAATGTTCTTTAAAAATCTTTTTTTTTCAGATCCACTGATCAGAATCTTTGGATATTTGGTATGAGCTTTTCTTAGGAAGGGCAGATGCAACTTGTTCAAATCAATTCCCCGGGTTCATACTTAGGCTACCATGTCAGGTGAGAGCCCTCGAGCCCCCTGGGGCCTCTTGTTTAAATGTTGTGGTTTGTAATCCATGATTATTACTGTTGTGTAGATGGCAGATGTTGGGAGTATTACTAGCATGACATCACAAGTTATTTCTTGTTTCAGATGATTTGAACAGTGGAATCACATAAGGCCCCTCAAAGTCAGTCTTTTGTTTCTCAGGCCATGTTTTGTAAAATTGCTTATGGATGGATGTTTTTTTATTTTATTTTTTATTTTTGTAATTATTTCTTTGCCTTCAAAAGTTCAGTTCACGTTTTTGGTTTGTTTTATGTTTTACGCCTCATAATCTACAGAATAGCATGGGTGGTGGTGTATTTCGTCCCTTGAGTGCAATAAGGCTTTGCAATGCTTAAGCACTGCAAAGCCTTGTTGCACTCGAGGGACAAATTTATTAATTTTATTAACTTGGGTAAAATATCAGGCATAAGCCATTTAATTTTTTATTTTTTTAAGTTTGCATTGGTTATAAAAAGAGAGCATGCGGCAGTCAAAAGGACCATGTGGGAGGGCCTGAGAAACAGATTTTTACTTTCATAGGCCTAAAACGCTATGAAATTCTCATTCTGGATTTGAACATTCTGGTTTCATCAGAATTCTTTGATAAAAATATTTTGAAAACAAATATTATTTTCTGTCTTTAATACATAGATGCCAAGAGCGAGGTGATAAAAATCATGAATGAGACAATAATGCATCCACGAAAAAGTCAAAAAGAATGTGGACCAGTTACAGGTGAGATATTATCATCTCTTTCGTTGATGCCTGTTTATTGAATAGCTATCCTTCCATTGAAATGTATAGAATTAATCAAATATTAAAATACCAAGGATTTTATTAATTCCCCAGTTTCTTGGAATTTAGTATTCACTGATGATAAGCCTATGCTTTCTTCCACATAACATATAGTGGATAAATCCTTTTAGTGGGATTCTGGAGGTTACAAAATGGTCTGTGAATTATAGGATTTACATGTTGTTTTGTATAGACTTCAGTAGGTCCCAACACTTTCCAAGCCATTAAATGGTCGAGTGCTAAATTATTTTTAATCCTCAAAAATTGTTCACATGTCTTTGCCCTGTTACAATATATGGGAGAGTGCCTGCAGGCACTCTCCCATAAATTGTAACAATGCAAAGCTTTTGACTAAATAATTCCACTTTGAAGATGATATGACGCATATCCACAGGATATGGAGCCTTTAATCTGTGGTACCTGTACTCCAGTGTAGAGCCCAAATATGGGCTTCCAGCACTCTACCAGTTAATTGGGATTTACTCTGTATACAAAATGTATTTAAGAATTCAAATATTTTTATACTGTACCAATGACCCAGACATAGCTGGTGCTAACTCTTAAAATATAGGGCCAAACACAAATTTTGCCCCCCAATCCCCAAAATTTGCATCTAAAACTAAAGAAAACATGTCCTGAAAGGCCCTCCACACTTCGCCCCTACTGCGCATGCGCAGTGTCAAGGACGTTCCGAAATTGGCGCCATTTATCATTCTAAGTTTGGCCCTTCATCAGTTAACATCTGACTGATCTTTGTGCTTTTAAATCTCAGTTTAAATGATGCCAGACACATAAATATTAGTGAAATGGTGATTCTAAGGAGGATAGAAAAGGAGGAGAGGAAAAGAATGTGTGACAGAATATTATCAGGGGTGTAACTTAAAATTTTTTAATGAAATTATGTTAAGTTACCTATTTTCAAGGCAGCAGCCATTTTGTTGTCGTTCTGATTATTTAGTTACACTGTTTTTAAAAGTGTTTTTCCTCTCTCCCTGTCCTTTAAGTTCCCCCTTGCTATTCTCCCATGCTTTTGGCATAGTTTCTGTAATTATTATTACTAAAATTTCTTGGGAGTTTTAGCTGAATAACAGAATGAATTCTGTTCTTTCCCCATGTTTACGTCTTCACCTACGGGTGGTTAGGCGTTGTGTTCTGCATCTACCATCTGATGTTCTGCAGTTTCTTCCCTGGAAGTCTCTGTTTTGCATCAGATGGTGTATTTTTGGTAACTGATTTCGGGCCTGGGTGCCTGGAGTCTTATTTTAGTGTTTTTACACTCATTGTTTACATTTACAACAGCCCTCTGTGTGAGGGGGGGATTTCTAAATAATAATATCTTTATGTTATTTTAATCATAACTAGATACATTATTATTGTTCGTAAGTGTTGAATAAATTGTTTAAAATATTTTTAAAATTTTTGTCCACACTTAGGCTTGGGATCCATTGGGGCTCAACGTTACTTTTCAGAAACTTGGGCTGTTCTGAAAAAATATTTTTTCAAAATATTTTGATTTCAATTATTTTTTCTATATTAATGGATCATATTATTATTATGTATTTTGATTGCCAGGGGTTAGTGCGAGTACCAGGACTTGTTTTCTTTTCACATTGAAAGGATATTGATCAATTGTTTTAAGAGGAAGTCTTCCTCTGGCCTTATTATCATTCTATATGTGGTCAGTGTACTCGCATTAACTCCTGTTCTGTATCGTATGATTTCGATGACAATATGGGAAGCGTATGTCACGGTATGTTGTTGGGGATTTGGACACTCCGGTCCTTTCCCCGCAGGGTCACTCTACTTTATCAATTTCTATTTCAGACGATCAAGATTAGGGTGATGTATCTGTGATGTCTTCCAACAGTGTGCCTCCGTCGTCACAATTAATGAAGGGCTAGCGGAAAAGTGCTCATGTAATACGCCAATTGCCTAAGAGGACCCTAGTAGGTTCGACGGCCTTTGACGTCCGCTAGCTCGCCCGGTGTAGCGTCCATTCACCGAATGGTTCGGCAGCCGGGTTCGTCCGTTGCGGTCTAGAAGGAATTTTGGGGTGATGCGAGCACTATAAAATTAACTTAATGCACACCCAGTGACGGCGGATCGGAGGGAGAACGGAGGAAGCCTTTTAGTCCGGTTCATAGCTCGTTCCGGTCCATCCGGACGGCAAGCGAGAGAGGCCCCTCTCTCGTTCAACATCATCTGGCCCCAGATGTTGTGGTACAAATGTGTCGTTAGCGGAGCATACGTCCGTCGCCCGGGACGCTCCGTTGTATAGGCAGTCCGCTGAGACTGCTAAGGCTTCCTCTTCTCGTCAGCGCACACGACCGCACCTTGGCTGCGTGACCGCCGATATATTACCAGCTTCGCCGATCAAGGATTCTTCGGCGACCAGGTCACACCATCCGGCAGCCAGGGATTCGAGACCGATGGACTCCGGACGTTCGCATAGGAAAAGTATGCGGGAGCCATCTGATGCGGAGCTGCCCTCGGCGAAGCAGCGATAGACTGCGCCTACGCAGGTCTCGACGCCGGACATTCTTGTGCACATAGCACAGCTTATCGCAGCATCCCAGCAGCCGACAGAAACGGTGTCGGATCGAGAATTATCCGACAGCGCTGGGTCGGTAGCCGGGGACTCGAGGCCTGCAGACTCCGGACGTTCGCATAGGAAGTGTGCGGGAGTCAACGTACACGGAGCTTCCAGCGGCAATGCATCGTAAGTCCGCTACTGCACAGGCCTCGGGAACGGACGTGCTTTCCTTAATAGCACAGTTTATCGCAGCATCCCAGCATCAACTGAATCTGTCGCATATATTTTATCCGACGATGCTGGGTCGGGACGCTCCGCGGAAGCGGGTACGGACGTCCGAAAGTTTCATCCGGTCCGACGGGATACCGAAAGGGATTCGGTGGATTTCAAGCTTTCCCTTTCGGAACAACATATGCTGCGATGCCGGATAAGAAACTGATAGCGTCGGTGGACTTAGAAATTTTTGGTTCGGTTCAGGGACATCGTCCCTCAGTTCCGACATAGTCCAATAATGTCACACAAACTTTCGAATTATTGAACGACGCTATATATATTATTATTTTATGCTTGCTATCCAAGCATTTCTGGTTTCTTGTTCGAAGAGTTATGGAGATGTCTTTCAAAAGTGTGCCTCTGTCGTCATAGTTAATGAAGAGTTAGCGGCAATAAGTGCTCATGGAATATGTCTATCGCTTACGGAGTGACATTCGCTAGCTCACCCGGTGTAGCGTACATTCATCGAATGGTTCGGCTGCCGGGTTCGTCCGTTGCGGTCTAGGAAGGAGATTTGGGTGATGCGAGCACTTTAATTACTTTAGTACTCACCCAGTGACGACAGATTGAGGACAGATCGGAGGAAGCCAACAACATAGGGGACCGCATGTTGTGGTTCAGATATTTTACATTCGGAGCATATGTCCGTTGCTCGGGACGCTCCGTTATATTGACAGTCCGAGAGACTGTCTTTAATGCTTCCTCATCCTCACAGCAGGGCACACGACCGCACATTGGCTACGTGACCTCGAGTATCCGATCAGTTTCGGCATTCAGTGATTCCACAGCGAATAGGTCGCGCCATCCGGTAGCCAAGGGACACGAGGCCTATACACTCCGTTCGCTCGCATATTGGAAGTATGCACGGGGTAACGATCTCGGAGCTTCCTGCGGCAATGCATCGTAAGACCGCTGCTCCTCAGGCCTCAGTGACGGACGTGCTATCCGAGTTAGCACAGTTGTTTCGCAGCATCCCAGCAATTGACGGTTTCTCGGTCGAATCAGGAATTATCCGACGGCGCTGGGTCGGTGCGGTCCGCGGTTGCATCAAGCTACGGACGACCGAACGCTTTATAGGGTCCGACAGGATGGCGAAAGGGATTCGAAAGATTTCGAGTTTTCCCTTTTGTAGTATCGGAAGATGCCTTTCATATCTTCTGGCATTTCTTCCAGTGATTATTTTTCGGACTTCATTGCTGCGATCTTGGATAAGAGACTTATAGCGTCATTGGACTCGGATTTTTCGATCGGTACAGGGACTTTGTCCCTGACTTACCGACGCAGTCCAATATTGTCATTACAACATGTGTTTTATTTTTCGACGCTATATATATTTATATATATATACAAGCCTGCTACTAAGCATGATAGTTTAGTTTCTTGTCCGCGTGGCTCATTTCTGCCATTTTATCTTTTTTACATATAGTTTATTTTGGCAGAGCAGGGCATACCGAGAGTTCATATGCGTCTAGACGGTGTGATTAAAGACTGCATATATTCTTTTTCGCCGTTTATGTCTTTTCCAATTTCAATGTTGGGAACGACATTATGTATAGTAGACTTAACTTAGACGCTTTATTATACGTAATCCGCCTTACTGAGGCGTTATCATTACGTCTTCAAGAAAAGATTTACGGGATATTATTCTCAATGTAATTTCTTTTGAGGGCAGTAGTTTGTTCACGTATAACTCCGCCCTTCAGTGGCTGATTGGAGTTGGTTAGACGTGATGCAGCCCTAGCTACATCCACGCGTGGATAGTAGGTTAAGAACTCTCTCAGAGTCGCTTCGTTCTCGGAGGAGCTTCTCTTCGACGGCAACTTTCCGGCAATCCATGAATTGCTTGATTTATACATTCTCTTGTCTATCTAGTGTTACAAGAGATTCAGACTGGGGCAAACATTCGGTGGTTGACTCAGAGAGTGCCGCCGCAGTTGCCGGACCCAAGTGTGGCTGTTATGACGGTTGCCAGTCAAACAGATTGGGATATATACTGATCCCTACGGATTCGAAGTGCCAGGGTCTTTGGGTTCCGCAGTCTTTTAGCTATCAGTTTAACTTCCGCGGAATAATGTTTTTTAGGCTTGCTTTATGTCATTGCATGAACATTATTCAGAAACGCATGCCCAAATTCCTGTCCTTTAATTCGACAGTAGTGGCGTATCTCCGGAACCAGGGAGGCACTCTTTCGTTTCCGTTATTCAATTTAATGGAAAGAATCCGTCTGTTGGTTATAGTACACCAAGTTCAGTTTTGGTCCGTCATATTCTGGGTCGTCTGATTGTTTTATCGCACTCCCGTTCTCTTACGGGTCGCTTGTTGTCGTCAGAATGGACTCTCAACAAACAAGTATTCAATCAGATTTGCTATCTATGGGAGCGCCCAATGATGTTTTAGTTATGACACAGCTTGCTAATCAATTGCAGACGTATGTGTTGGCTTGTCCAGATCTCTGAGCTAATACTGTTAACGCTCTATTGATCTATAGGACGGAATGATAGGATACGCGTATCCTCCGGCGCTGTTGTTTTAGCAGGTATTGCTAAGATAAACAACCACAATACATTTCTGTTGATAGCATCTCTATCTTCACAGAGATCATGAGTAATTTACTCTCTTGTCTACTGTGGATCTTAACGTGAAATCTTCCTCTATGTGAGGATCTTTTTTCACTGGGTAAATCGTGTCATCTTTATCACAACCAGCAAGGTCGCAACCTTCATGTATTCCGTTGTGTGGTCCGTATTGCATTGTAAGCACTGTACTGGACGAGCTTTGGACGCGATTTCTTACTATAGGAGATCCTCCTCTTCGCTATTCTATGCGACTAAAGTGGAGGCTCTTCCGTCGTGGTGTAGGGATCATTATGTTCATATGGTTGATCCCTCCATACTACTCATTGCTATTTTTTAGTATACTTGTTTCACAAGATCTACTGCAGCCTGTTGTTATTTAGGTTATAGGTTTATGTTACCTCATACCTATGCACTCTACGATAGTTTACAATTGAGTCTTTTGTCTCTTTATCTAAGTCAGTTAGTAACTTTTTGATAAATAGACTTAGAATCTTTAGATTAAATTCCTATACGGATTTTAACTTCGGTTCTTATTTAGCTAAGTAATCATTTGAGCCTCTGGAAACAGTAGTTTTCAAATTCTGACCTTTTAGACAGTAATTCTGTTGGTTTCTCTTTTACTGTAGAGTCAGTGAGTTTCATGCACTATCGATGGATGATTTTCACTTTCATAGTTTCGGAATCAATACTTCCGTTACTATTTAGGTTGGATTGTTGCATAAGATTTAGGCTCCTATTATCCGGAACCTATTATTTTAAGGTCCTTCCGTCTTCGTATGGGCATAGGCCTTTACTCTTTCCGGGTACAGTTTATGTATTTATAAACAGATATCTGTTTATTACAAGGGCGTAAGCTTCTTCTGTCTTTGATGTCTAGTAGAAGGACGTTACGCTCCATTTTATTGTTAATGGATTCTATTAATTAGCGTACTGCTTATGGTATATCATTGGCTTAGCAGTTGTGCTTAAGATTTCGGCTCATGAAGTAAGAGTTCTTCTACTTCTTGGGCTTACATTAATAGTGTTGCTATTATAGATTTTTGAAGGCTGCTCATTGCGCTCAGCCATCCATTCATGAATTTTATCTCAGAAATATCGAGTCCATTTCTGGAGGCCTCTATTGTTAGGTCTATTATCTACTGCTCAGAATGTCATTCACTTAACAGTTGCTACTATAGCTAGGTAGGCTGTCTGTTTCGGCAGTGTCTCCGTTCGGCTGCCCTCTTCGCTCTGGGCTATTTGACCCAGGGCAAGAAAAAGGGGGGGGGGGGGGGGGAGGGTGTTCCCTTGGGTCACCTGTTTTTACTATGAAAACAAGGGGATACCTCCTCCGGAGTTAGTAATTCTGAGCTGTTATTGGGATGGTTGTTTAGTGAGAAGTTTAAGTTTATAAAATTCATTCAATCTTAGTTTTTAAAGTATAGCTTTTGAATATTGCATACGTCAACGGACATGATTATGCAATTCTCACACACTTTTAGGAGTATAAGAGTCTCTATTCTCTAGACTTACTTTATTATTGGCTTACTTTAAAAATTATTAGTATAAGGATTATTGGATATTAATAGAGTACATGGATGTATGAAGCTCAATTTTTGGAAGGTGTTGTATCTTTCTAATTTATCATAAATAAGAAAGATACATGTAAGGCCTATTACTTCTTTTCCCTACAGGGGATGACTCTATTTTATTTTATTGAGCGTATTCCATTTTGCTCTATGTCCTTGGCCCTCCAGCCTTTTTACTATTCAGCTATGTCTGGGTCATTGGTACAGTATAAAAATGTTAAAAAATTTATAGTAATTTATATATTTTTTATACTTACCAATGACCCAGACGGGGATGGCCCTCCCAGGAGTTGGGAACTCTTGCCTCCCTGCTGAGTACATAGCGCTTACCAGGCACTGGTTATTAGAATGATAAATGGCGCCAATTTCGGAACGTCCTTGACACTGCGCATGCGCAGTAGGGGCGAAGTGTGGAGGGCCTTTCAGGACATGTTTTCTTTAGTTTTAGATGCAAATTTTGGGGATTGGGGGGCAAAATTTGTGTTTGGCCCTATATTTTAAGAGTTAGCACCAGCTATGTCTGGGTCATTGGTAAGTATAAAAAATATATAAATTACTATAAATTTTTTAACTTTCCTTTATGGCCTGAGCAGAATGGCTCATTACTCAGGCAAATGATGTATGCTTCATGGACTTTAAATTATTGTCAGCGTATTTGAGAGGAGTCTTCAAAAACAGTGATGATGAACTGTATACAGATTTCCGTCATCAGCAAATCAAGAATTAACTCATACAAGCTTGGGAAATTAGAGTGGATCTATTGAATATCAAATGTTATTAAGACTTTACCTTGTAGTTGTTTGTAGCCAGATGTCATCTGCCTTACCTGGATGACGACACTTGAATAGAAACAGCTGGTCGTGTTACATAACATTTCCTGTTGGCTGTTATTTCAGACCATCAAAACCAGAGCACTTTCAATACAAGTTTGAAAATCTGTAGTCTTGACAACAGGCTTCTTGGTTTTAAACCATTCAATTGAAACAACATGGTTGTTTCTTAGTTAATTGATTTCCTGTAAACTCAGTGGAGTCCCAGTTTAAAAAAAAAAAATTATAGCCTTATAATTATATAGCCTAATAATTATCTCCCCCCCCCCCCCATTTGAACACACTCTTTGATCGTTTCAATGAGGGTATATAAACAAGCCTGAATTTAAGCAACCTGTCATTTGCAAAATGAGGTCCATAGAGGGTGAATTTGCTGATGCTTTTCTATACAGTGGGGGGCCTATTTACCCTCTAGGCACATCTTTCTATTTTGGCTTGAGACCATGATTCAGAGTGAGGTTCAGAAAGGGTAGCCTCACCAAATTCACCCACTGGGGACCTCATTTTGCAGATGACAGTCTGCTTATATTTTTATAGGTGTCCGGACAAAATACCCTCGGACAAAATACCCTTAGGACATAATACCCACAAAAAAAAAATACCCTTAGGACATAATACCCTTAATGGGTAGGACAAAATACCCTCGGACAAAATACCCTCAGACCAAATGTATAAAAAGTTGGATTTTTGGTGTTGGGTGTGGGTGTGGGGGTGGGGGGGGGGGGGGGGGGGGGGGAGGAAGGGGGTTGTTGGGGGGGGGATGGGTGCGGGGTAATTGCATCTAAGGCACTAGCCGGTGTTTTGTTTTGAAATAACAAGTACCAATATTTTTAATTTTTTTTTTATTAACCCTTACCTAACGTAACGGCCAAAACAGGCCAGTGCTATTCTAAAAAATCGCCAATTAATTTTCACTGCTTTTTCATTTTTTGTCTCAAAAACATAGGTTATGACCCCTCATTGGAACGAGCTCGTCGAGCTCGTTCCAACGAGGGGTCATAACCTATGTTTTTGAGACAAAAAATTAGTTATTCAAGAATTATTTTTGCAAGTGTCGTCTGCTTTTCAGGTTAGGTAAAGGGTTAAACTAAATAGATATGAAGCACAATACCAATGGCAGATGGCAATTGAATATGAAGCACAATATAAATGGCAGATAGCACAGAACATGAAACAAATATGAGGGTATTTTGTCCGAGGGTATTTTGTCCTACCCATTGAGGGTATTATGTCCTAAGGGTATTTTTTTTTAGGTATTATGTCCTAAGGGTATTTTGTCCGAGGGTATTTTATCCTACTATACTATAACCCAATGGCCCCAGACTAGCTGGTGCTAACTCAAAGATATCTAGGGCCAAACACAAATTTTGCCCCCCCCAATCCCCCAAATTTGCAGGCAAAACCGAAAATTAAAAGTCCTATCTGGCCCTCCATACATTTACTCTACACGCATGCGCAGACGTTAGGAAGTGACCGGAATTGGCGCAAACATCATTCTTTGTTTGGCCCTCAGTCAGATAACAACAAACTGACATCTGTGCTTTTAGATCTCAGTATTTTTATACTGTAAACCAATGGCCCAGACTTAGCTGGTGCTAACTCTTAAATATTCAGGGCCAAACCCAAATTTTGCCCCCTATACTTTTGTCTACTGCGCATGCGCAGTGTCAGTACCAAAATTGACGCCAAGCCTCATTCTTACAAACCAGTGCCTACTATATGTATATAATCAACGGGGAGGTACGTTACGTTGTTAGCGGCGAGAGGACACTTCCGGTCCTCTCGCCATAGAGTCATTCTCGTTTCTTAGTTTCTATTTCAGAGGAACAAGGACATGGTGATGTTTTCATGACATCTAGACAGAGTGTGCTGTCGTCGTCGCATTCAGATGATCAAACAGAGCTAGCAGCAAGGCGCTCATGAACATTGGGCAGGGCTATAAACCACAACCAGTGGTTTCAGTTCCCTGTCGCCAGCTAGCTAGACTGGTGAAGTGTTACTCCGTCCCGTGGGTACCGTGACACTGGGTGTGTCCGTTGTGGTCTGAGAGGTGGATTGGGTAGAGCGAGCACCTTATGATATAAACAGGCTCACCCACCAATGACAGAACAGAAGAAGAAGTCGGCAAGTTCATTGGGAAGCTTGGCAAGGTCTGAAAGGACCACGAGCGAGAGAGCCCCCTCTCTTTCCCAACAACATCTGAGGCGAGATGTGTTGAACGGAACTTGCGTCATTCAGAGCATAAGTCTGCGCCTCCCCATCCAGGACGCTCCGTTCAGTTTGCCGCTGGCGTTAGCTACAATTTTGGCTTCGGCATCGGCATCTTCCAAGCACACACACAACCGCACCTTAGCTTCACAACTTTAGATATCCAGCCTACATCGCCGAGAAGGGACCACACATAGTCAGGAAGTCGGACCATCCGGTAGCTAAGGAGATGAGGCCTCATTTATTGGGACGTCCGGAGAAAAGAGCCGTCTTGGGCACACCGTCCCGGGAGCATTCGGCGACCAGGAAACAGAAGACCGCTGCTCCTCAGGCCTCCGTAATGGACTTGCTGTTGCAGATTGCACGGCTCATCGCAACATCCTAGCAGGTGCAGAAGCAGCTGACGGCAGTCTCAGAACCTGAGCTGTCGGAACAATTAGTTACCGTCGTTTGTGTGGCCATGCCCCAGACCATTGAGCGCATGCAGTAGACGCCTCTGCCGATCTCATGAGGTTAGATGATAAGATGAGCGTATCCTCCAATTCATTTGATTCAGTAGATTATGGTTTAAGATCAAACAGTCTTGTTGTGAATCTTATTAGTAGCACCTTTGTCGTCACAGAAACCTTGGATCAGTTTTCTCAAGTGTCTTTTATGGGACGCTCCCAGAAGCTTCCTCCACAAGAGGACCTTCTTTTTCAGGGGAAGTTTTTGTTCTTCACATCCTTCTCTGCCCCATAGTGGCATAATGGAGTCGGTTAAATGTGAGGGAATCATTGCGGTCCCTATATTATTTGATGACTAATACAAGAACAATTTACTAATGTGGGTGAGGAGATTTTGATAGGACTTCAAATCCCCCCCCCCCCCCCCCCCCCCCCCCCCCCCCCCACAAACACACTGCCAGTGTGTTTAGAGGTTTAGAGGAAATTACCGAGCAAGATGTAGTTTTCTTCCCGCAAGCATCATATAGTTTAATACATACATGCTATGCATTTGGGTCGTCTTCTATGGCGACCTCATGGGCACATCCGCTTTTTAGTTGGATTAGTTTCCTGTGATTATTTGTTGATTTGTTATATATGAGTGCATATTTCATCACAATTAAATTGCTACTCTTTGGATACCTCGGAGGCTGCATAACCAGTGTACTGGCATTCAGATGATTACATGCTGGATTTTAATGCTCTCGCACATTATAATTATTAGGCTGATGTCTTATTGTATTTTATGGACCTTGATATTATTAACTTCATGGCGGAATGACGGCCATTTTTGTTGTGTTTTTTAAGCTTTTATTCTCTATTTTCATGTTACCACCCCTCCCACCAACATGGTTCAAGCTACACTTTGCATATTTGGCACATGGATAGAGGGTTAGGAGGGGATGATGCACATTCAATATTTTTTCTTCAAAATCCAAGATGGCGGCATGGAGGCCATTTTTGTTGTGTTTTTTAAGCTTTTTTCTCTATTTTATGTTACCACCCCTCACCTCCAACATGGTTCAAGCTACACTTTTTATATGTGGCACATGGATAGAGGGTTGTAATGGGATGTTGCGCGTTCAATATTTTTTTTCAAAAATTCAAGATAGCACCATGGCAACCATTTCTGTTGTGTTTTTAAAGCTTTTTTCTCTATTTTATGTTACCACTGCTCCCTCCAACATGGTTCAAGCTGCACTTTTCATATATGGTACATGGATAAAGGGGTTGTGAGGGGATTATGCACACTCAATATTTTTCTTTCAAAATCTAACATCTGTCTGTCTGTCTGTCTGTCTGCCTGCCTGCCTGCCTGCCTGCCTGCTTTATGTTAACACCTCTCCCTCTAATATGCTTCAAGCTACACCTTTCATATTTGGTACATGGATAAATGGTTCTGAGGGGATGATGCACAGTCAATATTTATTTTCAAAATCCAAGATGGCGGATTGGTGGCCATTTTTGTTGTGTTTTTTAAGCTTTTTTCTCTATTTTATGTTACCACCCCTCCCTCCAACATGGTTCAAGCTACGCCTTTCATATATGGTACATGGATAAAGGGTTGTGAGGGGATTATGCACGCTCAATTTTTTTTTCAAAGTCCAAGATGCTTATATACTCTAGTGGCTTCTGTGCTAAAAACACCTTATGTCACAAAAGCGCCGTAGGGGACTAATACCACCTCAGTGGTCAAACACTTGTTATTCATGGATTAATACCTGAGTGTCTGTTTGATGAGTATTTATTTTATTTTGTGGTACCGCTCTTACGGATTCCAGAGCTCTCCCCTCTTTCTTTTGAAGATTCCTTCAAAAGAAAGGGTTGGGGGGGGGGGGGAAGGGTGGGTGTGGGTGATTTTTACTTCTTCTCTGGCTTGATAGGTATGTAACTATGAAGGAAGCTGTCTTGTCTGTAATTATATCCTGCATACAGCTGGAGTGTTATTGTATGGCGTATGTTTGTGGGGGATTTTCTCTCATTCTCAGATATGCCATCCTAATTTTTGGGGCTTAGTCCGGACCAGCCTTAAAAATTAGGAACTTGTTACATCCTAATTAGCATAGTCTTCATGCTTAGAATAAGGAATTACTTAAATTGGGATACTTATTTAGGATATGTCTCCTCTATTACTGTGTAGAGAGACATACATGTAATTCTTAATTATTCTAATTTCCTTTCATCTTGGATTGCAGGATTGGAACTATGTTGACCTACTATTTCAGTAGTCCTAGGCCCTCCACCTTTTTATGATTTGGTTACTCTGTGCCATTGGGTTATAGCATAAAAATATTATAAATTCATAGTAATTTGTATATTTTTTATACTTACCAATGGCCCAGACAGGTATGGCTCTCCCATGAGTGGGCACTCATACCTCCCCACTGAATTATTATGTAATACTCTCTTTTACAAAGAATGATGTTGGCGCCAATTCCGGTCACCTCCTGGCGTCTGCACATGCGCGGAGAGTAAATGTATGGAGGGCCAGATAGGACTTTTAATTTTCGGTTTTGCATGCAAATTTGGGGAATTGGGGGGGCAAAATTTGTGTTTGGCCCTAGATATTTTTGAGTTAGCACCAGCTAGTCTGGGCCATTGGTAAGTATAAAAAATACACAAATTACTATGAATTTATAATTTTCAGGCTTGTATATAAACTGCGTTTTCATAGCAAAAATTGGAATATTTACCATCCAAAACGTGAGCCACCATAAACCGGACAAATGATGTTTAATTCCTCCCTCCCTCCCCTGAAAATCTGTCATGTTCACAACACTCCTGATCCTCGCATGCATAAATCCTGGTGCAAGTCCCCTCTTTTCTCTGAAACTCAAATTAGCGAGACCAGGAGACACCGTAGTATTTGTGATAATATTGGCTTTGTCCTCTTTCAGCAGTCGATGTCCATGTGTTATCATGGATAATACTGTACCTCATGCAAACACATCTCTTGCACAGCCACAGCAGCCATGACTAGATCTGATGAAAAATATCTTGAAAATACTCTGCAGGTTAAGAGTTAAAGCTAGGTGATATTTAACTTAGCTGTTTGTGTACCACTAAACTTGTTTTAGATATGCGGTCATCACCTTCATATTTTAAGAATACATTTGATAATGCTGAAAATTTTTTCATTGCTCAGAAAAGATGGAAATTCCATTGACAAAAAGACACAGATTTATTGGTATTGGTGGATACAACTTACGAAAACTGACCAGTGTAACAGGTAAGGATATATGAAAATCAGAATGTTATTGTGAGTTTCTTATTTTTAATGGGTTTAATGTTAGAAGTTCACATCAGGGCTGTATTGAAAAGTGCTGGAATCTCATATTAGTACTTTCCTGCAAGATATATTTACCAGTGGTTTGTTTGGTCATTTATTGTGGTTGAATAACACTTTTAACAACCAGGATCACATCTTGTTGGGATGGTTTTACATATGGAGGACGCTAAAGTACCCAGAGAGAATCACCATGCAACAGCGAATCGCTGTCTGACCCTCCAACTACTAACCTGGCAGAAACAGGTTACAATTGCTTGGAAGGCAATGTACCATCAACTTGTCTTATGCCTTATTATACTTCGATTGCTGTACATATTCAGTGTTCTGCGATGCAATACAGACATTGGAAATGTGCTAGGGTAGCATCACTGAATTTACCCTCTTTGAACCTCAATCCGAATCAGGGTCTCAAAACCGAACAGAAAGAGGAATCCAGAGGATAAATTGGCCCACTGCATGGGATAGCATCATCAAATTCACCCTCTGGGGACTTCATTCTGCAAATGTCAGACTGCTTATATTGAGGCCTGCATAACAATATAAAGTAAGAATGCATCTGATTAGACATTATGCGTCTGAGTGACGTTATGCCATGAATGAAATGCTTTGACACAATACACTATAAGGCAAGAAAGTTATATATATATATATATATATATATATATATATATATATATATATTTTATGGATATATTTCTTTTAAAAATTCAGCTTCTTTCACTTAATTCAAGTTTATTTATTGGATATCAGGGAGCGCATTGGCTCAGTGATAGACTGTTGAACTTCTACTATGCTAGAGGTCCCAAGTTTGATCCCCATCCTGGACGCCCCGCGTTGTGTCCTTGGGCAAGGCACTTTATCCCGATTGCCTACATGGGGGCATGATGATGCCGTGTACTAAGGTGTACTGCATGTCGATGGTGCACATGTCTTGAACAACTGTAACCCTGCTGGAGCAGAGCTTGGACAGAGTTAGAATGTTGAGAGCTGACAGTTGCTCGTCGATGCTCGGTGGTTCTCTCCGGGTACTCCAGCTTCCTCCACCCGTAAAACTGTCAAGATCAGCCATTGTGCATAAGTATGTGTTTAAGCTTTGACCTTAAACACCAATAAATAAATAAATAAATTGGATATCTCTTAACTGAATAATCCTGTTAATTGAATATAATTTCCCAACACAAAACCATTTACCATACCTCCAGTACAAATTTGATCTATTAATTGAATATAGGGTAAACTCCTGTTAATTGAATAAATAAAATAAAAAATCTTGTAACCTGTCGAGAAGTTACCCGGACTCTCCCCAGTTTTCCTTTGTTTGTAGACCTATTTGGCCTCAGTACATCCAATACAGGCATTTGATCTATTATATCTTGTTTGAAAGAGCTCATGGAGCTATATATCTTACCTGAATAACCCTGTTAATTGAATATAATTTCACAACACAAAACCATTTACCATACCTCCAGTACAAATTTGATCTGTTAATTGAATATAGGGTATAGAGTAAACTCCTGTTAATTGAATAAAAAATCTAGTAACCTGTCAAAAAGTTACCTGGACTCTCCCCAGTTTTCCTTTCTTTATATACCTATTTGGCCTCAGTATATCCAAACCAGGCATTTAATCTATTATATCTTGTTCGACAGAGCTCATGGAGCTATATCTCTTAACTGAATAGCCCTGTTAATTGAATATAATTTCACAAGACAAAACCATTTACCATGCCTCCAGTACAAATTTGATCTGTTAATTGAATGTAGGTTATAGAGTAAACTCCTGTTAATTGAATAAAAAATCTTGTAACCAATCGACAAGTTAACCTGACTCTCCCCAGATTTCCTTTCTTTATAGACCTATTTGGCCTCAGTCCATCCAATACAGGCATTTAATCTATTATATCTTGTTTGACAGAGCTCATGGAGCTCTGCCAAACAAGATATAATAGAATAAAAGCTAAGTTTATCCCTAGAATAAGGAAAATGACACAATCCCTGTTAATAGAATACTCCTGTTAACTGAATAATTTTCATTGGCAAAGTGGCTTTTCAATTAACAGGGTTCCTCTGTATAAATGTAGAACACAACTTGGATAGAATACAGGGAACATGAATTAATGTTGATTTTGCTACTTTTTGCATGATCACCCCTTTTTGTCAAAGTTACAGTTAGGCCTATTACTTGAAGGTTAAATCTTCTGCCGATTTGAAACTAAATTAGTGTTATTGATAGGGCTGCCTCGATTAATCAGTTACCTGGTAGAATGCTAGAAGACACTATCATTGCTCTACTGAAACATGCTGAGACCCACTTCAGTGACTTTACACTGTCTGCATTAGCTTGTTGTTTTCCCAGCAGTGGAAAAGAAATTCGTAAGGGAGAATTGCTTTGTTGCAATTTATTGGAGAGTGCCAACTGGCACTCTCAAATAAATTGTAAAAAGGCAGTTATTTTGAACAAACTCTTGCTGAACAATGGCTTCCAATACTGGAAGCATTGTATCTTTGAAAAAAAATACTCACATTATAAATCACCCTCGAAAAATAATTTAGCGCCCTACTAATTCATCAGCTAGCAATCAACAAACATTGTCATCAATGGTTATATTTATTATCGGAGTCATCAGAGGTTGTTTATGACTGTGTTTGTATCACTATCCTGTAGGTTGGAACTTGTGTGATAGAACATTAAAAAACAATTTCTGGGTTGCCTCTTCTAACACTAATGTGCATTAAATAGGCAGTTAGATACAACACTGTAACAACAACAATGACAGACAACAGAGTTGAGCAACGTTGGACAGCTGGGCAAAGTCATGTTCTGAGTTGTTTGACATTTGGTGAATCATGATACATGTACTATGGCTCTAAATGTCCACCTGTCTCCAACCCTATAACTTGAGGCAGTTCAGTTAGTAGTGTATGAATGATTTCATTGAGAATTCAAAGCATTAAGAATATTGAAAAGTTTATCCTAAACCTTGATTTGAAGAGAACAAAACACTTGATATCATGATAAAAATATCACACGCATCCATTTCTGTTTCAACTTGATGCATAAAGTATGGCAGTCTTATCAGGGGAGGTAACAATAACTGCATGCAAACAGGTCAGCAAGTCTGTATTAATTTTAATACATTTCTCTGCTAGTGAACAGTATTCACTATAGAAAACTGCTTTTGGTGATAATGGTTAGTAAAAGATGTTAATCCCCAAGACTGGCTTTAAACAACAAAATAATATTGGATTGTTAATGTTATTACCCCCATCACTAGGTATTCACATTCACATGTTAAAATTAATAACTTGTTGAGTGCATTTTTCCTCACCATGAACTCATCAGTGGGGCTCAGCTTTGAGTATTTGATGTTTAATATTTATGTTATATAGTTAGATTGGCTACATAGCATGGTTGATTAATTGTCTGTCAGTGACTGATTCGTCGATTCTGAAAACTGATAGTTGTGGCAACTCTAATTATTCACTCTGTTAAAGTATTCAGTTTGGTTATTTTCCTGTATTCTTGTGATATACAAGCCTGGAAATAAGTAGACTGTCATCTGCAGAATGAGGGCCCCAGAGGGTGAATTTGGTGATGCTACCCTACACAGCAGGGTAGCATCACTAAATTTCCCCTCTCTGAACCTCAGTCTGAATCAAGGTCTCAAGCCTAAACAGAAAGAGGTACCAGAGGATAAATTGGCCTCTCTGGGGACCTCATTCTGCAAATGACAGATTGTTTATTTCCAGGTTTGGTGATATAGTAAGCATTTATTCTGTTTTTGCTTGTTGACAGAGTTCCTGGAGATATAAATGATTAAATACTTATATCGGATTTTCTGAGGCTAGATAGGTCTATGAATATGGGAAATTGTGTGATTGTCAGACTAAGTCCTTAATAGATTGCAAGTTTTTTATTTGATAAAAGTTAAAAGGTCAAATTTGTACTAAAGGTATGGTAAATAGTTTGGTGTTTTGAAACTACATGCAATTAACAGGTTTATTCAATTATGAAATATCAAATTAAGATGGCTCGACTTTATTTTTTGAGAACACATAAAATACATAGAACTTTTGTTTTTTTGGTCATTCTGCTGATGATTTTTCTTGTTTGTTGCAGGTGTTAGTGTAACAACTATTGACGAAACGACCTTTCAGATTTTTGCACATAATCAAACAGCTATGGATGAAGCCAAAGAAATGATAGAAGAATTTTTGAAGGAGGAAGTGAGTTTAAAACCACATATAAAGAATATTTTGTGCTCTTGAGGTGTATGGGGGCATATACATATGTGGATTTTCTGGCTTACTTTGGAATCGAAAGATGGCTGCTTCTATTTGGAAATTCACCATTGAAGGAAAGAAATTGGGAATTCTGACAGTTTATGAAAAGCCATTGAAAGTATATACTCTTTCAGGAACTTTCCTTAAACTGATGTGCTATACAGAGGATAGCTACACTGTTTCACTGAATATTGGGAATTACCTCTTGAGTGTGGACCTAAAGTTTTATTTTTCACAAGCGCATGCACAAGTGAAAAATAATACTTTCAGGTCCGCTCAAATGAGATAATTCACGATATTCACTAAAGTAGCGTAGATTTTCTTTTTATTATATGCTGCGTGACATTTTACTGTGCAATATTCAGCCAAATTCGACTGCAAACATTTTCAAAACAATAACAAATAGCTGCTGATCGCTCCTTCAAGGCGGCGTTGTATGGTATAGCGTGACGTCATTTAGGAAGCTACTGAGGGATATTCCTCGATATGGATATCGAGAAATATCTTTTAGATAATTTGCAATAATTCACAGGCTAGCATATAATAAATGTTGCAACATAACATTGAGTAATGCATATATTCACAACAACAATATTTATGTTACAAAATATAATAAAGTAAGACGTTTTCAGTAATTAATCTAAACAAACTATTAATTGAAAATATAATATGTTTTCATTTTTGGAATTTACTTTATCCAGTATAAGTATTTTTATACTGTACCAATGACCCAGACATAGCTGGTGCTAACTCTTAAAATATAGGGCCAAACACAAATTTTGCCCCCCAATCCCCAAAATTTGCATCTAAAACCAAAGAAAACATGTCCTGAAAGGCCCTCCACACTTCGCCTCTACTGCGCATGCGCAGTGTCAAGGACGTTCCGAAATTGGCGCCATTAATCATTCTAAGTTTGGCCCTTCATCAGTTAACATCTGACTGATCTTTGTGCTTGTAAATCTCAGTTTAAATGATGCCAGACACATAAATATTAGTGAAATGGTGATTCTAAGGAGGATAGAGAAGGAGGAGAGGAAAAAATGTGTGACAGAATATTATCAGGGCTGTAACTTAAAATTTTTTAATGAAATTATGTTAAGTTACCTATTTTCGAGGCAGCAGCCATTTTGTTGTCATTCTGATTATTTAGTTACACTGTTTTTTAAGTGTTTTCCTCTCTCCCTGTCCTTTAAGTCCCCCCTTGCTATTCTCCCATGCTTTTGGCATAGTTTTTGTAATTATTATTACTAAATTTTCTTGGGAGTTTTAGCTGAATAACAGAATGAATTCTGTTCTTTCCCCCATGTTTACGTCTTCACCTACGGGTGGTTAGGCGTTGTGTTCTGCATCTACCATCTGATTTTCTGCAGTTTCTTCCCTGGAAGTCTCTGTTTTGCATCAGATAGTGTATTTTTGGTAACTGATTTCGGGCCTGGGTGCCTGGAGTCTTATTTTAGTGTTTTTTCACTCATTGTTTACATTTTCAACAGCCCTCTGTGTGAGGGGGGGATTTCTGGAAAATAATATCTTGATGTTATTTTAATCATAACTAGATACATTATTATTGTTCGTAAGTGTTGAATAAATTGTTTAAAATATTTTTAAAATTTTTGTCCACACTTAGGCTTGGGATCCATTGGGGCTCAACGTTACTTTTCAGAAACTTGGGCTGTTCTGAAAAAATATTTTTTCAAAATATTTTGATTTCAATTATTTTTTCTATATTAATGGATCATATTATTATTATGTATTTTGATTGCCAGGGACTTATTTTCTTTTCACATTGAAAGGATATTGATCAATTGTAATAAGAGGAAGTCTTCCTCTGACTTTATAATCATTCTATATGTGGTCAGTGTACTCGCATTAACTCCTGTTATGTATCGTATGATTTCGATGACAATATGGGAAGCATATGTCACGGTATGTTATTGGGGAATTGGACACTCCGGTCCTTTCCCCGCAGGGTCACTCTACTTTATCAATTTCTATTTCAGACGATCAAGATTAGGGTGATGTATCTGTGATGTCTTCCAACAGTGTGCCTTCGTCGTCACAATTAATGAAGGGCTAGCGGAAAAGTGCTCATGTAAATACGCCAATTGCCTAAGAGGACCCTAGTAGGTTCGACGGCCTTTGACGTCCGCTAGCTCGCCCGGTGTAGCGTCCATTCACCGAATGGTTCGGCAGCCGGGTTCGTCCGTTGCGGTCTAGAAGGAATTTTGGGGTGATGCGGGCACTATAAATCAACCTAATGCACACCCAGTGACGGCGGATCGGAGGGAGAACGGAGGAAGCCTTTTAGTCCGGTTCAAGGCTCGTTCCGGTCCATCCGGACGGCAAGCGAGAGAGGCCCCTCTCTCGTTCAACAACATCTGGCCCCAGATGTTGTGGTACAAAATGTTTCGCATTCGGAGCATACGTCCGTCGCTCGGGACGCTCCGACATATAGTCAGTCCGGAGTAGACTGTCAATAAGGCTTCCTCATTCTCATAGTTGCGCACACGACCGCTCTTGGCTATGTGACCACGGATATCCAGTCAGCTTCGCCAGTCAGAGATTCATCGGCGACCAGGTCACACCATCCGGTAGCCAGGGACACGAGGCCTGCAGACTCCGGACGTTCGCATAGGAAGTGTGCGGGAGTCAACGTACACGGAGCTTCCGGCGGCAATGCATCGTAAGACCGCTATTGCACAGGCCTCGGGAATGGACGTGCTTTCCTAAATAGCACAGTTTATCACAGCATCCCAGCATCAACTGAATCTGTCGCATATTTTTTATCCGACGATGCTGGGTCGGGACGCTCCGTGGAAGCGAGTACGGACGTCCGAAAATTTCATCCGGTCCGACGGGATACCGAAAGGGATTTGGAGGATTTCGAGCTTTCCCTTTCGGAACAACATATGCTGTTGTGTATGTCATCTGACTTGGTCTTCTACAGCTTCTTTCGTCGGACCAGAATGCTGCGATGCCGGATAAGAAACTGATAGCGTCGGTGGACGTAGAAATTTTTGGTTCGGTTCAGGGACATCGTCCCTCAGTTCCGACATAGTCCAATAATGTCACACAAACTTTCGAATTATTGAACGACGCTATATATATTATTATTTTATGCTTGCTATAACCAAGCATTTCTGGTTTCTTGTTCGCAAAGTTACGGAGATGTCTTTCAAAAGTGTGCCTCTGTCGTCATAGTTATTGAAGAGCTAGCGGCAATAAGTGCTCATGGAATATGTCTATCGCCTACGGAGTGACATTCGCTAGCTCACCCGGTGTAGCGTACTTTCATAGAATGGTTCGGCTGCCGGGTTCGTCCGTTGCGGTCTAGGAAGGAGATTTGGGTGATGCAAGCACTTTAATTACTTTAGTACTCACCCAGTGATGGCAGATTGAGGACAGATCGGAGGAAGCTTGTTAGTCCGGTTCCTGGCTTGTCCAGGTCCGTCCGGGCTGTGAGCGAGAGAGGTCCCTCTCTCGTCCAACAACATAGGGACCGCATGTTGTGGTTCAGATATTTTACATTCGGAGCATATGTCTGTCAGTCGGGACGCTCCGTTATATTGACAGTCCTAGAGACTGTCCTTAATGCTTCCTCATCCTCACAGCAGGGCACACGACCGCACATTGGCTACGTGACCTCGAGTATCCGATCAGTTTCGTCATTCAGTGATTCCATGGCGAATAGGTCGCGCCATCCGGTAGCCAAGGGACACGAGGCCTATACACTCCGTTCGCTCGCATATTGGTAGTATGCACGGGGTAACGGATCACGGAGCTTCCAGCGGCAATGCATTGTAGGACCGCTTCTCCTCAGGCCTCAGTGACGGACGTGCTATCCGAGTTAGCACAGTTGTTTCGCAGCATCCCAGCAATTGACAGTTTCTTGGTTGAATCAGGAATTATCCGACGGCGCTGGGTCGGTGCGGTCCGCGGTTGCATCAGGTACGGACGACCGAACGCTTTATGGGGTCCGACAGGATGGCGAAAGGGATTCGAAAGTTTTCGAGTTTTCCCTTTAGTAGTATCGGAAGCTGCCTTTCATATCTTCTGGCATTTTCTTCCAGTGATTGTTATTTCGGACTTCATTGCTGCGATCTTGGATAAGAGACTTATAGCGTCATTGGACTCGGATTTTTCGATTGGTTCAGGGACATTGTCCCTGACTTACCGACGCAGTCCAATAATGTCATTACAACATGTGTTTTATTTTTCGACGCTATATATGCATACAAGCCTGCTACCAAGCATGATAGTTTAGTTTCTTGTCCGCGTTGCTCATTTCTGCCGTTTTATCATTTATACGAATAGTTTATTTTGGCAGAGCAGGGCATACCGAGAGTTCATATGCGTCTAGACGGTGTGGTTAAAGACTGGAAATATTCTTTTTCGCCGTTTATGTCTTTTCCAACTTCAATGTTGGAAACGACATTATGTATAGTAGACTTAACTTAGACGCTTTATCATACGTAATCCGCCTTACTGAGGCATTATCATTACGTCTTCAAGAAAAGATTTACGGGATATTATTCTCAATGTAATTTCTTTTGAGGGCAGTAGTTTGTTCACGTATAACTCCGCCCTTCAGTGGCTGATTGGAGTTGGTTAGACGTGACGCAGCCCTAGCTACATCCACACGCGTGGATAGTAAGGTTAAGAACTCTCTCAGAGTCGCTTCGTTCTCGGAGGAGCTTCTCTTCGACGGCAACTTTTCGGCAATCCATGAATTGCTCGATTTACACGTTCTCTTGTCTATCTAGTGTTACAAGAGATTCAGACTGGGTCAAACATTCGGTGGTTGACTCAGAGAGTGCCACCGCAGTTGCCGGACCCGAGTGTGGCTGTTATGACGGTTGCCAGTCAAACAGATTGGGATATAATACTGATCCCAATGGATTCGAAGTGCCAGGGTCTTTGGGTTCCGCAGTCTCTTAGCAACCAATTTTCTTCCGCGGAATAATGTTTTTTAGGCTTGCTTTATGTCATTGCATGAACATTATTCAGAAACGCATGCCCAAATCCTGTCCGTTAATTCGACAGTAGTGGCGTATCTCCGGAACCAGGGAGGCACTCTTTCGTTTCCGTTATTCAATTTAATGGAAAGAATCCGTCTGTTGGTTATAGTACACCAAGTTCTGTTTTGGTCCGTCATATTCCGGGTCGTCTGATTGTTTTACCGGACTCCCGTTCACTTACGGGTTGCTGTCAGAATGGACTCTCAACAAACAAGTATTCAATCAGATTTGCTATCTATGGGAGCGCCCAATGATGATTTATTTACGACACAGCTTGCTAATCTATTGCAGACGTATGTGTTGGCTTGTCCAGATCTCTGAGCTAATGTTGTTAACGCTCCATTGATCTATAGGACGGAATGATAGGATACGCGTATCCCATGGCGCTGTTGTTTCAGCAGGTATTGCTAGATAAACAACCACAATACATTTCTGTTGATAGCATCTCTATCTTCACAGAGATCATGGGTAATTTACTCTCTTGTCTACTGTGGGACTTAACGTGAAATCTTCCTCAATGTGAGGATCTTTTTTCACTGGGTAAATCGTGTCATCTTTATCACAACCCGCAAGGTCGCAACCTTCATGTATTCCGTTGTGTGGTCCATATTGCATTGTAAGCATTGTACTGGACGAGCTTTGGACGCGATTTCTTACTATAGGAAATCCTCTTCTTCGCTATTCTATGTGCCTAAAGTGGAGGCTCTTCCGTCGTTGGTGTAGGGATCATTATGTTCATATTGTTGATCCCTCCATACTACTCATTGCAATTTTTTAGTATACTTGTTTCACAAGATCTACTGCAGCCTGTTATTATTAAGGTTATAGGTTTATGTTACCTCATACTATGCACTCTAGGATAGTTACAATTGAGTCTTATGTCTCTTTATCTAAGTCAGTAACTTTTTGATAAATAGACTTAGAATCTTTAGATTAAATTCCTATATGGATTTTAACTTCGGTTCTTATTTAGCTAAGTAATCATTTGAGCCTCTGGAAACAGTAGTTTTCAAATTCTGACCTTTTAGACAGTAATTCTGTTGGTTTCTCTTTTACTGGAGAGTCAGTGAGTTTCATGCACTATAGATGGATGATTTTCACTTTCGTAGTTTCGGAATCACTATTCCGTTACTATTTAGGTTGGATTTTTGCATAAGAGTTAGGCTCCTAATATCCGGAACCTATTGTTATTAAGGTCCTTCCGTCTTCGTACGGGCATAGGTCTTTACTTTTTCCGGGTAGAGTTTATGTATTTATAAACAGATATCTGTTTATTACTATGGGCATAAGCTTCTTCTGTCTTTGATGCCTAGTAGAAGGACGTTACGCTCCATTCTATTGTTAATGGTTTCTATTAACTATCGGTACTGCTTATGGTATTTCATTGACTTAGCAGTTGTGCTTAAGATTTCGGCTCTTGAAGTAAGAGTTTTTCTACATCTTGGGCTTACATTAATAGTGTCGCTATTATAGATTTTTGAAGGCTGCTCATTGCGCTCAGCCATCCACATTCATGAATTTTTATCTCAGAAATATCGAGTCCATTTCTGGAGGCCTCTATTGTTAGGTCTATTTTCTACTGCTCAGAATGTCATTCACTTAACAGTTGCTACTATAGCTAGGTAGGCTGTCTGTTTCAGCAGTGTCTCTGTTCTGCTGCCCTCTTCGCTCTGGGCTATTTGACCCAGGGCAAGAAAAAGGGGGGGGGGGGAGGGTGTTCCCTTGGGTCACCTGTTTTACTATGAAAACAAGGGGATACCTCCTCCGGAGTTAGTAATTCTGAGCTGTTATTGGGATGGTTGTTTAGTGAGAAGTTTAGGTTTTTAAAATTCGTTCAAGTCTTAGTTTTTAAAGTATAGCTTTTGATTATTGCATATGTCAACAGACATGATTATGCAATCCTCAGACACTTTTAGGAGTATAAGAGTCTCTATTCTCTAGACTTACTTTATTTATTGGCTTACTTTAAAAATTATTAGTATAAGGATTATATTGGATATTAATAGAGTACATGGATGTATGAAGCTCAATTTTGGAAGGTGTTGTATCTTTCTAATTTATCATAAATAAGAAAGATACATGTAAGGCCTATTACTTCTTTTTCCCTACAGGGGATGACTCTATTTTATATTATTGAGCGTATTCCATTTTGCTCTATGCCCTTGGCCCTCCAGCCTTTTTACTATTCAGCTATGTCTGGGTCATTGGTACAGTATAAAAATGTTAAAAAATTTATAGTAATTTCTATATTTTTTATACTTACCAATGACCCAGACGGGGATAGCCCTCCCAGGAGTTGGGAACTCTTGCCTCCCCGCTGAGTACATAGCGCTTACCAGGCACTGGTTTTTAGAATGATTAATGGTGCCAATTTCGGAACGTCCTTGACACTGCGCATGCACAGTAGAGGCGAAGTGTGGAGGGCCTTTCAGGACATGTTTTCTTTGGTTTTAGATGCAAATTTTGGGGATTGGGGGGCAAAATTTGTGTTTGGCCCTATATTTTAAGAGTTAGCACCAGCTATGTCTGGGTCATTGGTAAGTATAAAAAATATAGGAATTACTATAAATTTTTTAACTATTTCATTAGTTCCTTGATCCTGCACTCTATGTAACATGTATCCACCTAAACCATGTGTATTTTTACAGCTTTAGTCAGTGTGTATTTTCACGCAGTGTGTGATATGGCAGTTACCAGTTTTTGATAACCAGAAAGTGTGACTAACCCTGTGCATTGCAATGGGTTAGGCTCTCTTTCTGGTTATAAAAAAATTCATTATTAACTGAGTAACTAACCACGTACTCTGTGCAGGCTTAGTGTAAGTCTCGTTGATATCAACTCTTTAGCCAACATAATGGTCAAAATCAGCCAATATCATTCTCAAAAAGCATTTAAACTCAGCTTATGACCCCCTCATTTGAATGGATTGTGGAAAGTATTTTTACTGAATTTCAAAAATGAAAACATATTCTATTTTCAACTAATTGCTTGTTTCTAGTACATATTCTCAGTTTGAAGACTTGGGGTGGTGCACATATCAGGGAAGAAAAACAATTATAGTTGAGAACAAATTTGATAAATGCACTCTGGGAATGGATCTAGTAACTACACAGCTGTGTAGACCACTGGAAAAGAGCCTTTATTAGACTTTCCCTCTGCAAACTGCTATAAGTTTCTGTATGTGCTGTAGAAATGAGCTGTCATATATGTTTCTCATTACTTGAGAGAAATCCATTTGCCGATATAGTTGGGATCAGTCATATTTTCATCTTACAAAACTATAGAGCTCTGTCAAAGAAAATACAGTAGTGTCCACTAAATTGGATATTGTTTAAGTGAATAACTTCCAAACACTAACCATTCAGCATCCATTTAATACATAATTATTTTATTTATATTTATTTATTTATTTATTTATTTATGAGAGTTTAACAACACATTAACAGCCAATGTCATATCATGACAGTTTTACGGGTGGAGGAAACCGGAGTACCCAGAGAGAACCACCGAGCAATGACGAGCAGCTGCCAGCTCCCCAACATCATGACTCCGCACTTCAGCACAGGCAGGGTTAGATTGGTTGAAGACATGTGCACCATCGACGTGCAGTACGCCTTAGTGCACAGCGTCATCGTGCCTTGATGTGGACAATCGGGGTGAAGTGCCTTGCCCAAGGACACAACGTGGAAGTCCGGATCGACCGCTCAGACGGTCACCCATCCAAGGACTAACCAGGCTTGATGCTGCTTAACTTCGGTGATCTGATGAGCACAGGTTACCGCAATGCCACTGCGCCCCCTTTTATTTGTATAAAGGCTGTAAGTAAATCACTGTTATAACAGAAAATAGTGTGCTTTATAGAAAAATTATGACCATCAATGCCTTCTCCAGTTTGTTCGAACCACTTTGGCTAAGTACATCATATAATCTACTCTTATCTTTTATGCTCACAAAATTTTTCAGAGGAGCTACATTTTTTCTTTGATCGTGTTTCTCTTGATTCTACTAACTGTCACTGTCATAACTTCTCTTTTGGGCTTATATTCAGAGAGCCTCCATCAGGTCTGCTAATATCTTGATCCAAAAGCTCTGTCAAACAAGAGAAAAAATCAAAATGAACGTGTCACTGGCCCTGAAGCTCAACTTGTGTAAGACATGTACATTATAGTATGTGCCACAACAATGACACACCATCTAGGTAATGACCTGATAACAAAGTATTGTAAAGGTCAGTACATAAATTCTGACCGTAGCCTGTAACAACTATACAGGTAAAGTATTGTAAAGGTGGGTGACAGTTAGATGCCTCTAGCCAGAGCCATATTGAAATGTGCACTTACTGTGTATAAGTAGCACTGAATAAATCAAAGTTTGTGTAATTGGCTGCCGGTGGCCATCTTGAAATTTTGGACCGCACCCAAAAACACTTGTTCTCTTCCCAAGGTGATAACAAAGGTACCCAAGACATTACATAAAGATCAGTTCATAAATACAGCCTCTAGCTCGAGTCGTATTGACTGGTGTGCTAACTGTGTATAAGTAGCATTGAATAAATCAAAGTTAATCTAATTTGCAGAAATTCTGCATGAGAAAAAACCTGTATTATATGTAATGTATTCCATGTTACTAAACATTCATACAAATATTTATTCAATCAGAACTTTCATTCAGAAGTTCTGTACAAAAAAACTGATTGCACTAATTTTGGTACAAAATGGCTGCCGGTGGCCATCTTGAATTTGAATTTTGGACTCCCCCCCCCCCCCCCCCCCCCCCCCCACAAAAAAAACACTTGTTGTCCCAAGGTGATAACAAAGGTACCCAAGAAGTTTCATAATTTATTCAAATCAGAACCTTCATATCGAAGTTCTGTACAAAAAACTGATTGTACCTAATTTCAGTACAAAATGGCCTCTGGCAGCCATCTTGAATTTCAGACTGCTCCCCAAAACACTTGTTCCCATCCCAATGTGTTAACAAAGGTACCCAAGAGGTTTTGTGAAGATTGGTTCATAAATACAGCCCCTAGCCTGAGCAGTATTGACATGTGTACTTACTGTGTATAAGTAGCACTGAATAAATCAAATTTCATCTAATTTGCATAATTTCTGCATGAGACAAAAACCTGTATTATATGTGATGTATTCCTTGTTACTAAACATTCATACAAATATTTATTCAATCAGAACTTCCATACAGAAGTTCTGTACAAAAACCGGATTGCACTAATTTTGGTAGAAAAATGGCTGCCGGTGGCTGGACTGCCCCCCCCCCCCCCCCCCCCCCCCAAAAAAAAACACTTGTTGTCCCACGGTGATAACAAAGGTACCCAAGAAGTTTCGTAAAGATCGGTTCATAAATACAGCCTCTATCCCGAGCCATATTCAATTGTTGATGGATGGACGGACGAACAGACAGACAGACAACGGACCATGACAAAACCTCAAATTTGACTTTGTCAGAGTTGAGCTAAAAATGCTCAATATTTATTAGCAGAATATTTGTAAATTATTGAAGTCTGGTTAACTGAAAATTCTTATTTTATTATCCCCTGCCATGTAGTGGGGGTGGAGGGGGGTGGTACATATGGATGATTCTGTTCATCCTCTTGTCTGTGTGTTGTTTCATGCATCCATCCATCCTTTCCCTTTTCTTGTCATCACATTTAAAAAGTTAAAAATATTTTTCTCAAATTTGATATATAGCTCTTGGTGATAATATCATGGATGGGATGTGCTTTGTAAATCCCTTACCTAATGTAAAGACCATAAACATCAAGCTCTATTCACAAAAATCACTGTTCAAATTTCATTATTGAAAAAAATATTTGCCTCAAAATACATGTTATGCCACCTTATTGGAACAAGTTAATTGAACTCATTCCAATGAAATATCTTAAGTGCTATATTTTTATACCACAACCAATGGCCCAGACTAGCTGGTACTAACTCAAATTAATCCAGGGCCAAACACAAATTTTGCTCCCAATCCCCAAAATTTGCATATAAAACTGAAAAAAGTCCTATATGGTCCTCCATACTTTTTGTGATCTGCGCATGCGCAATATCCAGGAAGGTACTGATATTGGCGCAAACCATCATTCTTTGTTTGACCCTAAAGTCAGTAACAATGAACTGTGACATCTGTGCTTTTAAATCTCCATTTTTGAGGATGCCAGACACAAATCAATGAAAGAATTGGTGGATCCAAGGCTGTAAATGGATGATGGAAGTGAAAAACGGTGGTTGGAAACGTTCAGTGCTGTAACTTTATAATAATTATAACAATTATTTCATGTTTCCCAATTTCGGGACATATGCCTGACGTCATCATTCTTGCTAATGATTTATCCACTGTTTGTTAAGTGTTCCTTCCCTATCCTTCCTTGAAGCCCTTCTGTAAAGCTCCTAAGCTTTTTGGCTATTTTTTATTGAAATTTTTTATTAAATTTCTTGGGAGTTTAACGTGTATTACAGAATGTTTATTCTGTATATCCCCATTGTTACGTCCTCACCCTTAGGGGTGTTAGGTCGTTTTCGTCTTGCATCTTCTATCCGATATATCGTTTTTTATCAACCTACCTTACAATTGTTAGCTCATCTTGACAAAGTCAAGCTGAGCTAATCTCATCGCTCTCCGTCCGCCGTCCATTCGTCGTCCATCAACACCATGTTTTGGCCTTCTCCTCCAAAGCCACTGGGCCAGTTCAAGTGAAAGTTTGTGTGAGTGATGGTCCTGGAGGGGCATTGCATTTTTGTTCAACTCGGTATGCTCAGCCCCATAGGGAGGGAGTGGGGGAAAATGCTCCAAAATATTTTTAAAATCTTGGTCTCATGAACCAGTGTGTACAATGACTTGATATTTGCTACAGAGCTTCCTTTTGAGGTGTAGAATCAAGTTTGTTCAAACAAAGTTCGTGAAGGAATATTTGGCTTTATAATGGGAGGGGTAAGATTTTTGGCCCCACCCAAAATTTCTATTTCAAGAACTGGTGGGCCAATTTCAACCAAATTCGGCATGTAGTTTAAGTGGGTCCTAAGTAATTGATTGATGCCTAAAAAAAATTTTTCACAGCCCTGTGATAACCCCAGGGGCTAAGAACAGAAAAAAGCCCGTATATTCCAAACCAGAAGGAAAAGAGAACTGGTATTTGGTATGAAACATCCTTAGGACCAGAAGGAGGGATTTGTTAAAAAAAATTTCCACCAGTTCAATCAGGGTGCCTGGTAGAGGGTATTGAAAAAATGATGAGTCGGCATTTTTGCAGTAGTTTTATCCCTGGGGGATTTCATTCACAGAAATTTTTGATTGACATATTGTGTTCTTAAATTAACAAAAATACAGTTATGAACATTTAATCTTGTTTATTACAATCTGTCAATTCTGTGGGAGTACTTTTGTTTGTTTTAGAAAGATTTTTATTCATGTTTAATGAACCATTTCAATGCTGGAAAACATCTGATACCTGTATGCATGTCTTTAATTTAACCCTCTCAAGGCTGCATTGTGGGTTCCAAAGATTTTTATTGATGCCATGAACAAACAAAAAACCCTTTCAGTACTGCAGATGTAATTTTTTCTGGTTCCTTGGAACAAAATTGATCTGATTCCTGTCTGAATATCTTTAATTTAATTGACTTCAGTGTGTTTTTTTCCTAAGATTTTTTCTCTCATGGTGGACTCTTTCTCTACTGATTTCATGTTGAATGAACCCTTTCTATGCTGGAAAACATTTATCTGATTCAAAACTGCAGATCTGCAGCAGGGAGTTCCAAAGATTTTTAGCTCATCTTGACAAAGTCAAGCTGAGCTAATCTCATCACTCTCCAACCGTCAACCGTCAACACCATGTTTTGGTCTTCTCCTCCAAAGCCACTGGGCCAATTCAATTGAAAGTTTGTGTGAGTGATGGTCATTTTTGTTCAACTCTGCATGTTCAGCCCCATATGGAGGGAGGGAGTGGGGGAAAAATGCTCCAAAAATATTTTGAAAAATCTTCTCATGAACCAGTGTTTACAATGACTTGATATTTGCTATGGAGCTTCCTTTTGAGGTGTAGAATCAAGTTTGTTCAAACGAAGTTCGTGAAGCAATATTTGGCTTTGTAATGGGAGGGGTAAGATTTTTGGCAAAATTTCTATTTTCTGAACCGATAGTCCGGTTTGAACCAAATTTGGTATGTGGTATTATTGGGTCATAAGTACTTGACACATGCCCCCAAAAAATTCCCACGGCCCCATGGGAACCCTAAAAATAGAAATATTTTCAAACGCCCATATTTCCAAAACCAGATCGAACAGAGAGCTGTTATTTGGTATGAAGTATCCTTAGTACCAGTAGAATTGAATGGTAAAAAAAAATTGCCATCGGTTATGTTAAGGTGTTCTGTAATGGGCATCGAAAAAAATGCTGAGTCAGCATATTTGCAAAAATTAAAAAAAAATCTTTTCTCCAGAACCAATCATCAGAATCTTTTGATATTCGGTATACAGCATTCATGGGGGGAGGGGGGGGGGGGGGGGAGATACAAGTTTGTTAAAATAAAGCCCATTGGTTCATATTTGGGCCCAATATAGGAGCCCAATATATAAGATTCCAGTTTGTTCAATTCAAGAGCCTGGGTTAATATTTGGGCTCCATATGGGAACCCCCAAACTTTAACTTTGTTCAATATGGGCGATAATTTTAAAAAATATTCTTCTTCAGATCCCCCAGTCAATGCTTTCATATTTGGTATGCAACATCTCTAGGGGGGTCGGATTCAAGTTTGTTCAAATCAGATACCTAGGTATATATTTGGGCTGGCTATGGTAGACAAATGTTTACTTTGTGCAATATGAGGGAATTTCTTTAAAAATCCTCTTCTTCAGATCCACTAGTTAGAATGCTCTCATATTTGGTATACAACATCTCTAGGGGGGTCAGATTCAAGTTTGTTCAAATCGGATCCATAGGGTAATATTTGGGCTCACTATGGTTGTCCAAATTTTAACTTATTGCAATATGAAAAAATTTCTTTTTATTTTGTATCATAGGAGAGCTCTACACTTTACATTATGATCAACTGAAGAAAAGGCATGATGCCCGGATTATTTTTGTGACTCCTGAGGGACTCGAAGATTGACAGTGTAGCCTATGGACATGGATTGCTTAATGTAGATTCATTCTTGGACTCTGTTTATATTGTGTTCTGTTCAAGATGAGCGCTTCAGACCCCATAGGGCCTCTTGTTTAGTTCAGGCTTGCACTACAGTGGAAGTCCCTAACTCAGAAAATATACTCTCTATTTTGATCTTTCCCAAGCAATTTGGGAAAGAAAAGTGGTGCAAAAGCACCAAGAAAAAATAAGCTAAAACTGGATCGAGTGCCACCGGCGCACACTCAGTAGGGGATGCTCTTCTCTTAGTACAAATCCACGGCTTCTGTTCCACGTAGCTAATGATAGTGATGAACCTATTATCGGCATTGGCCATCAGCATCGGCCGATAATGGGGTAATCGGTGAATCATCGGCATTGGCAAAAAGGGCATCATTTGCCGATAGAGGTGCGCCGATTGTTACAAGGTAAAAATAAATGGTCGTTTTTTTTTTTTACTCAACGGCCATATCGTCGAAAACAGTGTTTACACCTGAAACGTCCGGGGAACGTGTCAACACTACTGATTCTAAAATTTTGTGCATTTTAATATTCTATGAATAATTTAAAGCTAAACCGCAATTTCAGTTTGTCACACGGTCATGTATGATTCTTATTACCTGGAAATCTCGGCCCAGTTTCTTAAGTTGTGACATCAGTCATCATTGTTTAAAATTTAGCCTTCCTATATTACTCCATTTTGGAAATCGCACAATTCTTATTAAAACAAATCGTGTCAGACAGTCGGTGCCAGTTTCATTTTTCTTTTATTCATAAGTACTGTATTACGAATTATTACGTATTAGCGGCCCTGGGACGTTTTTTCGGCCTGGGACATTTCGGCCTCGAAAGAGGGTGGAGGGACAACGTAAATAAAATAGATTCAGCCGAAGAATGCTCTGACAATGTGTGTATACTGATTTTCTGCCTGAATTTTATTTCACTAATTCGAAAGAAGATGGGTTTATACGACATAAATAATATTAAATCTGAAAAAGTGTAATATGCGTTCATTCGTTGAAAACGCTGCAGTGGAGCTTTTTCAATGAATAAACACGAAATTATTTGTGACAGATATATATAAAAATTAGGGTTAGTCGTATCTAGCAATGCATTAAATTATATTAAATCTGATAGAATTGAAATAATTTTGCGTTGATTCATTGAAGCCTTTCAATGAATATTTACGCGACAAATTTAGACTTATCTAGCTATATATTAAATTAAACAAAATCTCGTAAAAAATGAAATAATTTTTCGTTTATTCGTGGAAAAAGCTGAATGGAGCCACTTCAATGAATAATTATGCAAAATTACTTGAGACAAATATAAATAACAATGGTACAGACTTATCTGGGCATAATCTGGCAATTTATTAAATTAAATGAAATCAATAAAAAATCGAATAATTGTAGCTTATTTTAGTCACTGCCAAACAACGAGAAATTCATTTAAGAGAGTGTTGGTGGTGGGGGGGGGGGGGGGGGGGGGGGGTGTATGCTCCCTTTTACCCCAAGCTTCCTTCAGTCGTTTTTCAAGTTTGACATATGATGGTTTGCTGTTTTTCAAAACAAACTGAGTTGTGAAAACCAAACTCAAGAATCATCTATATGGGTGACAGCTGACAGCTTGTCATTGTGTTTAATTATGTACTGAGCTGTGAAAAAAAAACTCCAGAGGTGTAAATGTTGAATTATATTTGAAAATATTTATTGCGTCTTACGCAAATATTTATTTATTGGGGCTGAAATGACTTGGTAAAAGCTTAAAAAGTAAGATGTTTCGGCCTCCCAATGTGGGACGTTTCGGCCTTTTATATAATTATGGGGCCAAAATGTCCTGGCCGAAACATCCCAGGCCGAAACATCTCAACTCTCAAGGCCGAAACGTCACGAACCCCCCGAAGGCCGAAACAACCCGCCCTGGGACAACTCGCTCCAAGTTTTTCATGCGCCACAGTTATGAGCTATTTGACTATGGTATTGGACTATGATTGGATTATAAGTAATAACAAATGAACTATTCAGCTGTTACTACTTATAATATGATCATTATTAATTAGCGGACAATAGATTTGTTTATTGGACTTAATTATGATGATATTAAAAGTAATATCAGGAATAATTCCGAATGAATTATTATTATCAGAAGTATCTATGGTAATGGTATCTGTGGGAGTCTCATTAATGGATGTTTCAGTGGCTTGACTGTTTGTTGTCTCGGACGGGTCCATGGCTTCATCTAAGTCAATGATTGTTGACAGCTTAAAAGGCACATTTATTGTCTTATTAGTTTTAGATAAAGGAAAAGCGATCAACGCTGTGATGAATCCATATCACGCTGAAACGACATGTCTGTTCATTTGATTTTTTCTCATCAAACAAATATCATTCCCCTTAGAGGGTACCCAACTGAAACAACATGACTAAAACAACACTCCACTTCTGACTTGTCTCTACATGCAGCAAATTCAGTATACAACTGTTATTAGTTTAATTCAGTCATTCTGGGATGTTTTAATAGGATCACTGTGGATAATTTTCGATAAAATTGGATAATTTTTCGATAAAAAAGTGAGTAAAAATTTGTTTTATATATTACTACATGTATCCCCAAAAACTTTTTCTTCAAAAATCATAAAAAAAATCGGGACAACCCGCCCCAAAAAGTGAAACAACCCGCCCCAAAAATAGGCGTCAGGCAGTTTGTCCCTGGGGCGGGTTGTCCCTGATCCCATTTCGTATACTGACTTTCGTATACAAAAGAAGACATTTCGTACATATATCATCACTAGTACACAGGCAAATTTTGGGGGGTTTTAAGTATTTTTTATATGAAATAATAGACTGTAAGGTATTATAATCCAGTATAAATTATTTTTACATACAGGGTTGTTATCTTTACTTGGCTCATGGAAGTCATAACCCCATGTGCGAAACGCCGTAGCTTGTGCACAAAACGTCCTACAAGTGTACGAAACGTCCAGCCCCATTCCATGGTGGGGCAGAATCACGTGACTTTCAAAATGGTCAAATCGAGAGATCTATTCTGAACGTACATATTGAATATTGGGCTTATGACTGGCATGAGAAGAAAGGAATAAGTCGGATTTATCCAGAGTCAGGACAGTGTCTGTCGATCTGTGTACGAGTTCCCACAGGATTGCTATGAGTTTTAAATACATGTATATAGGATTTAATCTTATTGGGAGAATATGTAGTATTCCATGCAGGGAGAGTCAATCTGACACGGGTGATTCCGTTCTTCCCACTGAGAAATGGACTGCACAAAACGATCGGATAAATTGTCTGGGGAGTTGATTTGGTGGCGAGTTGACCAAGAAACACAACCCCGCATTGACATTCTAATTGCAACTTTGCAGGGTTCGATCACGCATTTTCATGGAATTTAAAACATTGGAATCAGCATCGGTATTGGCCGATTATTAAATTTTTAACATCGGTATCGGCCGATGGTTTGTTTACCTTATCGGTTCATCACTAGCTAATGACTCATTCTTTTTTCATCCGCCCATGTGGCGAGACGTCCATATTTGCATTAAGAAACACTGATAATTCAACTCGTTGATAATGGTTACCTGTGACTGGAATTATGGACCTGAGGATCGTATAATAACAGGACTGTGTTTTATATATTCTTGTTATTATTATCAACCACATTTTCATTGTATTTTATATATTCTTTGTGTTCGCGTGCGACATTCGTAAAAACTTTTGGTCGATAAATTTATGTTATCCTTTTGGATATTATTATTATTATTGGAGTTAGGTGTCAATGGGGGCTGCATGGACAAGATTTTTCCCCTCTATTGAGAGCAGAATTTCTGTTTTTTGGGTCCCTGTTGACCGTCTGGGTTCATTTGTGTTCCTGCCGGTCTTTTATTTCTGCCACCTTTTTCTCGATTTTGGGGGTGTTCTACTTTCTACATTTGTTGAGTTCACCTTTTTCTTCTACTGCTCTCACCTCTGTTATGTCCAGGATTGTTCCTTGAGGGCAATACCTTTTGCTCAAGCTTGTGGTGCGTTCTCGTGGCTGTTCCACCTGCACCTGACGCTGTCATTCAAGGCCTCACGACACGACCACGTCTGGTGAGAATTATTCTCCCTCCATGGGGGATGTGAAGTGTTTTCTGTGGTGGATACTGCGGGAGCCATTGAGTTGTCTGGTGAAGAGATGCCTGGTTCCAGACTATGGTCCCTCTCCAGTCGACATCTGAGGCTCTCACTAGGGTTGTGAATCCTCCTTTGGACCCGAGCTCGGTTGCTCTCTTCCCTTTTCCAAAAGTTTCAACTGCTTCCGCCATCTCTGCTGCTACTGCTGTTCCGTCTACAACATCTCGGTCACTGTTTCAGCCGGCCTCGGCTTATCCATGCAGGGGTCTGCAGCGATGGCTGGTAGTGTGGCCGTGGGGGTATCGGCCTCTGCCTTCCGTGACTTCAACTCGGTGAAGTCGGAAGGGGCTGCCGACCGAACCCTCTGCTGTGGCCTCTCAGCCGTCGAGTACAGCAGTTTTATCCCTGCAGGGGTCTGCAGAGATGTCTTGTAGTGTGGACGTGGGGTATCGGTCTCCGCCTTCCCTGACTTCAACTCGGCAAAGTCGGAAGGGGCTGCCGGCCGAACCTTCTGCTGTGGTCTCTCAGCCGTCGAGCACAGCAGTTTTCTCATTGGATTCAGATGTTCATGGTGGGGCCACCATGAGCTCTGTCACGTTTCCGTCCACACACTCTTGTCCTACAGCAAGTTTTGTGATACCACCGCATTTTTGTGCAGCCTGGACCTTCTGCCCCTCATAGGTCTGCAGCGACTCTCCTGAGTTCCCGCTCTGTAGATCCTTGGAGTATGTCGTACCCCTGTATGCATCTGCCTTCAGATGTTTCGGCTGCCACCCATTGCCCCGCATCAGGTGTACTTGAGGATCGTGACCCTTTGCTGGTTAAAAGGGTCAGGAGTGAAGCCACTTTGCCGGTTCATTCCCATGTCGAACCAGCCAGCCCGGGCCGTGAGCTTAGGCAGGTCCTCTCCTTGCTCACTCAGGTTCTTTCCAAGAGCCTTCCCGTTGCTTCCAGCAAGGCTACTAGTGGTTTCCAGGCGGGATTGGAAGCAGGCTGCTTTCTGACCCCTCAGGTGTGCCTACACCATGGGAGGCATCGGCTGGTTTGCCCATGATGGGCTATGTGTCTTCCAACTCAGAGGAGGAGTCTGACATTCCTGACGTCGAGAGCCAACAGTCTTCTGACTTGAGGGCAGCTCTTGACTTTGTGTTTGGGTTCCTTCCAATCTCAAACCGTCAAACCAGCTGATAGTGTCAGCCAGGCCGCGATTATGAGCCGCGCCCCTACAGCCTGTGGAGCAACCCGCTTCTGGGTGCCTTTGACCGTGCCAGTTGGTACAGGTGGTTGAAGCGTTTACAGCTTTAGACTCTAAGCTGAGTTCTGAGGCTATGAAGACTTCATTCTTCACCAGGGTTGACACGATTTTGCCTCCAGTGCGTTATCGTTCCTATGATTCCACCAATCCGTTAGTCTGCCAGACTTTGACGGTCTTGGATCAGGACTTCACCTCCCTTGGGCTTTCCAAGCCCAAGTTGGCCGTTATTCCTGTGGCGACTCTGGAGTCTCTGTTGGGCTTATTGAGAGAGATGCTGGGCTTGCTTTCTCTCCCAGATCACGTCATCTCTGCTTTAGCTGCTTATCTGCCTCCAGATAAGTTTGACGACATACAGGCTCCTATGCAAGTACTTTCCAAGGTGCTCATGCATCTTGCCTGTAACACAGAATTTGCCGGGACGCTGTGTTGGACACAAACCGTTCCCTTCCTGAGAGGCAGCACGCTGCTCTTCGATCTGCTTCTTTGGCAGGTCCGCAACTATTATTTCATGGTTCCGTGGCGATGGTTCAGGATGACATCCTACGTCATTTCAAAGATCAGCTGCTGCTTCGTCAGCTTGATCAGCCTTCTGTAGGAGGCAGGGACCGTCCAAAACCTAACAAGGGCCCTTCTGCTTCCTCTGCGAAGCCAAGGGCTGATCCTCCTGCTGCCACTTCTACTTCTTACTCACGGGGTAAGGGTAAGCGTCGGCAGACTAGAGGGAGGAATCAGGATTCTTCATATAGTAGAGGAGGTGGTTTCTCCTCTTGCGGGCCTCCCCGGGGCTTGAAATGAAGGTCCTCACCTTGATTCATCCCAGGTTGGATGATGGATATCAGAATTTGCAGACCACTGGGGCACAATCACATCTGATCCTTGGGTGTTAGATGTTGTTCGGTCCGGGCTGTGGATATCCTTCTGGGGGCACCCCACTCTATCAAGAGTGCCTCTTCCATCACAAGTTCCTTTAGACGTTACACGTTGGGAACTTTTGTTCATGGAGATAGACAGTCTCCTGTCAAAGGGGGCGATGGAGGTCATCAAGAACATTCATTCAGTGGGATTTTATTCCTGCCTGTTCTTGGTCCCGAAGAAGGACGGCCGACTCCGACCGGTTATCGATCTGAGTATCCTGAACCAGTCTATCATTGCTCCAAGGTTCAGCATGGAGACTTTCAGGTCGGTTCACCGCTCCATTCACCAGGGAGATTTTGCTTCCAGCATCGACCTGCGAGACGCTTACTTTCACGATCCAATTCATCGGACATCGCGAAAGTATCTCAGGTTTGCTTTTCTGGGGCGAGTTTACCAGTTCAAGGCCATGCCCTTTGGCCTCAACCTGGCTCCTCGGGCCTTCACCCGACTGATGTCTGTCTCATGTGTTAGTCTTCCATCGCACACAGTCCAGGGTGACTACTTTAGTTTATCTAGACAATATCCTCCAGAGGCATTCCAATGCTGCCTTTCTGGAGTCAGATGTCGATACAGTTTTTTTTTTTGTTTTGTTTTTTTTATAGATTTTTATTTACAGACATTGGTACTTATTGTTACATCATTTGGTACATATTGTATAGTAAAAACAATTATCAGGGCCACATGGCAGTCTACACAGTGTTACCTATGTGATGATGTGACTGTTATTGCAAGCCTGAATGAACAGCACAGTCGTTTTCTTGTCATTTGGGGATGGACGTCCGTACTCAGTTCAATACGGTGGCGGTTCCCCGGGCAAGGGCTTTGATTCTCTCAGCTTTTGCCCTGACTCTGTCCCAGTCCACGTCCACGACAGCTCGGAGTCTTCTCCGGCTGCTCGGTCTCTGCTGTTCGGTGACGAATCTTATTCCTCTAGGTCGGCTGCATGTCAGACCTCTCCAACACTTTCTGCTCAGTCGCTGGAGGCCGAATGTTGATCCTCTGGATCTGGTGCTTCAGTTACCGGAATCTCTTCAACGTCACCTTCTCCCCTGGACAGATGTTTGGTGGATTATGCAGGGCGTTCCGTTGGACTTACCCACGTCCGATTGTGTTTTGACAGCAGACGACAGCGATCTCGGATGGGGTGCGACGTTGGATCCTCTAGGTCTTTCCCTTCACAAGGCATGGGACCAGGATCGAGCAGCTCTTCACATCAACCAGAAGGAGCTTCTTGTTCTTCTGAGTTTCCGGCAGTGGATCCCCCATCTTTCAAATCGTCAGGTCCTTCTGATGTCCGGCAATTCGACAGTGGTTGCTTACATTCGGAACAGGATGGCATGCACTTGGTTCCTATGTACGAATTGGCTCGGGATCTTCTATTGCTCTCTCAGAATGCCAACGCTGGAGTGGTGGTTCGTCATATTCCCGGTCGTCTGAATGTCCTAGCTGACTCCCTGTCCCGACAGGGCAGGGTCATTTCCACCGAGTGGATGCTCCACAAGGCGGTGTTCAAGTCGCTTTGCGATCTCTGCGGTTGTCCCAACATCGATCTCTTTGCGACTCGTTGGAACCATCAGGTGGACACTTTCGTGTCGCTGTGTCCAGATCCTCTGGCTTTCGCCATGAACACTCTGTCACTCGATTGGAACGGTCTTGTCATACACGCCTTCCCACCGGTTCCGATTCTGCCTCGGGTTCTAGCGAAGATACGAACCTGCTGTCAAATCATTCTGATCACTCCCCTGTCACTTCAGCAGGTGTTGATCAATCAGCTCCGCTCTCTGTTGGCGGCGGTTCCGGCACGTCTCCCTCTAAGTCGCAACCTTCTTTGCCAAGGTCAATCGAGGAGGTTTCACGTCGACCCGACTTCATTGTACTTTCACGCATATCTTTTGTCAGGTCCTGTCTCCTTCGTAGAGGTTTTTCGAGATGAGCAGTGGAGTGCATTTCTTCTTCAAGGAGGCACTCCACTGGTTTCAGCTCAGTGGAAGGTCTTCTGTCGATGGTGTGCCGATCACTCTGTTGATTATGCCAATCCTTCGATTTCACAGACTGCGGAGTTTCTTGTATATCTGTTTGATTCTCGGGGTCTCCAGCCTGTTACCATCAAAGGGTACAGGTCAATGCTTTCGGAAACCTTTTCGTAAGTGGGACAGAGTCGTATCGGTACTAATCCATTCCTCTCCAAGCTTGTTTGGCACTTTTCCTTGAAAAGGCCTAGAACTTTGTGGCTTACCTCAAGATGGAATCTTTCTTGGGTACTGCTTTGCTTTTGGGGTGGGGGGGGGGGAGGGCGCCATTCGAACCTTTATCCCAGGTGGATATGTGTTTTCTCACATACAAGACAGCTTTTCTGATAGCTTTTGCCTCAGCCAGGCGGGTTAGTAAGCTTCATGCCCTCTCAGTTGATCCGGCCTTTTTCAGGAGCTCTCCCAACAGTGTTACGTTTACCACTGATTGCTTCTTTCTGGCCAAGAATCAGATACCAGAAATGTCTCCACCTCCTATTTATATCAGGGCTCTTCCTTCTGATGAGGGTAATCGCCCTTTGCTCTGTCCTGTTCGTGCAATTCGCATTTATCTCAATCGGACACAGTTCATTAGGAAAGGCAGGAAACAATTTTTTCTGTCTCTTATTCCTGGTCGACCAAAGATCTCTCCGCAATCCATTTCTCAGAGGATTTGTCTTGCTATTCGTGTGGCTTACGCTCATCTAGTGACTGACAATTGTATTACCAATCGTATTTATGCCCACGAGGTGCATGCATTGTGTACCTCTTGGGCTTATACTAACTCTGTCAAATTGTCGGATGTTATGCAGGCAGCCTACTGGAGAAATGCTTCTACTTTCTCCACCTATCTGCATCAGTTTCAGGAGCAGTCAGAGGAATTTTTTGCTATGGGCCCTCTTTCTTCTGCTCAGAACCATACGCCTCATCTCTCATTGTCTTTTACTAATGATTGTGATGCTATGGTTTGATAGGCCTAGGGACCTCTTCCTCTGTCCACGGTTTCAGTGCAGTTGGGTTATGTGGGGGTTGGTTTTGTGATTCCCTCCATCCTATTGTCTATTCAGCCTGTGGTAAACAGTTGTAAGGTAGGTTGATAAGAAATTTAAATTTTATAGTAAATTTTCTTTCTTATTTTTCCTACCACAATTGTTTACATGGAGGCCCTCCCGTCTTCTTATTTGGGTAAGAATCTTTCTTCCCCGCTGATCACATAACTCCAATGTTGGTGGATTCAAAAGAATGAGTCATTAGCTATGTGTCTGCGCACTGGACTGAAAGCCGTGGATTTGTACTAAGAGAAGAGCATCCCCTACTGGGTGACCCAGGTTTGGCTTATTTTTCTTGGTGCTTTTGCACCACTTTTCTTTCCCAAATCGCTTGGGAAAGATCAAAATAGAGAGTATATGTTCCGAGTTAGGGACTTCCAGTGTTGTGCAAGCCTGTAGTAAACAATTGTGGTAGGTATAATAAGAAAGGAAATTTACTATAAAATTTAAATTTGTTCTTCATATGAAGATCTAGCTTCTCATCTGGTAGCATTTAAATCGGTTGCTGACTTTGGGCCTTTTTGTGTGCCTGATGTCTTGTTTCCGTTTTTTTCGTTTGACGTTGTTTACTTTGGCAACGTCCTCAAATATATGTAGTATTTAGTATTATATTACTGTAGGATTATTGTAGGATGCATTGATTATGATTCTGGTAGTGTAGCTCAAAAAATTTGGATTTTGTCCACACTTAGGCTCTATCGGGATGCCCTTGGGCTCATCAGTTCCCTTTAGAAATTTAGGGTTTTTCAAAATTTTGTTGAAAAATTTTTTGATAAATTTTTAGAATTTAGTTTTGATTGCTATTATTAATGTATCTTTTTCATATATTTTATTGTGGAGTTTGTAGGAGTGCTATTGACTTTGTATTTTGATTGCAATTATGAAAGCTTTCTGCTCTAAATGCAAGGCAAGGAAGTCTACCTCGGATTTACATGCTTGTTGCCTTGCCTGTAGTTGATGCACTCCTGCGGATTCTTGTCCTACATGTGTTAATTGGGATGACAAACGTTGGAGACGGGTGTCACGTACATTGTTGGTGGTGAGATTCCTATGCCGGAACTCTCACCGCAAGTTAATTCAAGTTTTTCAGTTTCTTTTTCAGAGGAACAAGAACATGGTGATGGTATTGTGACACCCATCAAAAGTGTGCTACCGTCGTTCCGCTCTGATGAGCAAACAGAGCTAGCTGCAAAGGTGCTCATTACTATTAAGCAAGGGATAAGGCCTCTAGTTAGTGTTCTTAATCCCTTGAAAGCAGCTAGCTCGACCAGTGAAGCAGTTACTCCCTCTGTGGGAGCTGTGACACCGGGTAAGTCCGTTGCGGTCGAAGGAAGTGTAGATTTGGGTCAAGTGAGCACCTTAAAATCAAAAGCTCTCCCAGCGTCGACAGAAATAGGGAGGAAGTCAGCAATTTTCTTTTGGGGAGGCTCGGCGAGATCTGAAAAGGGCGCAAGAGGTCCCTCTCTAATCCAGCAACACTTGGGGCCAAATGTTGTTTTGAGAACTTGCACCAGCCGGAGCATATGTCCACACCTGCCGCTCGGGAATGCTCCGTCTAGACTGCAGCCGCCTCGGCTACAGTCACAGCTTCTTCCGCTACATTAAAAAAGCTCACACGACAGCATGCTAGCTACCCGACTTCAGATATCCAGCCAGCTGTGCAAAGACAGAGCCAGTCTTCGCTCATGAAATCGGACCATTCGGTAGCTAGCGATCCAAGGCTTCGATCATCAGGACATTCAGAGAAGAGATCCATCTCCGGATCTTCGTGCCAGGAGCAGCAAGCGGTTGAAAAACAGAAGACCGCAGCTCCTCAAGCCTCGGTAATGGACTTGCTGTCGCAGATTGCGCAGCTGATTGCAGCATCCCAGCAAGTGCAAGAGCAGACTCCAGTAGTAATCTGTCGGATGGAGCTGGGTCGGTCCAGTCATCTGTACACGCAGATGCGATGGACCGAATGTCACAGCTGATTCAGTCAGATCATGAAAGGGACAAGGAAGAGAATTACCCTTCCCTTTCAGAACAACATATGGTAGCGATGGATTTTCTCCATCAATACTATCCTGAATTTGTTCCACCTGATCTGTAAGCTGCGACTACTAGAGAGAAACCGCTGTTGTCTTTGGCACAGACTTCGTGCAGAGGAAAGAGGATGTTCTTTCCTACCCGATACAGTCTAGACAGGTGTCGCAGGCCTTCGGCCATGTTGACAATGCCCTATTTAACTTCTCTAGTGCTAAGAGGAAAGGCGGTTTCTTATCGACATCTTCCATAAATATACCGTTCCTTGGACCACGTTCATTTAAAACGGTTGGAGAAGATGTCCAGAGAGTTCCTCTGCATTTAGATGAGCAGGCCTGGGATTTAGATATGCCCCAACCTGCATCATTTAATATACGCTCGGAAATGATGGAATGTGCAATTTCATCAAATAGAGCGAATCTGGACGCGATGTCCTATGCAGTTCACCTTACCAGAGCTATGGCGCAATGTCTTAATGGGAAGGAATTTGAGGATGTTTGTTCCTTGCTTAGAGTTCTTTCCAGGGCAGTCATGTATGCCACGTACTCCGCCCTGACAGTGGCAAATTTGGAGTTGATCAGATGTGATGCTGCCCTTGCGTCGTCATCACTTATAGATGACAAGGTGAAAAGTTCTCTCCGAGTCGCTCCAGTCTCCGGACATACTCTGTTTGACGACAAGCTTTTGTTAGTCTATGAACAGGCTACCAAGAAAGCTTCCAGTACACTGCTTTTGAGGTCGGTGTCTCAACAACACATTTCAGCAGACTGTGTTAAGTGAGGTCGTTCCGCATCTAAGTCATCAAAAGGGAACTCCTCACGGGGGTACAAGAAACCCTCTTATAATTACTCCGGAAGGTCGTCAGTAAGCGACTCGGGAAAGTGGCATAGGTCTGATCAGGACTATATGTCAGACGCCCCTAAGCCGATGGGACAAGGTTCTTAATGGGGAGGACGTAGTTTCTCCTCCTGTAAGCCTCATAAGTCATTCAGGTGATGGACAAGACCTCTATTGCTTGCCAGTTGGAGGAAGGTTATCAAACTTCGCGAGAAACTGGATAGCAGTCACAGAAGATCAGTGGGTGAGAAGTGTAGTCTTGGAAGGCCTACGGCTATCATTCCAAACCAAACCCCACCCCACTTACAAGATGTCCGCGTTGGACAAATCTTCCGGCGGATCCTTTCAAAAGAGAGTCTCTCCTAGTGGAGGTACTGGCTCTCTTATTAAAGGAAGCAATAGAGGTCGTCGAGAATCAAAATTCTCAAGGTTTTTACTTTCACCTGTTCCTCGTACCGAAGCCAGACGGTTTGTTTTGTTTGTTTTGACCGGTAATAGACTTGAGCTGGATAAACAAGTTGATCTTGGCTCTAAAGTTCTATATGGAAACCATTCGGTCGGTAAGAGTGAGCATTCGAATGGACGACTATGCGGCAAGCATAGATCTAAAAGACGCCTACTTTCATGTCCTGGTACATCCGTCATCTAGAAAGTACCTGCGTTTTGCCCTGCAAGGAGAGATTTAACAGTTCAGAGCAATGTGCTTTGGTCCGAACCTAGCTCCTTGGGCTTTCACTCGGATAATGAACTCGGTAATGTCATATTTCCGAGCTCATTCGTCTGTGGTACCGTTGGCTTACTTGGACGACGTTATTCAGAGATACGGCCACAGAATTATTATTCAGAACGATGTTCAGAGTCTGCTGCAATTCTTCCGACGTCTCAGTTTCATTGTAAACGAGAAAAAAGTCGGATCTAGCTCCATCCAAGTCGTTTATTCACTTAGGAATGAGCTTTGAGACTCCCAACATTCTGGTTTGTCTACCGTTACCCAGAGCGAAATTAGTCAGTTGTTATGCCCACTTTTGTCTTAACTCTCACACACTAACAGTGAGGGAGTTTATGTGACTGATGGGGCTGTGTGGAGCGGCTGCGGATCTTATTCCGATGGGCCGCCTGTGCACGCGTCCCTCCAGATATTCTTTACTCAGAACTGAAGTGTGAAGACGCATTCGCTCGAAACCAATATTGTTTTAACAGACCTAGTAAAACAAAAGGTTCAGATTTGGGCAGATCTTCAGTGGTTAACTCAGGGAGTACCGCTTCAACTGCCGGATCCGGCTTTCACGATTATGGGGGATGTGAGTCAGACTGGCTGGGGCACGTCTCTAAGTCCCGCAAACTTCAAGTGTCAGGGTCTTTGGAACTCTCGGTTCCTAGAAAAGCATATAAACATCAAGGAGATGATGTCAATCTGGCTAGCACTACAACATTGGATTTGTCAAATAGCGAACGTCCATGTTCAAATTCTGTTGGACAACTCGACAGTAGTTGCTTACCTCAGGAACCAAGGTGGCACTCATTCGATTCTGTTATGCGAATTAACAGAGAAGATTCTCCTATTCATTCTGAATCATCGCATTCATCTCTGAGTCCGTCATATACCGGGTTGTCTGAATGTACTAGCAGACTGTTGCCATCGGAGTGGACTCTCAACAAGCGAATATTCAGGCAGATCTGCTACCAGTGGGATCGTCCCATGAAAGATCTCTTTGCGACACACCTAAACAATCACTTATCGACGTTCGTGTCACCATGTCCAGTTCATCGAGCGTACACAGTAGATGCTCTGTCGATCTCATGACAGAATGATAGGATATGCATATCCTCCAGCTCCGTTGATTCAGCAGATTCTGTTAAGATCACACCGTCTCACTGCAAAATCTTGCTAGTAGCACCTCTGTTGGCACAGAAACCTTGAATCAGTCTTCTCGGGTGTCTGTTATGGGACATTCACCTGAAGCTTCCTCCTCAAAGGGATCTTCTATTTCAGGGGAAGTCCCGCACTCTGCATCATAACCTGGAAGTTCTCAACCTTCACGTATTTCCATTGTGCAGTCCTTCTTGCATGGAAAACGTTTTAAGCAGTGGATGCAATTTCTAACTGTAGGAGGGCCTCCTCTTCATTGAATTATGCAGTGAAGTGGAGGGTTTTCTTCCGTTGGTGTATGGATCAGTCAATAAACATATATGGTCTCTCCATTCCACAGATTGTCAATTTCCTGGTCTACCTGTTTGACGATCTCAAACTACAGCCTGTCACTATTAATGGCTATAGGTCTATGTTGTCAGACACTTACGCTCATCATGATAACTTGGCTATTGGATCAGATACTTCTTTATCCAAGCTAGTTAGAAATTTCTCTATTAACTGGTACAGTGCTAAATTATTTTTGGTCATTAAAATTTGTTCACAAGTCTTTGCCATGTTACAATTTATGGGAGAGTGCCTTTGGGCACTCTCCCATAAAACGTAACAAGGAAAATCCATACAGACTAAAAAATTTAGATTCAAAGATAATTTGAAGGATATCCACATAGTTTGAAGCCTTTGAGTTAGAGTGCCTGCACCTTAGAGTAAAGCCTAAATATGGGCTTCTAGCACTCTACCAGTTAATAGACCTAGAATCCTCAGATTAATTCCTCAGTGGCATTTGGCTTTGGTTCAGCTGAAGCTTCAAGAAGCTCCTTTTGAGCCATTAGACTATGTAGAGTTCAAATTCTTGACCTACAAAACGGCGTTTCTCTTAACCTTTGCTTCCGCTAGAAGAGTTATTGAACTTCATGCATTATCTGTTGATGATTCCCATTACCGTAGAGTGGGTAATACTATTACCCTCACTATGGAAGTGGGCTTTTTGGTGAAGAATCAGATTCTGGATAAGCGGCCAAAGCCTATTGTCATTAAGGCTTTACCATCCTCGGATAACCGTAGACCCTTGCTGTGTCCAGTCAGAGCAATGCACAATTATAAACGCTGATCAGATTTTATCAGAAAGGGAAGAAAACGTTTCATTCTATCTTTCATTCCTAACAGAAAAGATATTCCTGTTCATTCTGTCGCTAGATGGATTCAGTTGGCAATATGTATTGCCTGTGAAAATCTATCTTCAGATCAACGTTCTGTCAACAAGATTTCAGGGCACAAGGTTAGAGCACTGTCCACTTCTTGGGCTTATTCTAACAATATAGCCATTACTGATCTTATGAAGGCTGCATACTGGACACAGCCCTCTTCATTTACCAAGCTTTACCTGAGAAATTTAGAGTCCACTTCTGGTGACCTTAGATCTTTGGGTCCTCTTTCTGTTGCTCAGAATATTATCCACCAATATTGCATCTAAAAGGTCTTTAGGCAGTCTGCTCGAGCACTGACGCCGTTCCTCTGCCCTCTTTGTTCTGAGGAATTTTACCTCAGAACAAGGGGAAAGGGGTGGGGGGTGGTGGCAGTTTTTCCCTGATGTTATCTGATTTATAGTGAAAAGCAAGGGAATACCTCCTCCAGAGACAGTAGTCCAGAATCGGTGCTGGGTAGTTTTGATGTGTAGCTCGGTGTGAAGCAATAACTATGTCTCATTTATGTACTGTTTTTAAAGTGTAGCTCACTGTGAATCATTTGTATATGTTACATGTCATACGAGCATTAATGTTCAATCCTCAGACACTTTTAAATGAGTACAAAGAGTCTCATTCTCTTCACTATCTTTATATATTGGTTTCCTTCACCGAATTAGCATAACAGGTTATGCTGGCATTTAATGGAGAAATTATGTAATTCTCAATTACGTTGTTGGTGTTATGCCATTCTCTTTTCTTGTAAAAGAGAAGGACATATGTACTTCCTATGTCTTCTCCTATTCTCCTGTAGGAGCTATCCTTTATCGAAGTAATTGAGAGATCGGATTTTCCTTCAAGTCCTAGGCCCTCCAGCCTTTTTATGATTCAGCTAGTCTGGGCCATTGGTTGTGGTATAACAATATGATAAATTTTAGGTAATTTGTATATTTTTCATACACTCTAATGGCCCAGATGGGGATGGCCCTCCCGTGAGTGGGCACTCATTCCTCCCTGCTGATTATAACATTTAGCAGGCACTGTAGAAAGAATGATGGTTGGCACCAATTTCGGTACCTTCCTGGATACTGCACATGCACAGATCACAAAAGTTTGGAGGACCATATAGGACTTAATTTTTTTGATTTTATATGCAAATTTTTGGGATTGGGGGGCAAATTTTTGTTTGACCCTGGATTAATTTGAGCTAGCACTAGCTGGTCTGGGCCATTGGTAAGTATAAAAAACATACAAATTACTTAAAATTTATCATTTTTGAGGAAAACAATGAAAATTTTCAGTTTAATACTCCAAACTTTTTTTTGCTGGAGTCGTCTTCTATTAATGTTAGGTAAAGATTTAAAGCTGAGATGGAATTCCTAGCCTTGGTTTTGATTGTATTCTTTAGATAAGAATCACATTTCATTCTGTTAAATATTTATTACATGTCATTGTTTTCTTTTGTTTCAGAAGGAACCTGAATTGGAATTTGGTGCTATATATACAGTAAAAATAGTTGATATACAGTATGTATGGTACCTGTAGTTTGTTGTTATTGACATTGATCTTGTAAATACCTCACCAATGAAAGAATTTCTACAGTTTTCAACAATGCTTTCTTCAGCATAGCTCTAATAAAAGTCTTTCACTTCCACGAAATGCTAAGAAATGATTTTCATTATTGTTCTGAAATGTCAATTCTTTACGTTGATAATTTTCCTTGAAATTAATCCTTTTCGATAAAACTTAGTTATGGCTTGTTTAACTCCATGCATGCTGCTTGCAAATATTCCTGCCCAGGATAGAAAATCTCTTGCCACTACAAGTAAAATTTGAACACATTTAACAAAAAAATATCCCTGTAAATTGTATCTACTTTTTCTGCTGATTGATTAATGTCACTTTCTTGGGTCAAATTTTCATTAATTCTTCATCAAGTCCAGTCATTGTTGCTTCCCAGCAGCCATGACTAGATTTGATGAAAAATATTAAAAAAAAAATACTACTGGTTTAGAGTTAAATTGTGGAAAAAAAGTGTAGGTTATAATAACTGAGCATGACAAATCCAGTCGTTTTATTTCACAGTAGATAATGTCCTCTTTTATAATATACATAATTTTCATCAATAAATAAATAAATGAATGTCTTAAGTAGTATGTTTCTCAGTCTTTCTCTTTCTCTTTTAGGGTTTAACGACACTTTAATAGCCAAGGTCATATCATGTTGGAGATAGTTTTACGGGTGGAGGGAGCTGGAGTACCCGGAGTGATCCCCCGAGTAACGACGAGCAGCTGCCAGCTCCCCAAGGACACAATGCGGGAGTCTGAATTGATCGCTCAGACAGTCACCCATCCAAGGACTAACCATGCTTGATGTTGCTTAACTTCAGTGATCTGATGAGAACCGGTTACCGCAGTGCCACCGCGCCCCCATTTTTATACGCCCGTTTTGGAAAATCCTGGCCGTCTGTCTGTCTGTCTGTCCATCCGTCCATCCGTCCGTCCACACGTCAAACAATAACTCGAAAACGCTTCAAGCATTTTTGTGATTTTTTGGTGGAAAGTATATGTTGATGGAAGGAAGCTCCCTTTCGATTTGTCTTGCTGTCCGATTTGTCATTCCAGAGTTATGGGACTTTATTCGTCGAAATATAGGCAATAGATGTATACTCATATTGTGTGCTTCCCTCTTGTAATTAATAACGGGCATATCATGCGCTCATGGCGCAGCTGTTTATTCTCAGTGCTATCACATGAATCTCTGTGGGTCTTTCAGATTACATGGTCTGTATGAAGTTGCAGTGATGTGATCTGAAATGTAGAAGGTTATTTCTTGTCTCTACTGAAGTTGCTGATGTCAATCAGAAAAAATCAAAGGTAGGGTTGTCACGGTTAATCAAGTAATCGATTGTCCATTGGTCATGGCAAAATCGCTTAGTATTTTTCATTTTTGAATAATCGGTAAATTTTACCCTATTTTAGACATTTAATAATTAATAATTAAAAGAAAATTTGATGAAAAAGCTATTGTTTCTGATTGGGGTGGGGGGGGGGGGGGGGGCAAAATTTGTGTTTGGCCCTAGATATTTTTGAGTTAGCACCAGCTAGTCTGGGTCATTGGTAAGTATAAAAAATATACAAATTACTATGAATTTATAATTTTTAACGACTTCAGAGAGAGGGAGAGGGGATCATGTAGGTACAAATAATCGATTCTGTTTTTAATTCTTGTTTGTTTGATATGTTAACATTTAGCATGAAGGATGTATGAGACACATTTCCATCTGTCCTCACATCAACTTGCTTTGTTGTGAGTTGGTGGTGGGGACGGGTTATAATATTGGTACAGATCTAGGAATTAAGGTTGAAAGAGATACAAGAATTCATTCCAAATCATCAAACCATTAAAGTTCCCCAGAAGCTGGAGGGTTCAGCTTGCATCCTATGGAAATGAGAATGGACCCTCAGTACCATGGTAAACCAGGTCAATTTGAGACAATAACATGGTTTACTATGATTTTCTTTCCCAGAATTGCCCATTTTCAAACTCCGCAGATATGGCTTCAATCTAGTCTGATAAAATGCCGATCTGGGAACGTTTTAGCTCAGTGGTTATGGCATAGGACTTCAAACCGTATAGTCCATGGGGTTTGATCTCCACCAGGGGTAACTGTGTTGTGTCCTTGGGCAAGGAATGTAATCCTGATTGCCTATGTGGGGGCATGCTGGCTCTGTGTACTAAGGCTTAGTGCACATCAATTGTGCACTTGTCTTCAACTATTGCTAACCCTGCTTGTGTGGAGTTAGTATAGTTGCTCGTTGTTGTTCGATGGTTCTCTCCTGGTATTCTGGCTTCCTCTACTCATAAAACTGTCCCACACGAGGTGACCCTGGCTGCCAAAAGTGTCATTAAACCCCAATTAAAAAAAAGAAAAAAATGTTCATCTGTATGAACCAAGCTAGAATTTTCTTCCTTTATGCATTACTAGGCACAACCAATTTGTTTACTTTGAAACCTCAAAAAGATTTTTTTCACATGGCCGCTCTCTGGCCATGTCCGTCTGTCCGTGTGTCTGTCCACCTGTCTGTTAACATTTGCTTGTCTGCGCAAAAACTTCATAACAAAATTCAATATGGATCCTATTTTTATACACCCATTTGTAAAAATGGTTGTATTATGTAAATGGTCTGTCTGGCCATCTGTCTGTCTGTCCATCCATTCTTCCCCATCTGTCTGTCCGTCCGTCCGTCCATCTGTCCGTCCGTCCCTCCAGAAACAATTGGTTTCCGATCGACAACTCCAGTTTGGATTATTTGATCTCAACCAAAGTTTGTATGTGTATTATCCAGCTAGTAATACAGGCCTGTCCCAATTGTTTTTACAGTACAGTCAATGTGGATTGATCGTAATCCACACGTGGGCAGTGATGTTCACCCATGCGTTTACCAGGTAATAAAAATCATCATCAGCAAAATGTAAATTAATTAAGCAGCAGGTTTTACCTCGTGCTTCATTACTTAAATTTTTTATGATTATTCCTATAATTAGTGTTTGGAATCTGATGTTATTACGTCCATGGAAATGTTGCCAACCCATGGAAAGTGACCAGTCCACAGTGGCTGTTCTGTACATGAGTTAGAGGCCTTTTTCAACTCAGAATTTGACCATCTATTAACATTCTTGGTTTCCGACCGATAACTCCAATTTGGATTATTTGATCTCAACCAAAGTTGGTATAATTCAAAATGGCTAATGGGCATATTTAGACACGCTTGGCAGTGCTCTTGTTTTGTGGTCTATTAGTGGTGCAGAAATTATGCAAATTAGATGAACTTTGATTTTTTCAGTGCTACTTACACACAGTAAGTACACATGTCAATACGGCTTGGGCTAGAGGCTGTATTTATCAACCGATCTTCACGAAACTTCTTGGGTACCTCTGCTATCACCTTGGGACGAGAACGAGTGTTTCTGAGTGCGGTCCAAAATTCAAGATGGCTGCCAGTGGCCATTTTGTACCGAAATTAGGTCTAATCAGTTTTTTGTACGCAACTTCTATATGTCTCAGGCTAGAGGCCGTATTTATGAACCAATCTTTACGAAACTTCTTGGGTACCTTTGTTATCACCGTGGGATGAGAACGGGTGTTTTGGGGTGTGGTCCGAAATTCAACATGGCCACCAGCAGTCATTTTGTACCAAAATTAGTGCAATCAGTCTTTTGTACAGAACTTCTGTATGAAAGTTCTGATTTGAATAAATTTTTGTATGAATGTTTAGTAAAATGGAATACATCACATACAGTACGGGTTTTTTTCTCGTGCAGAAATTATGCAAATTAGATGAATTTTGATTTATTTATTGCTACTTATACACTGTAAGTGCACATGTCAATACGGCTCAGGCTAGAGGCTGTATTTATCAACCGATCTTCACAAAACTTCTTGGGTACCTTTGTTATCACCTTGGGACGAGAACAAGTGTTTCTGGGTGTGGTCCAAAATTCAAGATGGCTGCCAGTGGCCATTTTGTACCGAAATTAGGTCCAATCAGTTTTTTGTCACAACTTCTATTATGCTCGTATTTATGAACTGATCTTCACGAAACTTCTTGGGTACCTTTGTTTTCACCTTGGGACAGGAAAGAGTGTGTTTTGGGGTGCCTTTGTTATCACTGTGCTATGAGAACAAATATTTTGGGGTTCAGTCAGACCCACTCTGGGACTCAAAGATTTCTTTTCTAGTTTAGCATCTGACTGTCACCCACCTTTACAATACTTTACCTATACATTTGTTACAGGCTATGGTCAGTATTTATGTACAGGCCGTTACAATACTTTATATGTACCTTTGTTATCAGGTCATTACCTAGATGTTGTCATTGCTGTGTCACATACTATACATGTACATGTCTTGACAAGTTGAGCTACAGTGTCATTGACACTTTCATTTCTAGTTCTCATAGTACCTTAAGATATTTGAGGAATATATTGCAATGTAAAATGACTGAATTTACATTAAGTGGGCATATAATGATGCCATTGCCCAGCAGTGCCCTTGTTCCTTGTTCCTTGTTAAATAAAATTATCCATTTAGCATTTCAATTTGTTAATGGTTGAGATATCAGTCCAAGGTAACTTCACATCAGCCTTTAACCTTCAGTCTCATGATGGTATGAAGTTACCTAAGGCTGATCGGCTGATATGAAACTAACCAAGTAGTTACCTCTAAGTATTTGTTGTCATTTCTTTACACATGAGGCCATGGGTTTTGGAAAGTATTAGAACTAAATGTTGTTTGTAATAATAAATGTAATTAGATTATGCCTTCTTTCAGAAGACTAATGTTTATATACATTTCTACTTAATGTCCATATCTCACAAAGCCAAGATTCACAGGGACTGTGCTATATATAGACAGAACACGGTGTTTGTTTGAATTGTTGGGTGTTTTGCATAAAGAGTTGGAATGGCCTAGTCATATTTCGTGGAGTTGTAGGGTCGAGCGAAATATGACTACGCCGTTGGAACGAGTTATGTAAAACACCCACCTATTCAAACACACATTGCATTCTGTGTTTATAACACATCCAGACATGTTAACTCTCCTTGAATGCCCGGGAAAACCCTGAAATTTCTGTTTCCGGCCTCCCGGGCGGGAAACAGTTTTGGACCAAAAATCCCAGAAAACAACAGTCGAATATTTCTTTCCTGTTGTAACTTATGTAAAACGTTCGGACTCAAATAACTTGCATTTCAAACTCTGGTAAAACTCACGGAGCAGTAAAATATGGATTTAAGTTAAATTTATTTAAGAAAAGGGTATTTTATGATATATATTTCAACTGTGTTCACGTTTAGTTCTGTTTTTTCTTCGTAATCGGAGATTTGTGATCAATGTGCGAGTGTGGAAGTGAAAATAGGTGACTTACTTTCAAAAAATTGAAAACTCCACCTTCATTTAAATGCAGTTTTTGGGTAAATAAAATATATGACAAGGAATTAAATAATGTATATTTATTTATTCATAGAATAGCTTTAATTCTCATCCCTTTTCCAAATCAAAACGTAAACAACACCTTGACCTCAACTATTTAACACAGTTTAAAAATAGGTTATAAAGTTGCTTAGAATGCCGAATGATGAACCAATGGTTTCGTGAGCTGAAGGCGTGCAGGGACTGTTTGGGACAAGCCCCTTTCAACCCTTCTCTGAGGTTTTTGAAGTTGATCAGATATGCCAACCAGGACAAGAAGCAATTGAGGATGAAAGTCTGACGATTATCACCGCCTGTGTTTTCTGCGGGACTTCTTTGGAGGTGGTGGCTGGGATGAAGAGATTGTGGCTGTGGTAGGTGTTTTAGGACTGCTGGCTGTGTTAGGCAGATGTTTGTCACAGAATTTCTTTATTTTGTTTATTTCCTCGGAATGCCTCTGTTCTTCGTCGAGCTTTGCCAACAGTTGCTGGTGTTTCGCTTTCTCTCTTTTGCTTTCCTCTTTGAGTTTTGCCAAGAGTTGATGGAAGTCCCTTTCTGTACGTTGGTTTGATGCAGGTTCCTTGTCATGGCTCTCTGGTAATGAAGGAAGAGGCGAGTGGGGATCAGGAAGTGGCGAGAAGACAACTCTCAATTCGTCCTCAGTCTCCACAGGACCTTCCTCACCCAACGGTACCGGCTGTGGAGCCGCCAGTTGGTTTGGTTTGTCTGTGCTGACTACAGAACTGTTAACTGTTGGCCGTCTGTACCCAAAACATTTCGAATGGAATTTAAAAAAAAAATAAAAACAAAAAAAAATGCTTCAATGATGAAAAGAAAAGTTTTGATAAAGATACTTTCCAAGTACTAATCTTCTTGAAGTAACTGAATATTAGGACATCTTTTCCTGTTAACATTTCCAGACTTGGGAAATTATTAGTTTAGTAGACTTTGATAAAAGCAAACCACATGTGGTGGTGTTCTGTGTGAGGGGGTTATGAAGAAGAGGATGGCGGGAGGTCAAATCAACAATTATTTTATGATTTTTTAACATAGTATAAATGCATCAGCATAATTGACAGCTAGATCTGGATATAACCTGGTGTTAATGGTGGTCCAAGAACTGACAATTCGCAAATTTTTTCTTTTGTTTTGTCCCCGCGCAAACATTTCCCTGAAATCCATCCCATTTCCCTGAAAATCACCCTCAGGTTCTCTGAAATATTATTCTGGCCGTTAACATGTCTGAACACATCCCATGCAGTAAAATTCATTTAAATAAACAAATTTTAATTTTGATGTTTAAATCCAAAGGTAAAGAGTCTGTTTGTTTTGTTTGAAACTGTACTGATCAAATGGATCGATAAAAAATCAAAACAACCTTTTGGGAACCAGTCTAAATAGCATTCATTATCTTTTCTGTTGGGTTTGTTTGTTGAAATTTGTATAGCTGTTTCTCTTCGGCTGGTGTCCATTTGCGCCTAACCATTTGGTGGCTGTTACTATTAGTAGAAATATAAGTACAAATTGGGCAGATTTGCAAAATGGCTCTGAGAAACTTTTTAAAAAGAAGTTCGAAGCATGTCAGGATGTCCAAAGATTTACCGAAATAAATTGACCAATTTAGATATAACAGGATCAGTAGATGAGTTGGCCATGGGACTGGGTTAATGTTGTGGTTGGAAATTATTGTTTTTTTTAATATTATCTCATTTTTGGTTAAGTAATTTTTTTGTGAACTGCCTTTTATTTGCTTTGGACGTTTTCTTTTTCACACTACGCTTCAGACGATCGATATTTGTATAACAAAATTTGGAAACTTTTGGAAGCGTAACTAATGACTCAATGGGAAAGGAACTAGTATAAACAGTGCTGGGAAAAAAGTTCCGGATTGTACATCACCAGTTGAATACAGAAACATTTATGTCATAGCGCCGATTCCGTTAAATATAAGGGTTTAAAGTTTAATGGATGTGTAATAAAAAATATTATTCACTGGTGTGTATCAAAAGTGTCAGCAGACAGTCCTATTTTTCTTTTGCTTATTTATTATGTTATATTTTCCAGAGATAGTGGTGTTATGGTACAGATTCATCCTAAAATGCAACCAGTATTGCTACATAATTCTCAACTGGATCAGAGAAAGGTGTGTACTTTATCCTTGTTGTCCGTTTTTAATTTCTCTGCTGAGAAGAAGTAGATGGGATTCTTATTTATGAATCTGTCCCTTTTTAAATGCTATTTACTGTGCCGGTGGCATGGAAGCTCAGTAGGTAGAGGTGCAGGCTGCAAGCTGAGAGGTCCTTGGTTCGAATCCCACCTACAGCTAGCTGCGTTGTGTCCTTGGGCACGACACTTCACCCCCATTAGTCATGTGGGGGCATTGTGTACTAAGGCATACTGCACGTCGATGGTACACTTGTCTTCAACCAATGCTAACTCTGCTTGTGTGGAGTTAGTATGATGTGGAGCCTGACATTTGTTTGCCATTGCTTGGTGGTTCTCTCTGGGTACTCAGGCTTCCTCCACCCATAAAACTGTCCGACAAGAGGTGACCATGGCTGCCAAAAGTGTTGTTAAATCCCAATATTTAAACAAATATTTACTGTGCTACTGAAATTGCTTATACCCATTATTCAACAGCGAGCGCGGTTAGTAGTTGGATAGGTGACCATTTCAGCAACTGATTCGTGCTCCCGTGTTGTGTCCTTGGGCAAGGCACTTAACCCCAATTGCCTAGATGGGGGCACGATGACGCTGTGTACTATGGCGTACTGCACGTCGATGGTGCACATGTCTTCAACCAATCTAACCCTGCCTCTGCCGCGGGGCAGAGTTCAGAGTTACGATGTTGGAGAGCTGACAGCTCCTTGTCGTTGCTCGGTGGTTCTCCTCGGGTACTCTGGCTTCCTACACCTGTAAAACTGTCACCGACGGGATATGACCCTGGCTGTTAATGTGTCGTTAAACTCTAATAAATAAATAAATAAATAAATAAATAAATAAATAAATATACCCATTATTGATAAATATTATACTGTGCAGGACATTCTACATGAGTTTTAAAGCTATCTTCACCCTTTACCAAACATAAGTAGAATATCATACATCCAAACATTTTTCCTTTTAAACAAAATTTTAAATATTTGATTCAGAAACAGCTTACAATTCTTCATTGGAACAGACTCCGGGAGTGCATTCCAATGAGGGGTTGTAAGCCATGTTTTAAATGCAAAAACAGAAAAAATAGCATTTGAATGGCTGTTTTTGTATATTGCATGAGTGAAATGTTCCATTTTTGGGGTGTAAAGGGTTAAATTCAAGACCCCTGCTTTTTTTATTATGAGTTTCAAGATTAGAATTTTTTGCTCAGCTCAGGTAACCCATTGCTACTGTGCAGTCATTGTCTTGACTATGTTTTTGACATGTGCTAACCCTATTTCTTACTTTTACAACCTCAGAACAGGTGCCCTTAAAAGCAGCCAAAACTTTACTAGAAATCACTACTTAGGTACTGGATGTGTACTGGCTGTGGTCAGGTGTGAATTATGAGAATTGTTCAGGCCCCTAAGGATTAATATACATTCAATCAGAATTTCAGAATATAATTTGTATGTAGCATAAACTTATGAAAATATGATTGTTTTGTGATAAATTTGCCTGGGTCTTTTCAGTGTATTTACTCAGATATGTGGGATGAAATATAAACTTATGTGGAGTAGATTTAGAGGTTGGTTTTCAGCTCACTGAATGGAGCTTAACTTATCACTTACCGTCCGTTGTGAACTTTACATTATCAACTTCTCCTCACAAACTACTGGACCGAATTGAACCAAATTTGGTGTGCATGTTCCTCATCATATGTCAATTCAAGTTTGTTCAAATAAACTTGCCGTGCCCACAGGGGGGACCACAAGGGGCATAACTCTGATAGCACCCATAAATTTTTTTAAAAATTAAAAAAAATCTTCTTCAGATCCACCAGTCAGAATCTTTTCATATTTGTTATACAACATCTTTAGGGAGGGGATGGGGGGGGGGGGGGGCAGGATGGGGGGGGGGGTCAGATTCAAGTTTGTTCAAATCGAGTCCCTTGGTTCAGATTTGGGCTCTCTATTGGAGCCCAAAGTTTAACTTGGTGAAATTTGAGGAAATTTCTTTGAAAATCTTTTTCAGATCCACCAGTCAGAATCCTTTCATGTTTGGTATACAACATCTGTAGGGGAGGCAGATTCAAGTTTGTTCAAATCGAGTCCCTGGGTTAATAATTGGGCTCCCTGTAGGAGCCCAAATTTTAACTTAGTGAAATATGAGGAAATTTTTTTTAAAATCTTCTTCAGATCCAGGAGCGCAGTGGCTCAATGGTAGACTGTTGGACTACTATGCTAGAGGTCCCGAGTTTGATTCCCATCTGGGACGACCCACGTTGTGTCCTTGGGCAAGGCACTTTATTCTGGTTGCCTACATGGGGGCACGATGATGCCGTGTACTAAGGCGTACTGCATGTCAATGGTGCACGTCTTCAACCGCTGTAACCCTGCTTGAGTGGAGCTTGAACAGAGTTAGAATGTTGAGGAGCTGACAGTTGCTTGTTGATGCTCGGTGGTGTTCTCTCCGTGTACTCCAGCTTCCTTCACCTGTAAAACTGTCTCGGTCATGATTAGCCATTGTGCACAAGTATGTGACCTTAAACACTAATAAATAAATAAATAAATAAATTCTTCAGATCCACCAGTCAGAATGCTTTCATATTTGGTTTACAACATCTCTGGGGGGGGGGGGGGGGGGGGGAGGAGAGAGATTTACATTTGTTCAAATCGGGTCCCTGTTTCAGGCTCTTGTTTATGAAAAAAACACACTACACACAAACTTGCCTCTGTTACCAGTGAGAGTTCTTACATAAGCTTAAACAGCTGTGACAATCATATATTCAGTTTCCACCCAAGGAAGATATTCTTTCAAAACATGAATTTATTAATCAATGTACACGAATTCACCATCTGTTTCCTGTGGGAGTTCTGATATAAAAACATTCCAGACTCTTGTAAATATGCAATAGACATGAACTTGTGTCTGTTACCTATCAGTTCTTGAATAAAATAAAACATACTAAAGTCGGTATTAAACTGTAACAGGAAAGGTGTAGCTATATTTTTATACTGTACCAATGACCCAGACATAGCTGGTGCTAACTCTTAAAAATATAGGGCCAAACACAAATTTTGCCCCCCAATCCCCAAAATTTGCATCTAAAACCAAAGAAAACATGTCCTGAATGGCCCTCCATACTTCACCTCTACTGCACATGCGCAGTGTCAAGGACGTCCCGGAATTGGCGCCATTAATCATTCTTTGTTTGGCCCTTCATCAGTTAACATCTGACTGATCTTTGTGCTTGTAAATCTCAGTTTAAATGATGCCAGACACATAAGTATTAGTGAAATGGTGATTCTAAGGAGGATATAGAAGGAGGAGAGGAAAAATGAGTGACAGAAAATATTCAGGGCTGTAACTTAAAATGTTTTAATGAAATTATGTTAAGTTACCTATATTTTTATACTGTACCAATGACCCAGACTTAGCTGGTGCTAACTCTAACAAAACCAGGGCCAAACACAAATTTTGCCCCCCAATCCCCAAAATTTGCATCCAAAACCAAAAGAAATCATGTCCTATAGGACCTTCATACTACGCCCCCACTGCGCATGCGCAGTGTCAAGGACGTCCCGAAATTGGCGCCAATTATCATTCTCTGTTTGGCCCTTCATCAGTCAACATCTCACTGATCTTTGTGCTTGTAAATCTCAGTTTAAAGGATGCCAGACACGTAATTATTGGAGAAATGGTGATTCTAAGGAGGATATAGAAGGAGGAGAGGAAAAAGGAGTGACAAAAAATAATCAGGGCTGTACTTAAAATTTTTTATGAAATTATGTTAAGTTGCCTATTTTCGAGGCATGGGCCTCTTGTTGTCATTCTTGCTAAAATGTTGCACTGCTTATTCAGTGTTTCCTCTCCCCTGGCCTTCTAAGTCCCCCCTTGCAATTCTCCCATGCTTTTGGCATATTTTTGAGAAAGTTCATTTCTAAAATTTTCTTGGGAGAGTTGCTTGGTTACAGAATGTTTTCTGTTATTTTCCCCATAGTTACGTTTTCACCCATGGGTGTATAAACATTGTGTTCTGCATCTTCCATCTGATGTTCTGCAGATTCTCCCCTGGGAGTCTCTGTCTTGCATCAGATAGAGTGTAATTTTGATGACTGATTTCGGGCCAGTTTTTTCAGTGCCTGGAGTCATGTTTTCTGGTGTTTTACACTGTTTGTTTACATTGGCAACAGCCTTTTTTGAGGGGGGCTGTTTGCCTTTGGTGTAGTTTATCTCACTATAAGATACATTTATATTATCCGTAAGTGTCTCATTAATTATTTAATATAAATTTAAAATTTTTGACCACACTTTGCCATCGGATCCATCGGGGCTCAATGTTACTTTTCAGAAACTTGGGCTTCGCTGAAAAAATATTTTTTCAAAATTATTTTGATTTGCAATTGTTTTTTCATTTATTAATGGATCATGTTATTATGTATCTTTGTGTCAGGGGTTTGTGCGAGTAACTAGGACTTGTTGTTGACTTTTCACAATGAAAGGATATTGTTCAAATTGTAATGGGAAGAAATCTTCCTCTGACTTTCATGATCATTGTATTAATTGTAGTCAGTGTTCTCGCACTAATCCCTGTTCTATATGTCAATATTGGGATGACAAACATTGGAAACGTGTGTCTCGGTATGTTGTTACTGGAGGAAGGGCTATGCCGGCTCTTTCTCTGCAAGGTCACTCTACTCTCTCAGTTTCTATTTCAGAGAAACAAGAACAGGGTGATGTTTCCATGTTATCTTCTGCAAGTGCGCTTCCGTCGTCACAAATGAATTCAGAGCTAGCGGCAAAAGTGCTCATGGAGATTAAACAAATGTCGTCCGCTAGCTCGCCCGGTGTAGCGTCCATTCACCGAATGGTTCGGCAGCCGGGTTCGTCCGATGCGGTCCAGGAGGAAATGTTGGGTGATGCGAGCACTATAAACATTCAATGTGCACACCCAGTGACGGCGGATAGTAAGCGAGATCGGAGGAAGCCTTTGAGTCCGGTTCCTAGCTCGTCCAGGTCCAGCCGGGCCGCGAGCGAGAGAGACCCCTCTCTCGTACAACAACATCTGGGACCAGATGTTGTGGTACAAAATGTGTCGCAAGCGGAGCATACGTCCGTCGCTCGGGACGCTCCGTTGTATAGGCAGTCCGCAGAGACTGCTAAGGCTTCTTCTTCTCGTCAGCGCACACGACCGCACCTTGGCTGCGTGACCGCCGATATCTTACCAGCTTCGCCGATCAAGGATTCTTCGGCGACCAGGTCACACCATCCGGCAGCCAGGGACACAAGGCCGATGGACTCCGGACGTTCGCATAGAAAAAGTATGCGGGAGCCATCTGATGCGGAGCTGCCCTCGGCGAAGCAGCGAAAGACTGCGCCTCCGCAGGTCTCGATGCCGGACATTCTTGTGCAGATAGCACAGCTTATCGCAGCATCCCAGCAGCCGACAGAAACGGTGTCGGATCGGGAATTATCCGACGGCGCTGGGTCGGTACGCTCCGCCGAAGCATCAGGGGTGGACGACCGGGAGCATCATGAGGTCCGACCGGATGGTGAAAGGGATACGGATGATTTGGAGCTATCCCTTTCGGAACAACATAAAGCTGCCATGGACTTCATCCGGCACTTTCTCCCTCAAGTTGTTCCGTCGGGCCAGACTGCTGCGGTTCCGGACAAGAGGATTATAGCGTCATTGGACTCTGAATTTTTTGAGCGGTTCAGGGACATCGCTCCCGAGTTTCCGTCGCAGTCCAATAATGTTGCAAGAACATTTGAATTATTGAACGACGCTATATTTAAACTTGCTTCCAAGACGGGGAAAGCAGGTTTCTTATCCGCCAATACTCTCAACCTGCCTTTCATTAATGCAAGGAATAAATTCGACACGGCAGGACAGGGTATTCCGAGAGTTCCTCTGCGTATGGACGACGAGGCGGAAGACTTAGAGCTATCATTACCGTCGTCGGCTTCTATTCCAACCGCGGTGTTGGAAACAGCTATTTCGTCTAACAGAGCCAATTTAGATGCCTTATCTTACGCAGATCACCTTACTAAGGCGTTATCACTGCGCCTTCAAGGGAAAGAATTTCAGGATATACAATCCTCTTTAAGACTTCTTTCAAGGGCAGTAGCTTATTCCACGTGTAACTCCGCCCTTTCAGTGGCAAACCTGGAGTTGGTTAGACATGACGCAGCCCTAGCTACATCCACACTCGTGGATACTAAGGTGAAGAACTCTCTTAGAGTCGCTTCGGTCTCCGGAGAACTTCTCTTTGACGGCAAGCTTTCTGCTATTTATGATAAAATTACAAAGAAATCTTCGGATTCTCTGTTGTTCAAATCTGCTTCTAAGAAGTCGGATACGGCAGACAAGAATAAGACAGGCACTTCTGGGTCTAATGTGCCCAAGAGAGGTTCCTATAGAGGTTCCGGTGCGTCCTCTTGGTCTTATTCGAGAGACCGTCAGGGTAGCGACTCTCGTTCGCGACGTCCTTCGGGCCGGGACAACCGGTCAGACGCCCCGAGGTCGACGGGACGAGGTGCGGGTCGTGGAGGACGTGGTTTCTCCTACCGCAGGCCTCGCAGGTCCAGGAGGTGATGGCTTAAACCTCTATCGTCCCGGTTGGCGGAAGGTTGTCAAGCTTTTCACAAGAATGGGCGTCGATTACGGACGACCCTTGGGTGAGAGGAGTGACTTCGGAAGGCCTAAAGATATCCTTCAAACGAAAGCCTCCATTAACTCGAAGTCCAAAGTGGACTCAACTTCCGTCAAATCTGCAGAAAAGAGACGCTCTATTATCAGAGGTGTAGTCTCTTTTAATGAAGAACGCGGTAGAGGTCGTAGAAAACCAGGAGACTCCGGGATTCTACAGCCATCTGTTTCTGGTTCCAAAACCAGACAGCTCGTTCCGTCCAGTCATAGATTTGAGCTGGATAAACAAGCTGATCGTCGCTCCGAAATTTTATATGGAGACGATTCGGTCGGTCAGAGCGAGTATTCGGGTGAACGATTATGCAACAAGCATAGATCTCAAAGATGCGTACTTTCACGTCATGGTACATCCGACATTCAGAAAGTATCTATGCTTCGCAGTCCTAGGAGTGGTGTATCAATTCCGGGCGATGTGCTTCGGACTGAATCTAGCACCCTGGGCTTTCACTCGGGTAATGAACTCGGTAATGATCTATTTCCGAGCTCATTCGTCTGCGGTAACGTCGGCCTACCTGGACGACATTCTTCAGAGGTACGGCAACGAGTTAACACTTCAGAACGATGTTCAGAATCTACTTCTTTTGCTCCGACGTCTCGGTTTTATAGTAAACGAGAAGTCGGATCTGGTGCCGTCCAAGTCATTCACTCATCTGGGAATGAGCTTCGAGACGCACAACAATCTTGTTCGTCTGCCGTTAACCAGAGCGAAATTAGTCAGTTGTTACGCTCGCTATTGTCTGCACGCAGACAAAGTCACAGCGAGAGAATTTATGAGACTGATAGGTCTGTGCGGAGCCGCTGCGGATCTCATTCCGATGGGGCGGTTACGCACGCGTCCTCTCCAAATTTTCTTGACTCAGAATTGGAGTGTGAAAATTCATTCGCTCGACGTAGACGTTCTCTTGTCAGATCAAGTGAAACAAGAGATTCAGACTTGGGCAAACATTCAGTGGTTAACTCAGGGAGTTCCGCTGCAGTTGCCGGATCCGAGTTTTACCATTATGACGGATGCCAGTCAAACAGGTTGGGGTGCATCATTGATCCCAACGGATTCGAGATGCCAGGGTCTTTGGGATCCGCAATTTCTGTGCAAGCACATAAACATCAAGGAAATGATGTCAATTTGGCTTGCGTTACGTCATTGGATGGACATTATTCACAATGCTCATGTCCAAATCCTATCCGACAATACGACACTAGTGGCGAATATACGGAATCAGGGAGGCACTCATTCAGTTCCGTTGTTCAATCTAACGGAAAGAATCCTTCTGTTTGCGCTAGAACATCAGGTTCTTCTTTCGGTCCGTCACATACCGGGTCGTCTGAATGTGCTAGCAGACTCCCTTTCACGAAAGGGTCGCTTGTTGCCGTCGGAGTGGACTCTCAACAAACAAGTATTCAATCAGATTTGCTACCAATGGGAACGGCCAATGATAGACTTATTTGCGACACATCTCAACAATCAGTTACAGACGTATGTGTCTCCGTGTCCGGATCCAAGAGCATTTGCAGTAGATGCTCTGTCGATCCCTTGGGACGGAATGATAGGATATGCGTATCCTCCAGCGCCGTTAATTCAGCAAGTATTGCTAAAGATAAAACAATCTCAATGCAAGATTCTGTTGGTAGCATCTCTGTCTCCACAGAGACCGTGGATAAATCTACTCAGGTGTCTGTTGTGGGACCTACCGTGAAAGCTTCCTCCACGGGAGGATCTTCTTTCGCAGGGGAAATCGCGTCAACTCCATCACAACCCGCAAGGTCTCAACCTTCACGTTTTTCCGTTGTGCGGTCCTTCTTGCATGGCAAGCACTTTACAGGACGAGCAGTGGACGCGATTTCTAACTGTAGGAGGACCTCCTCTTCGCTAAACTATGCGGCTAAGTGGAAGGTTTTTCGTCGTTGGTGTAGGGATCATTCTGTAGATATTTTTGATCCCTCTATACCAGACATTGCAAACTTTCTAGTATACTTGTTTGACGAAATCAAACTGCAGCCTGTTACTATTAAGGGTTATAGGTCTATGTTATCTGATACCTATGCACATCATGATAGTTTACAAATTGGATCTAATGTCTCTTTATCTAAGTTGGTTAGAAACTTCTCGATAAATAGACCCAGAACTCTTAGATTAATTCCTAAATGGAATTTAGCTTGGGTTCTTCTTAAATTGAAGAAAAAGCCATTTGAACCTCTTGGGACAGTAGATTTCAAATTCTTATCTTATAAGACAGCTTTTCTCTTAGCTTTCTCTTCTGCTAGAAGAGTCAGTGAGCTTCATGCACTGTCGGTGGATGATTCTCACTATCGTAGTGTCGGGAACACTATCACCTTCACTACTAATGTGGGTTTTTTAGCTAAGAATCAGGCTCCTAATAAATATCCGGAACCTATTGTTATTAAGGCTCTTCCGTCTTCAGACGGGCGTAGGCCTTTACTCTGTCCTGTTAGAGCGTTACGTATCTATAAACAGAGATCTCAGTTTATCAGAAAGGGACGGAAACGTTTCTTTCTGTCTTTGATGCCTAATAGAAGGGACATTTCGGTCCATTCGATTGCTAGATGGATTCAATTAACTATCCGTACTGCTTATGAGAGTTTATCTTCTTCTCAGCAGTCTGTGCTTAAGATTTCCGCTCATGAAGTAAGAGCTCTTGCTACTTCTTGGGCTTATGCTAATAGTGTTGCTATTACAGATTTAATGAAGGCTGCTTATTGGTCTCAGCCATCCACATTCACGAATTTTTATCTCAGAAATATTGAGTCCATTTCTGGAGACCTGCATTGTTTAGGTCCGTTATCTGTTGCTCAGAATGTCGTCCACTAAACAGTTGCAACTATAGTTATGCAGGCTTTCTGTTCCGGCAGTGACTCCGTCCAGCTGCCCTCTTCGCTCTGGGCTATTTGACCCAGGGCAAGGGGAAGGGGGGGGGGGGGGGGGGGGGGGGGGTGTTCCCTTAGGTCACCTGCTTTATAGTGAAAAGCAAGGGAATGCCTCCTCCAAAGTCAGTATTTCTGAGTCGCTTCCAGGATGGTTTTAAAGTGTAATTTTAATGTTAAAATTCATTCATGTCTTATTTTTAAAGTGTAGCTCGGTGTGAAGCATTTGTATATGTCAAGTGTCAAACGGGCTTTAATATACAATACTCGGACACTTTTAAAAGATTATAAAGAGTCTCAATTCTCTGGACTACTTTATTTATTGGCTTACTTTAAAAATAATTAGTATAAGGGTTATACTGGATGTTAATAGAGAACATGAATATTATTGTGCTCAATTATTAAGGGTATTGTATCTTTCTAATTTAATATTAAATAAGAAAGATACATGTAAAGCCTAATACTCCTTTTCTCCTTAAGGGGTTACCTCTTTATTATATAGTTGAGCTTATTGGATTTTCCTCTATGTCCTAGGCCCTCCAGCCTTTTTACTATTCAGCTAAGTCTGGGTCATTGGTACAGTATAAAAATGTTAAAAAATTTATAGTAATTTATATATTTTTTATACCTACCAATGACCCAGACGGGGATGGCCCTCCCAGGAGTTGGGAACTCTTGCCTCCCTGCTGAGTACATAGCGCTGACCAGGCACTGCCAGTAAGAATGATAATTGGCGCCAATTTCGGGACGTCCTTGACACTGCGCATGCGCAGTGGGGGCGTAGTATGGAGGTCCTATAGGACATGATTTCTTTTGGTTTTGGATGCAAATTTTGGGGATTGGGGGGCAAAATTTGTGTTTGGCCCTGGTTTTGTTAGAGTTAGCACCAGCTAAGTCTGGGTCATTGGTAAGTATAAAAAATATATAAATTACTATAAATTTTTTAACTTTCGAGGCAACAGCCTGTTGTGGTCATTCTTGTTATCAAGTTACACTGCTTGTTCAGTGTCTTCCTCTCTCCCTTTCCTTTAAGTCCCCTCTTGCTATTCTCCCATGCTTTTGGCATATTTTCTGTAATATTATTACTAAAATTTCTTGGGAGTTTTAGCTGCATAACAGAATGAATTCTGTTCTTTTCCCCATGTTTACGTCTTCACCTATTGGTGGTTAGGCGTAGTGTTCTGCATCTACCATCTGATGTTCTGCAGTTTCTTCCCTGGAAGTCTCTGTTTTGTATCAGATAGTGTATTATTGATAACTGATTTCGGGCCAGGGTGCCTGGAGTCTTGTTCTGGTGTTTTTACACTTATTGTTTACATTTACAACAGCCCTCTGTGTGAGGGGGGATTTCTTGAAAATAATATCTTGATGTTAATTTAATCATAACTAGATACATTATTATTGTTCGTAAGTGTTGCATAAATTTTTTAAAATATTTTTAGAATTTTTGTCCACACTTAGGCTTGGGATCCATTGGGGCTCAACGTTACTTTTCATAAACTTGGGCTGTTCTGAAAAAAATATTTTTTCAAAATTTTTTGATTTCAATTATTTTTTCTATGTTAATGGATCATGTTATTATGTATTTTGATTGTCAGGGGTTGGTGCGAGTACTAGGACTTTGTTTTCTTTTCACAATGAAAGGATATTGTTCAATTGTAATAAGAGGAAATCTTCCTCTGACTTTCATAATCATTGTATAATGTAGTCAGTGTGCTCGCACTAACTCCTGTTCTGTATGTGTTAATTTCGATGACAACATGGGAAGCGTGTGTCACGGTATGTTAGTGGGGAAATGGCCATTCCGGTCCTTTCCCTGCAGGGTCACTCTACTTTATCAATCTCTATTTCAGACGATCAAGAATAGGGTGATGTATCCGTGATGTCTTCCAAAAGTGTGCCTCCATCGTCACAATTAATGAAGAGCTAGCGGAAAAGTGCTCATGTAAATACGTCAATTGCCTAAGAGGACCCTAGTAGGTTCGACGGCCTTTGACGTCCGCTAGCTCGCCCGGTGTAGCGTCCATTCATCGAATGGTTCGTCAGCCGGGTTCGTCCGTTGCGGTCTAGAAGGAGTTTTGGGTGATGCGAGCACTATAAATCAACAAAATGCACACCCAGTGACGGCGGATTAGAGGAGAGAACGGAGGAAGCCTTTTAGTCCGGTTCCTAGCTCGTCCAGGTCCATCCGGACTGCGAGCGAGAGAGGCCCCTCTCTCGTACAACAATATCTGGCCCCAGATGTTGTGGTACAAATGTTTCGCATTCGGAGCATACGTCCGCCGCTCGGGACGCTCCGATATATAGTCAGTCCGGAGAGACTGTCAATAAGGCTTCCTCACCCTCATGGTAGCGCACACGACCGCTCTTGGCTACGTGACCTCGGATATCCAGTCAGCTTCGCCAATCAGAGAATCATCGGCGACCAGGTCACACCATCCGGTAGCCAGGAACACGAGGCCTGCAGACTCCGGACGTTCGCATAAGAAAGTTTGCAGGAGTCAACGTACACGGAGCTTCCAGCGGCAAAGCATCGTAAGACCGCTACTGCACAGGCCTCGGTGACGGACGTGCTATCCCAAATAGCACAGCTTATCGCAGCATCCCAGCATCGACAGAATCTCTGTCGCATCATGTATTATCCGACGACGCTGGGTCGGGACGCTCCGCGGAAGCGGGTACGGACGTCCGAATTTCATCCGGTCCGACGGGATGCCGAAAGGGATTCGGTGGATTTCGAGCTTTCCCTTTCGGAACAACATCAGCTGCTGTGTATGTCATCTGACTTATCTTCTAGAGGTTCTTTCGTCGGACCAGAATGCTGCGATGCCGGATAAGAAACTGATAGCGTCGGTGGACACAGAAATTTTTGGTTCGGTTCAGGGACATTGTCCCTCCATTCCGACACAGTCCAATAATGTCACACAACTTTCGAATTATTGAACGACGCTATATATATATTATTATATGCTTGCTATTAACAAGCATGTCTGGTTTCTTGTTCGCAAGGTTACTGAGATGTCTTTCAAAAGTGTGCCTCTGTCATCATAGATAATGAAGAGCTAGCGGCAATAAGTGCTCATGGAATACGTCAATCGCCTAAGAGGTCCCTAGTAGGATCGACGGAGTTGACATTCCCTAGCTCACCCGGTGTAGCGTCCATTCATCGAATGGTTCGGCAGTCGGGTTCATCCGTTGCGGTCTAGGAAGGAGATTTGGGTGATGCGAGCACTATAATAGACTTTAGTACACACCCAGTGACGACGGATTAGAGGACAGATCGGAGGAAGCCTGTTAGTCCGGTTCCTAGCTCGTCCAGGTCCGTCCGGGCTGCGAGCGAGAGGGGTCCCTCTCTCGTACAACAACATATGGGACCGGATGTTGTGGTACAGTCATTTCGCATTCGGAGCATATGTCCGCCGCTCGGGACGCTCCATTATGTTGACAGTCCGAGAGACTGTCGATAATGCTTCCTCATCCTCACAGCAGCGCACACAACCGCACATTGGCTACGTGACCTCGAGTATCCGGTCAGCTTCGTCATTCAGTGATTCCACGGTGAACAGGTCACTCCATCCGGTAGCCAAGGGACACGAGGCCTATACACTCTGTTCGCTCGCATAATAGAAGTATGCACGGGGTATCGAACACGGAGCTTCCAGCGGCAAAGCATCGTAAGACCGCTTCTCCACAGGCCTCAGTGACGGACGTGCTATCCAAAATAGCACAGCTTATCGCAGCATCCCAGCAAACGACAGATTCTCGGTCGGATCACGAATAATCCGACGGCGCTGGGTCGGTGCGCTCCGCTGTTGCATCAGGTACGGACGACCGAACACTTATAGGGTCCGACAGGATGGCGAAAAGGATTCGGACGATTTCGAGCTTTCCCTTTCGGAACAACAGAAGCTGCCATACATTTCTTCCGGCATTATCTTCCAGAGGTTGTTCCGTCGGACTACATTGCTGCGATGCTGGATAAGAGACTAATAGCGTCATTGGACACGGAGTTTTGGATCGGTTCAGGGACATTGTCCCTGACTTGCCGACACAGTCCAATAATGTCATTAGAACATTCGAATTATTTAACGACGCTGTATATAAGCTTGCTGCCAAGCATGATAATCTAGTTTCTTGTCCGCAATGCTCTATTCTGCCTTTCATCAATTCTAGGGAATTATTTATATTGGCAGAACAGGGCATACCGAGAGTTCCTATGCGTCTTGACGGCGGGACTGAAGACTGGGAATTATCTTTTTCGCCGTCTATGTCAATTCCAACCACGATGTTGAAAACGACAATGATGTCTATTAGACTTAACTTAGACGCTTTATCATACGTAGACCACCTTACTGAGGCGTTATCATTACGTCTTCAAGAGAAAGAATTCCAGGATATGATCCTCAATGTGATTTCTTTCAAGGGCAGTAGTTTTTCCACGTATAACTCCGCCCTTCAGTGGCAACCTGGAGTTGGTTAGACGTGATGCAGCCCTAGCTACATCCACGCGTGTGGATAGTAAGGTGAAGAACTCTCTCAGAGTCGCTTCGGTCTCGGAGAAGCTTCTCTTCAACGGCAACCTTTCAGCAATCTATCAATTGCTCGATATACACGTTCTCTTGTCTATCAAGTGTAACAAGAGATTCAGACTGGGGCAAACATTCGGTGGTTGACTCAGAGAGTGCCACTGCAGTTGCCGGATCCGAGTTTTATGATTATGACGGATGCCAGTCAAACAGGTTGGGGTACAATATTGATCCCAACGGATTCGAAGTGCCTGGGTCTTTGGGTTCCGCAGTTTCTAGGCAAGCACTTAACTTCCAGGAAATGATGTTATTTTGGCTTGCACTATGTCATTGGATGAACATTATTCAGAAACGCATGTCCAAATCCTGTCCGATAATACAACAGTAGTTGCTTATTTCTGGAACCAGGGAGGCACTCATTCGATTCCGTTATTCAATTTAACGGAAAGAATCCTTCTGTTTGTTATAGTTCACCAAGTTCTGCTTCGGTCCGTCATATTCTGGGTCGTCTGATTGTATTAGCAGACTACCTTTCACGTAAGGGTCGCTTGTTGCCGTCAGAATGGACTCTCAACAAAGAAGTATTCAATCAGATTTGCTATCAATGGGAGCGCCTAATGATAATTTATTTGCGACACAACTCACTATTCAATTGCAGACGTATGTGTTTGCATGTCCGGATCCCTGAGCTTATGTTGTTAACACTCTATTGATCTAATAGGACGGAATGATAGGATATGCGTATCCTCCAGCGCTGTTGATTCAGCAAGTATTGCTAAGATAAACATCCACAATACAATTCTGTTGATAGCATCTCTGTCTTCACAGAGACCGTGGGTAATTTACTCAGGTGTCTACTGTGGGACTTACCGCGAAAACTTCCTCCATGAGAGGATCTTCTTTTGCTGGGGAAATCGTGTCAACTTCATCACAACCCGCAAGGTCTCAACCTTCATGTATTCCGTTGTGTGGTCCTTCTTGCATGGCAAGCATTGTACAGGACGAGCTATGGACGCGATTTCTTACTGTAGGAGAACCTCTTCTTCGCTATACTATGCGGCTAAAGTGGAGGCTCTTCCGTCGTTGGTGTAGGGATCATTATGTTGATATTTTTGATCCCTCTATACTAGACATTGCAACTTTCTAGTATACTTGTTTGACAAGATCAACTGCAGCCTGTTACTATTAAGGTTATAGGTCTATGTTATCTCGTACCTATGCACTCTTTGATAGTTTACAATTGAGTCTTATGTCTCTTTATCTAAGTCACTTAGAAACTTTTCGATAAATTGACCTAGAATCCTTAGATTAAATTCCTATACGGAATTTAGCTTCGGTTCTTATTTAGCTAAGTTATCATTTGAGCCTCTGGAAACTGTAGTTTTCAAATTCTGACCTTTTCAGACAGTAATTCTGTTAGTCTTCTGTTACTGAGGAGTCAGTGAGCTTCATGCACTATCGGTGGACGATTCTCACTTTCGTAGCATCGGAAACACTACTTCCTTTACTACTTAGGTTGGATTTTTGCATAAGAGTCAGGCTCCTAATAGTATCTGGAACCTATTGTTATTAAGGTCCTTCCATCTTCGTACGGGCATAGGCCTTTACTCTGTCCGGTTAGAGTTTACGTATTTATAAACAGATATCAGTTTATTAGTACGGACGTAAGCTTCTTCTCTCTTTGATGCCTAATAGAAGGACATTACGCTCCATTCTATTGCTAATGGATTCAATTAACTATCGGTACTGCTTATGGTATATCATTGACTCAGCAGTTTGTGCTTGAGATTTCGGCTCATGAAGTAAGAGCTCTTTGTACATCTTGGGCTTACATTCATTGTGTCGCTATTATAGATTTTATGAAGGCTGCTCATTGGGCTCAGTCATCCACATTCATGAATTTTTATCTCAGAAATATGGAGCCTATTTCTGGAGGCCTCCATTGTTAGGTCTATTATCTACTATCTACTGCTCAGAATGTCATTCACTTAACAGTTGCTACTATAGCTAGGTAGGCTTTCTGTTCCGGCAGTGACTCTGTCCTGCTGCCCTCTTCGCTCTGGGCTATTTGACCCAGGGCAAGGAGAAGGGGGGGGGGGGAGGGTGTTCCCTTGGGTCACCTGTTTTATTATGAAAACAAGAGGATACCTCCTCCGGAGTTAGTAATTCTGAGCTGTTACTGGGATGGTTTTTAAGTGATAAGTTTATGTTTTTAAATTCATTCAGGTCATAGTTTTTAAAGTATAGCTTTTGAATATATCACGTGTCAAACGGGCATTATTATACAATCCTCAGACACTTTTAAGGAGTATAAAGAGTCTCTATTCTCTAGACTAACTTTATTTTTTGGCTTACTTTAAAAATTATTAGTATAAGGATTATACTGGATATTGATAGAGTACATGGATGTTATGATGCTCAATTTTGGAAGGTGTTGTGTCTTTCTAATTTATCATAAATAAGAAAGATACATGTAAGGCCTAATACTCCTTTTCCCCTCGAGGGGATGACTCTATTTTATATAATTGAGCTTATTTGAACTTGCTCTATGTCCTAGGCCCTCCAGCCTTATTACTATTCAGCTATGTCTGGGTCATTGGTACAGAATAAAAATGTTAAAAAATTTATAGTAATTTATATATTTTTTATACTTACCAATGACCCAGACGGGGATGGCCCTCCCAGGAGTTGGGAACTCATACCTCCCCGCTGAGTACATAGCGCTTACCAGGCACTGGTTATAAGAATGATTAATGGCGCCAATTTCGGGACGTCCTTGACACTGCGCATGCGCAGTAGAGGTGAAGTATGAAGGGCCATTCAGGACATGTTTTCTTTGGTTTTAGATGCAAATTTTTGGGGATTGGGGGGCAAAATTTGTGTTTGGCCCTATATTTTTAAGAGTTAGCACCAGCTCTGTCTGGGTCATTGGTAAGTATAAAAAATATATAAATTACTATAAATTTTTTAACTTTCACTGGAAAGAAAAGTATGATGGCAGTTTTGACAAATTTGTGTACATTATTTGATGAAGAATATCAAAAACTTATAATATGTCCAATGTTAGAATCTACATTAAGCCCATTTTCTTCTTTTCCTAATTAGTGGGGCGTGGTGGCTCAGTTGGTAGAGGTGCAGGCTGCAAGCCAAGAGGTCCTCGGTTCGAATCCCACCTGCGGCAACCGCGTTGTGTCCTTGGGCAAGACACTTCACCCCGATTGCCTACATGGGGGCACGATGACGCTGTGTACTGAGGCGTACTGCACGTCGATGGTGCACATGTCTTCAACCAATCTAACCCTGCCTGTGCTGTGGTGCAGAGTTCAGAGTTACGATGTTGGAGAGCTGACAGCTGCTCGTCGTTGCTCGGTGGTTCTCTCCGGGTACTCCGGCTTCCTCCACCCGTAAAACTGTCACGGTCACGATTAGCCATCGTGCATAAGTATGTAACCTTAAACACCAATGTATATATAATATATATTTCCTAATTAGTCATCAATGCTTCTTGGTTTATATTCACTTTCTGACCATTTTGGTGGTGTGATCTATACTCATAATTATGATACAAGTTATGAATTACTTGACTGATGGAATACCAGTACTGCAATACAAAATTCTGATAGAAAGGGTTTTCTCAATACTTTCCAGTAGTGTGTCACTCAGTGATGTTTTCCCAAACTGAGAAGGGGGCATACTTAATGCGGTGTGATTAGCTGATGTTTAGACAAGGTTTCTACTAGACCGGCTGCGGGTCCGTCGACCGGACCCATCCCCCCCCACCGATCATACTATGATCAGTCAGAAAAGCTGATGGTTGAAATGTCGAGTACAATGCTGTATCGTAACGACACTCAGGATCCTTTGTTTCCATGTAATATGGGCATAATTATGTTGTATACTATGCCTACTATTACTGGCAACAACCTGATACTTTATAACCCCCAGATGAAAGGGGGAAACAGAGTTCAAATCCTAAACGTCGCCTATAAAATTTCGGACTCAAATTGTCGTGTTTGGTTCGAAATCACTGGCTTTTAATTAGAGAGATAAATGATGTAATTGCACGTGCATGACATCACACGTCCGCATCATGGTTCTTTTCAAATATTTCGTTCTCTCTGCATTTCCAATTATTTACGCTGGCACGTATCGAGTTATATAAAACAAATTGAGGTCAAGCGTCACAGTCACTGTCAGGATTTGTGTTGTTTTGGGTTTGTATTTTTATGAAACCTCCGACCAGATGTAGTATTGTGTGTCCCGTGGGAATTTTGAGAATTGTAGGAGGAAAAAATACATATTTTCCACTTCAATTATTCAGCATTTCAGCGACCAGAATGCCCCCAGAGAGCACCTAAAAATAAAAAATTCAGACCCCCCCTCTATACACATGTGCCTTTGGCACGTGCGGCAGACACCTTCGGCATCTGAGTTTCACTTTCTTTAAACTACCAGACCCACAAATTTTCCCCTAGCGGAAACCCTGGTTTAGAGCATGGAGGTGGGTTTAATAACAACATGCAATCAATAAATGAGTACACCGTAAACTAAAATCTCAATACCACTAACTTATAATAGTACCAAATATATCAGGTTCAACTTTTAACCCGCTGAGTATTTTCAAGATACTTTTCATCAAATCTAGTCATGGCTGCTCTGAAGCAGCCATGACTAGATTTGATGAAAAATTCATCTAAAGTTAAGTTTAGAAATATTTGATGAAAACATCTATTCAGTTTACAAGGGGAAAATCTGGTCAGAAATGCCCAAATGATACTTATTTCTGTGGCAAGCGAAAATCCTGTCCTTGTCAGGAATATCTGCCAGCAGAATGCAAGGAGTTAATATCACACTGAATATTAAATGGAAGTTCAAATGTTGAATGAGAAAAGCATGCTTGGAGTCCTATGAAAATGGTGTTGATATTCAGTTCATGTTGACACCCAGAAGAATCCCTGCATTCATAGACATAATCTCATTCAAACATGAGGCCATAAGCAATGTTGTTGGAAGGTATGTTAACAAATTATTATGCCCCCGACTTGAAAAGTCGAAGTGAAGACCTCTGGGTGTCTGTCCATTTGTCTGTCTGTACCAACATTTTCCCTTGTATCTCAGCCACTGCTACTCCGATTTGAATGATATTTTGTGTTGTAATAGAGCATCATGAGGTCCTTTTTCACTCGACTTCAAGATTTTTTTGCACGTCAGGGGTATTGGCACACGCTTTGCATTGCCCTTTCTTGTTCTGGGTAGCATTTAACCGGTTGCATAACAAAAATTAATTTTTTCCTCTAAAACAGCTTTTAACCCTTCCTTGGAATGGGTTGAAGGAGTCATAAGTTGTACTGAAGCAGCAAACACCAATAATTTTCAGTCTTTCAAGAATTTCTTTTTGCTTGTGTTGTCTGTTATTCATGTTTGGGAAGGGCTTAACAAAATACAACCAAATTTGTTTTTCAATAATGATAGACTTGTGTTGCTGTCATGATATAGTACTTGATGCTGAAAGTGAGCTTAATGACCAATGAATAATGATAACATTATAAGTTATTGTGATGAATTGGCGGTAACATGGTCTGAGGTTTGTGGCTCGGAGCTTATGTTCAACCAAGACGTGAAGCATCAAAAGTTGAACATACACTCCGAGCCGCAAACTTCAGACCATGTTACCGTCAGTTTGTCACTATAAGGTATATGTTCTAATAAGACACTACTCATAGCATAAAACACAATAGCAATAACAAATTTAGTAAATAAACCTCTTGTGTACCTGATGACCTTACTGCACAACAAAAAATCAATAAATTAGATAAAGATTGAGGTTACTCCATCCTAGTTGAAATCCTGAATTTATAAGTGGGTTGTGAGTATAGGGCTGCACGGTATATCGATAAACCGATATATACCAGTATTCAAACCAATATCGATTGAATATCGGTGTAATGAGAAAAATATTGGTTTATCGTCATTATTTATTTATCCACAATTTAATATTTTTATACTGTACCAATGACCCAGACATAGCTGGTGCTAACTCTTAAAATATAGGGCCAAACACAAATTTTGCCCCCCAATCCCCAAAATTTGCATCTAAAACTAAAGAAAACATGTCCTGAGAGGCCCTCCACACTTCGCCCCTACTGCGCATGCGCAGTGTCAAGGACGTTCCGAAATTGGCGCCATTTATTATTCTAAGTTTGGCCCTTCATCAGTTAACATCTGACTGATCTTTGTGCTTTTAAATCTCAGTTTAAATGATGCCAGACACATAAATATTAGTGAAATGGTGATTCTAAGGAGGATAGAAAAGGAGGAGAGGAAAAGAATGTGTGACAGAATATTATCAGGGCTGTAACTTAAAATTTTTTAATGAAATTATGTTAAGTTACCTATTTTCAAGGCAGCAGCCATTTTGTTGTCATTCTGATTATTTAGTTACACTGTTTTTACAAGTGTTTTTCCTCTCTCCCTGTCCTTTAAGTTCCCCCTTGCTATTCTCCCATGCTTTTGGCATAATTTCTGTAATTATTATTACTAAAATTTCTTGGGAGTTTAGCTGAATAACAGAATGAATTCTGTTCTTTCCCCATGTTTACGTCTTCACCTACGGGTGGTTAGGCGTTGTGTTCTGCATCTACCATCTGATGTTCTGCAGTTTCTTCCCTGGAAGTCTCTGTTTTGCATCAGATGGTGTATTTTTGGTAACTGATTTCGGGCCTGGGTGCCTGGAGTCTTATTTTAGTGTTTTTACACTCATTGTTTACATTTACAACAGCCCTCTGTGTGAGGGGGGGATTTCTAAATAATAATATCTTTATGTTATTTCAATCATAACTAGATACATTATTATTGTTCGTAAGTGTTGAATAAATTGTTTAAAATATTTTTAAAATTTTTGTCCACACTTAGGCTTGGGATCCATTGGGGCTCAACGTTACTTTTCAGAAACTTGGGCTGTTCTGAAAAAAATATTTTTTCAAAATATTTTGATTTCAATTATTTTTTCTATATTAATGGATCATATTATTATTATGTATTTTGATTGCCAGGGGTTAGTGCGAGTACCAGGACTTGTTTTCTTTTCACATTGAAAGGATATTGATCAATTGTTTTAAGAGGAAGTCTTCCTCTGACCTTATTATCATTCTATATGTGGTCAGTGTACTCGCATTAACTCCGGTTCTGTATCGTATGATTTCGATGACAATATGGGAAGCGTATGTCACGGTATGTTGTTGGGGATTTGGACACTCCGGTCCTTTCCCCGCAGGGTCACTCTACTTTATCAATTTCTATTTCAGACGATCAAGATTAGGGTGATGTATCTGTGATGTCTTCCAACAGTGTGCCTCCGTCGTCACAATTAATGAAGGGCTAGCGGAAAAGTGCTCATGTAATACGCCAATTGCCTAAGAGGACCCTAGTAGGTTCGACGGCCTTTGACGTCCGCTAGCTCGCCCGGTGTAGCGTCCATTCACCGAATGGTTCGGCAGCCGGGTTCGTCCGTTGCGGTCTAGAAGGAATTTTGGGGTGATGCGAGCACTATAAAATTAACTTAATGCACACCCAGTGACGGCGGATCGGAGGGAGAACGGAGGAAGCCTTTTAGTCCGGTTCATAGCTCGTTCCGGTCCATCCGGACGGCAAGCGAGAGAGGCCCCTCTCTCGTTCAACAACATCTGGCCCCAGATGTGGTACAAATGTGTCGTTAGCGGAGCATACGTCCGTCGCTCGGGACTCTCCGTTGTATAGGCAGTCCGCTGAGACTGCTAAGGCTTCCTCTTCTCGTCAGCGCACACGACCGCACCTTGGCTGCGTGACCGCCGATATATTACCAGCTTCGCCGATCAAGGATTCTTCGGCGACCAGGTCACACCATCCGGCAGCCAGGGATTCGAGACCGATGGACTCCGGACGTTCGCATAGGAAAAGTATGCGGGAGCCATCTGATGCGGAGCTGCCCTCGGCGAAGCAGCGATAGACTGCGCCTCCGCAGGTCTCGACGCCGGACATTCTTGTGCACATAGCACAGCTCATCGCAGCATCCCAGCAGCCGACAGAAACGGTGTCGGATCGAGAATTATCCGACAGCGCTGGGTCGGTAGCCGGGGACTCGAGGCCTGCAGACTCCGGACGTTCGCATAGGAAGTATGCGGGAGTCAACGTACACGGAGCTTCCAGCGGCAATGCATCGTAAGTCCGCTACTGCACAGGCCTCGGGAACGGACGTGCTTTCCTTAATAGCACAGTTTATCGCAGCATCCCAGCATCAACTGAATCTGTCGCATATATTTTATCCGACGATGCTGGGTCGGGACGCTCCGCGGAAGCGGGTACGGACGTCCGAAAGTTTCATCCGGGCCGACGGGATACCAAAAGGGATTCGGTGGATTTCAAGCTTTCCCTTTCGGAACAACATATGCTGCGATGCCGGATAAGAAACTGATAGCGTCGGTGGACTTAGAAATTTTTGGTTCGGTTCAGGGACATCGTCCCTCAGTTCCGACATAGTCCAATAATGTCACACAAACTTTCGAATTATTGAACGACGCTATATATATTATTATTTTATGCTTGCTATCCAAGCATTTCTGGTTTCTTGTTCGAAGAGTTATGGAGATGTCTTTCAAAAGTGTGCCTCTGTCGTCATAGTTAATGAAGAGTTAGCGGCAATAAGTGCTCATGGAATATGTCTATCGCTTACGGAGTGACATTCGCTAGCTCACCCGGTGTAGCGTACATTCATCGAATGGTTCGGCTGCCGGGTTCGTCCGTTGCGGTCTAGGAAGGAGATTTGGGTGATGCGAGCACTTTAATTACTTTAGTACTCACCCAGTGACGGCAGATTGAGGACAGATCGGAGGAAGCCAACAACATAGGGGACCGCATGTTGTGGTTCAGATTTTTTACATTCGGAGCATATGTCCGTTGCTCGGGACGCTCCGTTATATTGACAGTCCGAGAGACTGTCTTTAATGCTTCCTCATCCTCACAGCAGGGCACACGACCGCACATTGGCTACGTGACCTCGAGTATCCGATCAGTTTTGGCATTCAGTGATTCACAGCGAATAGGTCGCGCCATCCGGTAGCCAAGGGACACGAGGCCTATACACTCCGTTCGCTCGCATATTGGAAGTATGCACGGGGTAACGATCTCGGAGCTTCCTGCGGCTATGCATCGTAAGACCGCTGCTCCTCAGGCCTCAGTGACGGACGTGCTATCCGAGTTAGCACAGTTTCGCAGCATCCCAGCAATTGACGGTTTCTCGGTCGAATCAGGAATTATCCGACGGCGCTGGGTCGGTGCGGTCCGCGGTTGTATCAAGCTACGGACGACCGAACGCTTTATAGGGTCCGACAGGATGGCGAAAGGGATTCGAAAGATTTCGAGTTTTCCCTTTAGTAGTATCGGAAGATGCCTTTCATATCTTCTGGCATTTCTTCCAGTGATTATTTTTCGGACTTCATTGCTGCGATCTTGGATAAGAGACTTATAGCGTCATTGGACTCGGATTTTTCGATCGGTACAGGGACTTTGTCCCTGACTTACCGACGCAGTCCAATATTGTCATTACAACATGTGTTTTATTTTTCGACGCTATATATTTATATATATATACAAGACGGCTACTAAGCATGATAGTTTAGTTTCTTGTCCGCGTGGCTCATTTCTGCCATTTTATCTTTTTTTACATATAGTTTATTTTGGCAGAGCAGGGCATACCGAGAGTTCATATGCGTCTAGACGGTGTGATTAAAGACTGCATATATTCTTTTTCACCGTTTATGTCTTTTCCAATTTCAATGTTGGGAACGACATTATGTATATTAGACTTAACTTAGACGCTTTATTATACGTAATCCGCCTTACTGAAGATTTACGGGATATTATTCTCAATGTAATTTCTTTTGAGGGCAGTAGTTTGTTCACGTATAACTCCGCCCTTCAGTGGCTGATTGGAGTTGGTTAGACGTGATGCAGCCCTAGCTACATCCATGCGTGGATAGTAGGTTAAGAACTCTCTCAGAGTCGCTTCGTTCTCGGAGGAGCTTCTCTTCGACGGCAACTTTCCGGCAATCCATGAATTGCTTGATTTATACATTCTCTTGTCTATCTAGTGTTACAAGAGATTCAGACTGGGGCAAACATTCGGTGGTTGACTCAGAGAGTGCCGCCGCAGTTGCCGGACCCGAGTGTGGCTGTTATGACGGTTGCCAGTCAAACAGATTGGGATATATACTGATCCCTACGGATTCGAAGTGCCAGGGTCTTTGGGTTCCGCAGTCTTTTAGCTATCAGTTAACTTCCGCGGAATAATGTTTTTTTAGGCTTGCTTTATGTCATTGCATGAACATTATTCAGAAACGCATGCCCAAATTCCTGTCCTTTAATTCGACAGTAGTGGCGTATCTCCGGAACCAGGGAGGCACTCTTTCGTTTCCGTTATTCAATTTAATGGAAAGAATCCGTCTGTTGGTTATAGTACACCAAGTTCAGTTTTGGTCCGTCATATTCTGGGTCGTCTGATTGTTTTATCGCACTCCCGTTCTCTTACGGGTCACTTGTTGCTGTCAGAATGGACTCTCAACAAACAAGTATTCAATCAGATTTGCTATCTATGGGAGCGCCCAATGATGTTTTATTTATGACACAGCTGGCTAATCAATTGCAGACGTATGTGTTGGCTTGTCCAGATCTCTGAGCTAATACTGTTAACGCTCTATTGATCTATAGGACAGAATGATAGGATACGCGTATCCTCCGGCGCTGTTGTTTTTAGCAGGTATTGCTAAGATAAACAACCACAATACATTTCTGTTGATAGCATCTCTATCTTCACAGAGATCATGAGTAATTTACTCTCTTGTCTACTGTGGATCTTAACGTGAAATCTTCCTCTATGTGAGGATCTTTTTTCACTGGGTAAATCGTGTCATCTTTATCACAACCAGCAAGGTCGCAACCTTCTTGTATTCCGTTGTGTGGTCCATATTGCATTGTAAGCATTGTACTGGACGAGCTTTGGACGCGATTTCTTACTATAGGAGATCCTCTTCTTCGCTATTCTATGCGACTAAAGTGGAGGCTCTTCCGTCGTGGTGTAGGGATCATTATGTTCATATTGTTGATCCCTCCATACTACTCATTGCTATTTTTTAGTATACTTGTTTCACAAGATCTACTGCAGCCTGTTGTTATTTAGGTTATAGGTTTATGTTACCTCATACCTATTCACTCTACGATAGTTTACAATTGAGTCTTTTGTCTCTTTATCTAAGTCAGTTAGTAACTTTTTGATAAATAGACTTAGAATCTTTAGCTTAAATTCCTATACGGATTTTAACTTCGGTTCTTATTTAGCTAAGTAATCATTTGAGCCTCTGGAAACAGTAGTTTTCAAATTCTGACCTTTTAGACAGTAATTCTGTTGGTTTCTCTTTTACTGTAGAGTCAGTGAGTTTCATGCACTATCGATGGATGATTTTCACTTTCATAGTTTCGGAATCAATACTTCCGTTACTATTTAGGTTGGATTGTTGCATAAGAGTTAGGCTCCTATTATCCGGAACCTATTATTTTAAGGTCCTTCCGTCTTCGTATGGGCATAGGCCTTTACTCTTTCCGGGTACAGTTTATGTATTTATAAACAGATATCTGTTTATTACAAGGGCGTGAGCTTCTTCTGTCTTTGATGTCTAGTAGAAGGACGTTACGCTCCATTTTATTAATGGATTCTATTAACTAGCGTACTGCTTATGGTATATCATTGGCTTAGCAGTTGTGCTTAAGATTTTGGCTCATGAAGTAAGAGTTCTTCTACTTCTTGGGCTTACATTAATAGTGTTCTATTATAGATTTTTGAAGGCTGCTCATTGCGCTCAGCCATCCATTCATGAATTTTATCTCAGAAATATCGAGTCCATTTCTGGAGGCCTCTATTGTTAGGTCTATTATCTACTGCTCAGAATGTCGTTCACTTAACAGTTGCTACTATAGCTAGGTAGGCTGTCTGTTTCGGCAGTGTCTCCGTTCGGCTGCCCTCTTCGCTCTGGGCTATTTGACCCAGGGCAAGAAAAAGGGGGGGGGAGGGTGTTCCCTTGGGTCACCTGTTTTTACTATGAAAACAAGGGGATACCTCCTCCGGAGTTAGTAATTCTGAGCTGTTATTGGGATGGTTGTTTAGTGAGAAGTTTAAGTTTATAAAATTCATTCAAGTCTTAGTTTTTAAAGTATAGCTTTTGAATATTGCATATGTCAACGGACATGATTATGCAATTCTCACACACTTTTAGGAGTATAAGAGTCTCTATTCTCTAGACTTACTTTATTATTGGCTTACTTTAAAAATTATTAGTATAAGGATTATTGGATATTAATAGAGTACATGGATGTATGAAGCTCAATTTTTGGAAGGTGTTGTATCTTTCTAATTTATCATAAATAAGAAAGATACATGTAAGGCCTATTACTTCTTTTCCCTACAGGGGATGACTCTATTTTATTTTATTGAGCGTATTCCATTTTGCTCTATGTCCTTGGCCCTCCAGCCTTTTTACTATTCAGCTATGTCTGGGTCATTGGTACAGTATAAAAATGTTAAAAAATTTATAGTAATTTATATATTTTTTATACTTACCAATGACCCAGACGGGGATGGCCCTCCCAGGAGTTGGGAACTCTTGCCTCCCCGCTGAGTACATAGCGCTTACCAGGCACTGGTTATTAGAATGATAAATGGCGCCAATTTCGGAACGTCCTTGACACTGCGCATGCGCAGTAGGGGCGAAGTGTGGAGGGCCTCTCAGGACATGTTTTCTTTAGTTTTAGATGCAAATTTTGGGGATTGGGGGGCAAAATTTGTGTTTGGCCCTATATTTTAAGAGTTAGCACCAGCTATGTCTGGGTCATTGGTAAGTATAAAAAATATATAAATTACTATAAATTTTTTAACTTTCAAGATGTCGTGAGTTTTTTAACTGTAACCCCGAATGAATAATATTATTCCTTTACCCAAGGAATCATCTGCATGTGCTCACGTAATATACAATTTCAGCAGTTGACAAAATAATGTTAAAAATTTCAACAAAACTATATCATGTGAGCCCTCATTGGAATGAGCTCAACGAGCTCATTCCAATGAGGGGTCACATGATATTGTTTTGTAGAATTTTGAGGGGAAAATCTGATTAACTTTTTTTTTAAATAATAAATTTTGATATCGTCTGCCTTGGGTAAAGGTTTTTTGAACCGCATCACCAAGGCATGCTAATTCGTTACGACTGTTATGCCTCAAGCCTTGATTGTGGTATTTATGTTCATTTTTCTGAACAGTTTTCGATATACCAGTATTTTTTTTAATACCAATACCATATTCAGTTTTGAATATCGTGCAGCCCTATGTGAGTATACATTTATAGAATGATCACTGGCCTTGAAAAATATGATTTTATAGCCAGTATGCACTTTAAATCTCCTCCTATTGTTATCCTCTTTTCAAATATTTCTTGTGTTGATGTCAGACAGTAGCATATACCACTGGAGCCATAAACATAGAAAAAACTAAGCAAGCTCACATCCAATCACAGGGGGAGGATTTTAGTGTTATTGGAACATTAGTAATTATGCCTCTTTCATGTTTTGATCAAATGTAAAAGTTGCAAATAATTTTCTTTCTTTTTTTCTGTAGGTCAATCACCCAAGTGTTTTGGGATTTGAAATAGGACAAGAGATAAATGTAAAGTATTTTGGTCGAGATCCTGCAAGTGGAAAAATCAGAGTATCTCGCAAAGTTTTACAGTCAGCAGGTGGAATATTAAAGAAGAGTCTTAACAAAGAAGAATAGAATGAAAATAGGGAGATATGTTCCAATAAGAGTAAAATCCATGCCCTCTGATTCAATGAGAGCTGGCGGTTTCTTTTATGTTTACGGCTCCAGTCACAAATGTTATTTGACATGACGTTGGCCGTTTCATAATTGCTTCTTCAATAGAGTGACTAGCAAGCCGCTTCATTTTTCTGGATTTTTCACACGTGCAGCAAGGGGTGTTTTGGATAAAGTGTTGTTTAAATTACAAACTGATTTATGATTTGAACTAAGATGGAATGAGTTTATCTGGTTTATTGATCATTTATCCAGTGCCGTCGTGCTTTTATTATTTACTAAACCTGTGAGGGTTAAAAGTTGCCTTGAACAAGGCAACTTTTAACGATCACAAGTTTAGTAAATAAGCCTCTTGTGTTTCACGATGTGGGTTTTGGGCTATGGGTATTGTCTTATTGGAACATATACGTTATTGTGATGAGTTGACGGTAACATGGTCTGATGTTTGCGGCTCGGAGCGTATGTTCAACCTTGATTGGACATATACGCTCTGAGCCACAAACCTCAGATCATGTTACCGTCAACTCATCACAATAATTTATAAAGTACAATACAATGTGAAGTGTCAGTCTATGTACCAAGAGAGTGTTATCAAAATTTAATAAACTGAGAGGGTTTCTGCAAGGCCTTAGATTCTAGAAACAATCATGAATTCGACTAAGGGCCATTGACAGGGACCGACCTGGTAAGGAGCCAGTGTGAATTTGACTCCTAAAATTCTGATCTGGCTCCTGAATCTTAAATATAGGCTTCTAAGTGGCTCATAACAATAAGACTCCATTTCCTCCATTGCTCACTCACGCAACCAAGGCTTGACTTGGAACTGTTGTGAAAATGAATGGTTATTGTGTAATAAAAATGTTTTTCAGTCATTTCTGAAACAACTTTAATTATGCTAAAAGCGAATGTAATTAAATGAACAAATGTGTGTCCTACACAGCTGAAAGCTTCAAAAAAGAAGATCATTATCAAAAAGTAATATAACTGCAGTTGACTAATTGAGTGCTTGATGTCCATATTTGGGTATAGTAAAGGTACTACAACATAAAGACTTCATATTCTGTAAGTGTACTTCATATTATCTTTAACATTTTATCATCTGTGTGAAATCCTTGTTACAATTTATGGGAGAGTGCCCATAGGCACTCTCCCATAAATTGTAACAAGGGAAAACACATGAACAAATTTTGACAATCAACAATAATTTAGGACTCTACCAGCTAAGAAGTAAATCTGGCTTCTAGATTTCAAAAGTAGGCTTCAAGTCTGGCTCTTATTTTTAAATGCTCAGGTTGGTCCCTGGCCATTGAAATCCTGGAAATGGACCTGGAAGCCCTGAAAATCCATTAATATTTATGAAAATAAAAATGCTGACTAAGTACATTATCATACCTATAGAGTTTTATATGTGCCATGGTTCATGAAAGTGTAGTCCTAACTTGGACCCCCTGGTCATTACTCCCTTCTCCCACTTCCCTTGAAGGGAAGTGGAAAACGGGAGTAAAGACCAGAGGGCCCTAGTTAGGACTAGAGAAGTTGGGGGTCTTGAAATAGAGATGGGCGGTTAACCAAAAATTCAGTTTGGTTTCGGTTTTGTTATCAAAACCGAAACCGAGACCGAAACAATTACAGAAAACCGTCGTTGTGGTTTTCAACTTCAGTGTTGAAAAACTCTAATCAGGTCTTCAATTCTCAGAATAAAGAGATAAACAATCTAAAATTAACCTATTTTCAAACTTCAGAGTCGCGATACCCCGTTTTCATCAATATTTCTATTAACTGGATATTGGCAAACTGGCTATTAATTAATAGGTTTCACTGTACAGCATGTGACATGTATATTACATCTCTAACACCCACCAATGTCATGACAACTTTATAGAAAATCAGAGAACCCCTCCCCACTTCCATTTCCCGACATTGATATTTGTAAAAAATCACTGAGTCACAACTATGTTATTTCTGTGAAAAAGATAAGTTACATAAGCATTTTTGTTGAATCAGTGTCCCAAACCTGAATATTATGGTCAAAATATTACATTTCAACAGACATCATCAATAAATCGAGTTGGCTAATTAATCATTTCCACCATGGGTGTGAACCACAAAAGATATTACTGTTGATGCAGTATTGTGATCACATAATCTTAGTGGCTCTATTGATAAATTACTTGTGGATAGCACCTGTACCCTCAGCTCATTGACATCAAATCCAATGTGTGGTTTTACAGATGTGGTATTCAACACTTTGGCATGAATAGATAGTCTACTTCATGTTATTTTAAGGGCAGGGATGGGAAACCTGTTGAAACAAATAACAAAAGCTTTCAATAGTGATATTTTATTAACAAGAATAGTAGAGGCATGTGAATGTTTTCCACTACTTGAGACAAATGTTGGCATACAACGTATGTGCTCATATCTACAAGCCACATACAAGTAGAGCATCACATGCAATTTATTACCACAACTCATCCCAGACAAAAGATTACTTGCAGCATCAGACAACCAACAGTGTACATGTATGCAAGTTGTTCACAAGTTGTTTTTACACGGTTTTGTTTATTTATTGGTTTTAAATGTTTTGTTCAGAATCTGTGGCTACATGATGACCACAACACAAATTTACAGTAAAGTTTTTGGCCAGTCGTTAATACCTATATTTCTAACCCTATAGAAGACTACCACCTCAGGTTTAGAAGACTTTCACCTCATGCATTGGTTAGGCTCTTGGCTTCCACTTTTACCATAAAAGCTAATATGGTCTCCAGCAGTAAACAAGCACCACTCTGTTCCCCAGGGTTTCTTTCTGTAAATTTTTTTCTGCAATAAGTTTCTGTGTGTTGGGTGGGAGACTTAACTCTTTGAAATAATTCCGTCCCATTTTTGTCTTTTTGTAAGAGATCTATACAAGGGGCATTGATGATAAAATAATAACTGCAGTTATTATTTTATCCTCCCTGTATAATGATATTGGATTGACCCATCTCACTGTAAGTGTACACAAAGGCGATACCATTCCAGGAAACGAGAGTTCAAGGGGTTAATAACATTTCTGTTATGTAGTAATCTCTGTTTCTACTTTATCCCGGAAACCAAAGCCTGGGATGGCAAAAGTATTAACATTAGCTAAACCTGACTATACTTGTTCTGGGATTTTGATGTGATTTTAGTGACCATAGCCATCAAAAAATAAATAATAAAGGGAATTTTACTGTATTATCACAATAAAATCTAAGATTCCACCAATTGTTCCACAATATACCTGGTATACCTTATGCCTAAAAAGCTGAAAATCTGTTTCTCAGGCCCTCCTGCATGGTCCTTTTGGTTGCCGTATGCTCTCTTTTTATAACCATTGCAAACTTAAACTAGGCCTGTTCGTAAGCACAGCTAACAAAATACCCCCGCAATGTGCAGGCCAACCCAAAATAAACATTGCTAAAATGTCAATTTTTAAAAATATGTTATCACATTGTATAGGTGGTTCATTTTGATACTCAGAAAAGGAAAGGAAAATAAACTGTTACCATACAGTGACACAAAAAGATACCCCCACTTATTTAACAATGCAAGCCTGACTATAGGTGATACAGTTTTGGGGTAAATACAAAAGTCCATAAAGGGCAATGACTCTGGCAATAAAATCTCGAACGACATCTGCATTTCACTATGGGTATACTGCAATAGGATACACTAGCATACCAAATATCAAGTCACTCAACCAAGTACTTCAATGTCTGATATTTGACCAAAGTTAATAAAATTGATAAATTTGTCCCTGGAGTGCAACAAGGCTTTACAACACTTTAGCATTGCAAAGCCTTCTTGCACTCAAGGGATGAAATACACCACCACCCATGCTATTCTGTAGATTATGAGGCCTAAAACATAAAACAAACCAAGAACATGAATTTTTGAAATAATTACAAAAATTAAAAATAAAATAAAAAACTGCCCGCCCAGTAAGTGCATGACACGTACAGGCAATTGGTCCCAGTCCAGTAGAGCTGGCACCATATTGAATGGTGAAAATCTCTTTACGGTAAAAGTATAGGAAAACAGGTGCTTGTGAAAGTTTTTATCTCACTAAATGCACAATCATGTTATTCATTCCAACAAAAGGGTACATCTTTGCATGTCAGATGACTAATTGGCTCTATTATAATTGATAAATGTGACAAGGATTTTGAAAGATAGTTTATTGTGCCACCAAGCCATTGAACATTTGATTTCCCATTTCAATGATTGCTTTAGCTTTAGCAGAATCTGCCTTTAGTGCTTCATTTGTGACAAAATGTCCAAGAAACTGAATTTCAGTTTTATCTATTTCACTCTTGTGTTTGTTCAGTTTTATTCCATTTGTACAACACCATTGCAATAAATCTTATAAATTTTTGTCATGATTTTGTCTCCCCACTTCAACTACTGTTATGTCATGTGTAACATTAATTACACCATCAAAGTTTTGTAGAGCAAAATTTAATTGTTTTTGAAAGATTTTGCTTCGAACAGATCTACCACAAGGAACTCAACTAACGAAAACAACCAGATGGAGTCTGAAAAGGGATTAAATTACTTGATGTATCATCTAGAATGCATTGCCATTGCCCAAATCCAAATTTACCTTTAACTCTTAACCTGCTGAGTATATTCAATATATTTTCATTAAATGTAGTCCTGTCTCTACAGCAGCCATGGCTAGATTTGATGAAAAATTCATTTAAATTTATTGCAAGAAATCATTGGGGAAAAAATCAATCCAATTCACGGGAAAATTTGATCACATGCTGAAATTAAACCTATTTCAGTGCAAGAGAAATCCTGTCATGGACAAGAATATCCGCTAGCAGGATGCAGAAACTTTGGCCTCTGCTAGGTAGCATGTCATCGGTGACTGGTCTGAGGACATTTAACACCAAGAGAGATACAGTCGCAAATTAATCTATCAAGCATATGATCAAAAGATTTGCCAAAGTTCTAAGCACGGTTACGTAATCATCAGTGCTTTCTCCATTGCGCTGATTATTCTTGTTGAAAGTAAACTGTTCATACATTTAGTGGGTTCCACCGACAATATGAGCATCAAATTTTCCAATAATATCAGGTAAATCATTTTATCTATTTTTTCATTAACACTAAATTCAAAAGCCTTATATATTTTGAGAATGTCCATGCCTAAAAAAGGGAAAAACGTAGCTACTCTATTAGTATCCGGATATGTCTTCAGTTTGGAAATGATTGCATAGCTTACCAAGGTGTGTTTCCATAGTTTTCAGTTATCAATTTTATTATCATCTAATACAAAGGGCTTCAGTGCTGTCAAGTTAGGTGTCAAAAGAATCAGCATGTGTTGTTGCCTTGCTACCATAACCCAAGAATTCAATGATATTTGAGCAGACATTATAAATCAGCAAAAACAATCACACGTTTCTCAGTGGTGATAACATTCTTGGTTACCAAATGAAATTATTGAAAATTTATATTGTTTTATAATTTTTTTTACATCAGAACAGTTTGTTTTGTTCCTATCGTTCAATCTTCTGGTTCAGAGAAACTTCATGTTACCTCTGCTATCATGTTTCTTTATATTTTGGTGGTATATACAAAGTATTAAACTTTACAAAGCAAGATTAATTTAACAGACTCAGGAGTAGTTTGGTTTTACTGGTAGAGTGCTAAATTATTATTTAAAAGTGATTTGTAAGGCTAAACAAAATTAAATAATTGATTCTCAGGCAATTTTTTTTTAAATGAATGAGAGAGGGCTGTTTTTATTTTTATTTTTTACTCATGTTTTTGTTCCTGATGAAATGGTCGTTAATGCCTAAAATCCAGTTGTGAGAGCCTAAAATTAAATACTAGAGATTCCATGTTGATTTCACTGACAGTTTTTATTGTAACAGTAATCATACAACACAAAATCAATACAGAAAAACTAAAATGGAGATAAAAAATAAGAGTTTTTTTAAATATATAATACTCTTATTATTATTTTTGATCTCCATTTTATAGAGCACTATCACAAAATCGATCCTAGATTATTTCTCAACCTTGTGGTTCCCAAATTTTAATTTACTTGGAATTTCTCAGAAAATAACTTGCATTTTTCTGAATTTTCCATAAGATATCATACTATTGTCATTTATTAACGACTTAATTATTCTAATTTCCCCAAAAATATCTTGTTTACAGATGTTAACTTGATTCAAAACAGCTGATCTGGCATGGAAATCAATGTGAGTTCTTGAGAGTACCGGCAAACATTCCTGTGATGTCTGACACCAGAGTAACATCCCTTGAATGATAAACGTTGCTAAAATGTTCTTCAAAACACCTTTGGTGGTGTCAAACATTTTCAATTTATATTGAACGAAACAGTATTACTGTCTTTCACTAGTACTGGTACGGTACATGCTCATTCGCACATTGGACTCCGAGGTGCTAACAACTGAACAATGGAGCTGCCATTAGTTATCCAAGAGACACTGATCAAAGTGAAGGCCGCCCTTGCTACCACGTGGAGTATCCAGGTGCGCAAGGGAACAATTCACTTCACAGTGGATTTTGAGACTAAAACAGAACCGACGTCCTTGGAGAGGTGTAGCACCTTTTGTGGGGGGATTTCCCCCCACACTGCTCACCCTCCATGTTACTCGATAAGCTGGATGAAGACTGCCGGAGTAGAACAGCCCCCATCAAGAAGAGAAAGAAGGGACCCTCCATCAGACGACGAGATGCCTGCCAAATGACCGAGTTTCTGGAGGAGAAGGAAGAGAAGGAGGCAAGTGAGGGTGTTATAGGGTCACACCTGTCACCCCCGACCAACCCTTGTCTAGCCTGGTAACCCCCTCACAGGAGGAGGGTCTGGAGGACTACGGGTCGTCGGGTGTCAGATCAATCTCTAACCCACCAGACTCTTCATTTGAAGAGGAGATGGAGGAGAAAGATCTGTCTATGGTACAGGAAGTAGTCCCGGATGACGCACCTTCCAGCTCATGCTTCTTCGGACCAGGATTCCGACCAGGAGGAGAGCATCCCGGACTCCATGGAGGCATAAGGGAGGAGATCCAGGACAACAGATTCCAAGCTGAAAGTCAGGAGAAACTTTCTACAGGAAAGCAGGACTATCCCCTGGTTTAATCAAGTGGTACCTTCAAAAAAGAGCTCAGTGGATCCCAAGAGACTGCAGCTAGGATCAGGCCGTTTGAAGCCAAACCGCAACCTACGCTTCGTCCTGATCCGGCAACACCACCAACATCCATCTCTCCATCACTGCCACCTCCTACAAAGAAGAATCGCCAGAGACACCGCAGATTACCTTAACTGTCTCCTCCTTTGCCATGCCCAGACATGAAAGGAAAAGGAAATTTAAATACAGCCATTGCTGAGGGTCGAAAGGGGCTTGACCCACACCATCCCTGTGCTCATTCGGCACACAAAACCATTTCATCTATACACTGTCTTTTTTTATGCCACCCGACTTAAGTGTGCGTGTGTGTGTCCATGTGTGTGTGTGTGTGTCCGAGCCAAGAACTCGAAAACTGTTAGGGCCACAGTCATCAAACTTCACACAATTATAAAGGACCATGGGAGGATGTGTCACATTTCATGGTCACATTAAAAATCGGTCAATATTTGTGTCTCAGCCATAACTCAGAAACGAATCGTAGTACAATTGTTAAACTTTTTACAAATGTTAAGGACAGTCAGAAGGTGTGCCGCGTATAATAGTTTCCACCGCATCTGCAAGGTGAAGGTCACAGTTGACCTTCATATGTTCAAGGTCACAAATCGTGTCTCAAGCATAACTCCAAAACTATTAGGGCTGCAGTCATCAAACTTCACACAATTATAAAGGGCCATGGGAGGATGTGTCACACACCATAGCCGGGTTCGTACCTTCAAGGTCAAGGTCACACTAAAAATCGGTCAATATTCATGTCTCAGCCATAACTCAGAAACAAATCATAGTACAATTGTTAAACTTTTGACAAATGTTAAGGACAGTCAGAAGGTGTGTCGCATATAATAGTTTCCGCCGCATCTGCAAGGTGAAGGTCACAATTGACCTTCATATGTTCAGGGTCACAAATCGTGTCTCAAGCATAACTCCAAAACCATTAGGGCTATAATCATGTAACTTCGCTCATTTATAAAGGCCAATGGGTGGATGTGTCACACACCACAGCCAGGTCTGTAAGGTCAAGGTGAATTTTTTTTTTGGGGGGGGGGGGGGGAGGGCATGTGTTACCTTAGTAACATTTTTCTTGTTTTATTATTTGTTTAGTCATTCTAAAGTTAAGATACTACTTGTTTGAGGTTCAGGTACGAAAACTTTCCCCAGAGCGATCAAAAAAAAAAAATCACTTTGTGATTGTTTTTCTTATTTATTTTTGATTATGAGAATCGTGTCGCATTTCTCAAAGAGAATAACAATACTGTATCAATGTATACGACATATTGCATCACAAATCATGTACCGCTAAAATCACCCACTGTGATGGTTTTATACATTTTGAGTTTTGCCTCTGAAATAAATATGATGAAACGGACTGAAAAAATGAAAGTGCCGCTACCTGAGAATCAAACGATTACTTCTGTTTAGCCTAATGCAATTATTTTGTTTCAAAGATTCCATGGTACTAACAATGGAGGCCATTGTTTAGCAAGAGTTTGTTCATAAATAATAGCCTTGTTACAATTTATTGGAGAGTGCCCATTTACACTATCCAATAAATTACAAAAAAAAAACACTTATCTAAACTCTTTTTTTTCCCCAGCTGAGAAAACAACAAGCTAATGCATACAGTGTAAAGCCACTAAAGTGGCTTTCAGCACTTTTCTGTAAAGCCATAATAGTAGATACCTCCTTAGGATATTTTACACCATATTAACCCTATACGGTGAAAAGCACAAGACATTTGCAAAAACAATTCTTGAATAACTAATTTTTTTTCATTTTTTGTCTCAAAAACATAGGTCATGGCCCTTCATTGGAATGAGCTTGATGAGGTCATTCCAATGAGGGGGTCATAACCTAGGTTTTTGAGACAAAAAATGAAAAAATAATGAAAATTAATAGGTGATTTTTGAGAATAGCGCTGGCCAGTTTTGGCCATTATGTTAGGTAAAGGGTTAATCATTATCCCATCTCTTTGTTTTTCATGTTCTAAACTTTAATTTTGTTTGCATCATCTTGTCATAATTTTGATTTGTTACTTCATGAGAAGGAGAAAGGGCAGTGTAAGTGTTTAGCACTTTTTCCTCAATTCTTTTTGCTATTATTGATATACAACTAAATTACGTTTAATCTAATCATGATAGTGGCTTCTAGCACTTTACAATACAGAACAAAGAGTGGATACAGAATGATAAGTGAATGTGTACAGAACTAAATAATGGAACAATGTACACATGGACATATTGGCCATAGTTCGAACATTCATGCATTTCAAGAAATTTATATTTGTGTAGATTCTGCTAAATGTATTATAAATATACAAAATAAAGATACAATTTTTGGGGCGTCTTCTGAAACTTTCATTTGAATTAGGTACTATGAGGTTCCTTCAGATTTCTGATGGCTTCAACTCTGTATGGAAGTATAAAACATACTTCTATATCATATACTTCAGTTCTGTTTAACACTTTACTCTAAAACGAAAAGCAGACAACCCTTGCAAACAAAATTCTTGAATAACTAAATATTTTTATTTTTTGAATCAAAACCATCACTTATAACCCATTATTGGAATGACCTTGTTCCAATGAGGGGTCATAAGCTGTTTTTGTGAAAAAATAATGAAAATTGAAGGGTAATTTTTGTGAATAGTGCTGGCTGGTTTTGTCGTTATGTTTGTCAGTGGTTGAGGGCAAGATTATTTTTGGTGGTCTAAATTTGTAGCCAAAATTTGTTTTATTACAAATTATTGGAGAGTGCCCACAGGCACTCTCCAATAATTTGTAATGAAATAAATTTATATAAAATATTGTGTTTGACTAAATATGAAACATGAGAAACGAAAATGTCGGCTATTGTTCCGGTACCCTCAATTTTCTGAATGCCCTGATAGTGGGGCTTCTAGCACTCAACCAGTTAAAGGGTCAATTTACCTCCCGGTATTCTATAATAGGAATAATTGAGTTTTCAGTTTTGGCTAGTACAGCTCCAGAAAGAGTTTTTTAAAAGATGTTTCTTGCTAAATTTCCAGGGTTATTGAAGTTGGCTAGGATAACTTTAACCGTATCTTTCATTACATAATATGGAAGAGGAATGTCAATAAACGGGTCATCGTTCTTAAAACTTCCCTTCCTCTGTGAGTATATTCAATTATTTCTCTCCCTGTGTAATGGTGTTTCTGAAATATAGTTCATTATTCTCTGTCCCTGGTTGACAAGGAAATGCTGTGTCACCTCCATATTGTTCATCATTTTATTATGCTGAGAGAACTTCCTGCTTGCCATTTTTTCCATCTCTGTGAACATCATCACTTTATTTAATTTATCTGAAGTATAACATGTAAAAACAGGGCTTTGTTGAACACTTGTACTATAAGACAATTTGAATGTACCATTGTTAACATCAGCAACAGGGCCCCCTAACACAGTCCACAGATGTGGAGATGAATACATGAAATTCCTGATTCCAAAGGAACTGTGGGTGATAGACTGCTGAAAATCATTTTGTTGTTGTGGTTCCTCTTCCTGCTGTTGTTGCAGATCTATTGTAACCTCTTCCTGTTGTTGTAATTATAGAGCCTTGTTATCCACCACCGACGAAGTCGGGAGGGGGATATTGAAATGGTATTCATCTGTCCATCCACCTGTCAGTCAGTCTGTCTGTCCATCCATCCATCCATCCATCCACCCTTCAAACTTTTTGTGCTTAACTTCTGCAGTTTTCAGTGGATTTTTACGAAACTTGCTCTGAAGTATCAGTATCAGGTGTAGATGTGCATGTGGTCAAGAATTTTCGATGTGACAAATTTTGTGCAAAGTCAAGACAAGCTATTGCCATCACACGTGTGGAAGCCTGTGAGTCTGTAAGTCTGTTCACATATTCTTTAGCACAGGCCACAGGTCCAGTTGAGAACATCCTATTCAGTCAAACAAGTTGGCTGTGTGGGTTCGAAACCTGAAAACCTTTAGCACAGTCAACAGGTTATATTTATGAAGGGATTTCATTGCAACTTGGTAGGATGACTCTGTATAATGTCTAGATGAGAACATCCTATTTTGGGTAGGTTTGGTCAACTGTGACAGCCTCAGGGGCACAAGACCTAGATTCCTTTAGCACAGACTGCAGGTTGCATTTATGAGGGGATTTCATTGTAAATTGGTAGGATGATTCGGTATAATGTCTAGATAAGAAAGTCTTATTTTAGTCATGATCAGTCAACTATGACAGCCACAAGGGTACATGACCTAGATTTGTTTAGCACAGTCTACAGTTCATATTTATGAAGTGATTTCATTGTAACTTGGTAAGATGACTTGGTATGATGTCTGGAGGAGATTATCCTATTTTGGTCACAACTGGTCAACCATGACCACCAGATGGGCACATGACCTAGATAACTGAGGGCCACATCAACCCAGGCCTCAGTTCTTTAGTACAGTCTACACCTCGAATTATTCTTGTTGAAAACATAGCATGCAGGGTACAGAACTTAACATATACTCAATTATCACAATTCCTGTCGTCTTATTTCATAATCCTTTCATAAACATTGAACATTATCCTTTTCATCAAACACTACACACAGTCAAGTTAAGCTACAGTGACAATGTCACTTTCATTACGGAGTTGGCTATGAATCCCTTTCATGGAATCCTTTTATGGAATCTCTTTTTAAAATGCCTGGTCAGAGAATCCCTTTTTTCTGAGATGAGGATAAGGGTCATTTGAGGAGTCACTGATTTGAGTAATTACTCAATAGCTTGTATGCTTGAAAAGATTGGAGTCATTAGAGCAATGCCCATTGAAGTCGCAACTCGATAGTTTGTTTGCTTGATGTGTTATTAGAGGAAGCAGTCTGTATCTGACTGTTAGCAGCAGTGAAAGACAGGTACAACTGTTAGTAGTAGTGGAAGTGAAATATGAGAGTCATATAGGTACAGAAGACTCTAGTAGTCAGTAGTAAGTGTGTGAGACTCTAGCACAGGACACCCAGTTGTAGCTAAAAGTAGTGGTGCAGACCAGTTATTAGTGACAGTCAAGGGTGGAAGCAAATTACTGGACATATGGTAGTGAGTTTGAGTAAGTCATCAGCCGTGACCTCTGATATGGGAAGGTCATTGGATAGCCTAGAAGGCAGGGGACAAACAGGCACTGGGAACCATAACTAGTCTAAGATGTATCCTCCAAACGGTATCCTCTAAAAAGTATCCCCCAATAGTTCATCGCTGTGGCATATGTATCCTCCAATACCCAGATGAGGATAAGAGGGATGACAGATTATACCTCAATGAGGGATTTCCTCATGCCCCTCATCCATGGCCTCATACGATAAAAATGGGTGTCGAAGACCAGTCATTTGTTGGAGGTGTTGGAAATGGGTTGCCTCAGGTGTGGTCATTCAATATCCAGCCAGATGAGGATAAGAGGGATGGTAGATTATACTTCATTTGGGCATTTCCTCATGCCCCAGGGTCGCGGCCTCCTACGATAGAAAAAGGTTGCCGGAGGCCAGTCACTTGTTAAGGGTGCTGGAAGTGGGGTGCCACAGGGCGTGACCATTCGATACCACTCTCATGCAGGAGTTTTGTTAAACATTGTGAATGGTAAAAAGCAATGTGTTACGGAATGTCACCAGACTTCTTAACGTTGCGTTGCGACTAGTGATTTGCACAACGGCAAAGCTGTTCAAGTAAAGAGTACCAAGCTTCCCCGTGGGAACCACGGGGCGTGGACTAGTGCTTTTTATAGTGAAACAAGTTTTGTTTTACTGATAAAATAAGATCCGGTAACCAACCCCTGGAGTGGAAAACTAAAGTGGGCAACATAAGTATAAACGATTGACTATACTTGACGTCATACTTTGTTGCAGTCATTACAGAACTACAGAAGGGCCGCTGTGGACTGGTCACTTTCCACGCGTGGGCAATATTTCCACGGACGATTCCAAACACTAATTATAGAAATAATCATCAAGCATTTAATTAAGGTGCGATATAAGTAATGGAATTTTGTTTATTTTGGAAATTCTCACATCTGATATTCCTTAAATTCAAATTAAATATACACAAATTGTAAAGCAAAATGAAGATTGAGAAGTGTAGAACACGTGTAATAAACTCAAAAAGTCCACCGTAGGCACCACAGGTCCCTGGAAGTCTGCTACCGCATTTGTACCAGAACTGATAATTTAATAATATTTCACGAGAACAACTTGTGGCCAAATGTGCTTTACACATCCAAGAACAAAGCTAGAGTATCAAAATCCTTCAAACCACAGCGACAGAACTGCATGGAGGTAAATTCCAAAACCTTCGCTTTTGTTTTCATATGAATTTACTTTCGATTTCCGGTCGACGTCATCGGACGGAAAAAGCATCGAGATGCAACGCCGTCTAAAATCGAATAATGAAAAAGATCGCCTTAATACAGTATACTATTATTACATCGAGACTGCACAGTTGCCATATTCTATGCAAGGTATCATGATACCTGTTGAAATTTCGTAGAATTACGATTTTGTTTTTCGATGGAAATTCGTAATATCGAGTGATTTGTGCATGTCTGCACATGTCGAACATGGAAACCATCTTCAAGAAAAAATGCAGACTGTGTTGTCCTTTTCCAAAATGCAGTCCTATCGCTGCACTCGAAAGTGTTTTTAATGCCTAGCTTTGTTATTGAATATCTAAAGCACATTCAGCCACGAGTTCTCTTGAAATATTATTTTATCAGTTCTGGTACTAATACGGTCGCAGACTTCCAGGAACCAGTAGTGCCTGCTGTCACCCCTATGAGTTGATCATATATGTGTTTCGTGTTCTATGCATCTCAACCTTCATTTCGATGTATAATTTGTGTTTATTTAATCTGAATTTAAGGAATATCAGAGGTGAGAATTTCAAAATAAACAAAATTCCATTACTTATATAGCACCTAAATGAAGTACAGGATACAACCCGGTGCTTCATTAATTAAAATTTTGCTGCTGATGATTTCTATTACCTGATAAACGCAGGAGTGGACATCGCCGCCCACGCGTGGATTACGACGAGTCCACAGCGACTATAAGGTAGAAATGTCAAAAGTGACCTTAAGGTGCTATATAAGTAATGGAATTTTGTTTATTTTGAAATTCCCACCTCTGATATTCCTTCAATTCAAATTAAATATACACAAATTATACATCAAGATGAAGGTTGAGGTGTACAGAACATGAAACATATTTGCACCCAACTCATAGGTGTGACAGCAGCCAAATGTGCTTCGCATATCCAATAACAGAGCTAGGCATTCCAAACAGTTTCGAATGCAGCGATAGGACTGCATTTGGGAAAAGGACAACACTGTCTGCATTTTCTATTGATGGAATCCATGTTCGACGGACCTGCGCAAATCACTCGGATACCACGAATTTCCATCGAAAAACAAAATCGTAATTATACAAAATTTCAACAGGTGCCATGATACCTTGCATGAAATATGGCAACTGTGCAGACTCTATATAATAATAGTATGCTGTCTCAAGGCGATCTTTCTCATTCTTTGATTTTAGATGGCGTTGTATATCGATGCTTTTTTCCGTCAGATGACATTGACCGGAAATCGAATGTAAATTTGAATGTAAACAAAAGCGAAGGTTTTGGATTTTTCCCCCATGCAGCTCTGTCGCTGTGTTTTGAAGAATTTTGATGCCCTAGCTTTGTTCTTGGATATGTGAAGCACATTTGGTTACAAGTTGTTCTCGTGAAATATTTTATTATCAATTCTGATACGAATACGGTATCAGACTTCTTGGAACCAGTGGTGCCTGGTCGGGAATGGTCGATATGTACCACGGTCGATATGCACCAACCGTTGGTCGATATGTACCACCTAAAATTCGACATGTACCACTTGAAAGTCGATATGTACCATTAATGGAATCGACCCAAACTTTGTAATATAATTCCTCTTTGTGGTACAAAACGCATCAAGAATTATTGTACAGACTTTGGGTCATAGTTTGTATTATTCACGTTATGGAGGGGCCGGGAGAGTGAGATGTCGGGATCAGAATTTTCATCAAAAACAACTAAACTAATGTTTTTATTTTTCATTTAATATATGAATAAAACGTACTAAAGACATATTTCAATAGAAATGTGAACAATAAACAGTTGTAGCACATGAAATTGTCGTTTGTGTCGCCAACCTATTTCCACAAAGGAACCCAACAATCTTACTTGGTGTCGATGCTATTAATCCGACAAGATATCTTTAAAATAAATAGCACTGTTAAGCTCATTAATCACAGAATGAAACTTTAATTGATCCAACAAAAATGAAGTAACACGAGAAAACAGTCAATTACATACAAGTATTAATTTATCAATTTGTTTTCAGGGATGATTGAAAAAATGAGTGACTATGATTTTCCTACAAAAATACTTCTTATTTTGTAACTAGTTATATAAAATTCATCGTTGTGCGATTTTTAGTCATTAATTGCGAAGTAACATTTGGTGAAGATTTAACTTATTTAAAGTAATTCATGTTTTTTCGTATTTATTTACTAAAACGCTGGTTGCGTAAAGTAATTCTTGTTATACCCCCACTTTCGAAGAAAATGGGGGTATACTGGATTACATGCGTCCGTCCGTCCGTCTGTGCGTCCGTGTGTGAGTCCGTCCGAGAATATTCATAAGGCTTAAGTAAATTATTATTTTTTATAATATTTGTTTGTCATAGGTATGCCCAGACTAGTTATTTTTTTTTATTATTATTACTTGTTCACTTAGAAATTGTGTCCGTCCGAGCCAAATTTTGTCTGTTCAGCCTGTATCTCGGGTATCGAATGTTCTATTGCAATGAAATTTGCCATGAACACTGCTTATGGTATAGGCTTTAAAAAAGGGATCCAACGATATTTCTCACATTCTCCTTTTTAGAGTTATCCCCCTTTTTTGACTTAGAAATTGTAGGAAATAGACATTATTTGTCTGTTCAGTCTGTATCTCAGGTATTGGTTATCTGATTTCAGTGAAATACGGCATGCAGTTTGCCTATGACAAAGGCTTCTGCCTCATTGCATAAAACTTCCAAACACCAAACAATTTACCATACCTTTTGACTTAGAAATTGTTGAAAACTTTTGAAGAAAATGGGAGGGGGGGGGGGGGGTCATACTGGATTGGGGTTATCGGATTTTAGTGAAATATGGAAAGCAGTTTGCCTATGACAAAGGCTTCTGCTTCATTGCATAAAACTTCCAAACACCAAACAATTTACCATACCTTTTGACTTAAAAATTGTTGGAAATTGTTGAAAACTTTCGAAGAAAATGAAAGGGGGGGGGGGTATACTGGATTGTGTCCGTCCATCTGTGCGTCCGTCCGTCAGTCCGAACGAGAATATTCATAAATAATATTTGTTGGTCATAGGTATGCCCACACTAGGCGGTACATCACGTGGGGGTATGCACCGGACGAAAGTCCAGCTCTTGTTTTGTAATTATTTATTAAAACGCACCACTTGGTGCGTTTTAATGAAAAAATCCAAAATATCATGAATTACATGAAACAAAACTTGCACATGGGATAGAGGGAGGACGAAAATAAAAGAATGACGACTGACTTAATTTGCGTAAAGTAATTCTTGTTATTGTGTAATTATTTATTAAAACGCACCACTTGGTGCGTTTTAATGAAAAATTTCAAAATATCATGAATTACATGAAACAGAACTTACACATGGGATTGTATCACCTCCTCATAACACTTTTTACCCCCTACTACTGCATATCCAAGTTGTGCTCATATTAGTCTGCCGTTTGAACGTATAAGTGAATCCATGATTGTCTATGAGCAGATCTCCAACTTTTTTGTGCCATTCTTTATTATATGATAGCTTGGTGCCTCATCTTCCATTTATATGTGGGTAGTTCTTCTTCCTGAAGCGACTGCTCCATTGCAGAGTGGACATCTTCTTCTGTGTCCATTAGGATATCATCTGTTTCAGTAGGTATTTGCTGAGGGCAATCAGGACAAAACCAACTTTCAGTTTTACCGTCACGTTGGTCTTTCATCATTTTCAGATAAGTTTCTCTGTTCATGGCTGTTCCACAAACTCTGTGCCGCCATTTTTACAGGCATCGCATTCTTGGGCATCCCGACGAGTCCTAACTTCTCTATTACATGAAGAGCAAAGATTGTCCATTCGAACTGAAATTTCCCTGATCTCCGGTGGTATTTATTTTAGTGTATGGCTTGTGCAGTAAGTAGCCTACAAAACGATAACGCTCAATTGAACATGTTCTGTAATGAGCCGCCTGATTCTTTTTAAACGGATAAAAAACATACATACTTTTGAATATACTTTGAATTATAATATCAATATCTTTGGAATCAAACATGAAAGAAACATTTGTACATTGTGGTCGAAAATCAAAATAGATTGGTAACAAAGGACACATTGAAACTTCCCTTTATTCAAATTTCACGATGAAATTTTAAAAAAAAAATATTTGTGAGTGTCTGTATTTCAGTCATCTATATCAAAAATTCATGTGGTACAAATCGACTTTTATGTCGTACATATCGACTTTTTGGGTGGTACAAATCGACTTTTTGAATAGGACTTATGGACTGCCGATGTGGTGCATATCGACTGGTACATATAGGCAGTGGAACATATCGACCGATATTCCTGTCAACTCTATGAGTTGATTCCACATGTGTTTCGTGTTCTATACATTTCAACCTTCATTTTGGTGTGTGATTTGTCAATATTTAATTCAAATTTATAGAATATCAGATGTGGGAATTTCAAAATAAATAAAATTCTATTACTTACATAACACTTTAATGACTTTAATTTTTCAGGAATTTTACAGATTCAAAAATCAAAAGGGAAAAGAAAGTCCGAAATTAAATCCCACGTGGTTCAGAGATTTTTACTCTGACATTAATAGCAGAATTTCTCCCAGAATTCCAAATTTTAATTTCAATGAAAAAAATTCTTTTGAACCGCAAATCAACAAAATGTTTAGCTGAATTAAAAAATGAAAAAAATGAAAAGAAAGATTATTTACGTATGATACTTGAGGTCCCCAGAGGGTGAATTTAGTGATGCTACCCTGCACAGCGTGGCATCACGAAATTTACCCTTTGTGAACCTCGCTGAATATTGACAACCAAGAGAGAAATGCAGTCTATAATTACACATCGCCAAAATTTTAAGATTTTAACATTTCTAAATCTTGAAATTTGAATTTATCACCAAATATTTTAAAATATGTTCTCATTGCTGTAAATTTCTCTCTTGTAGGCCATATCATTCTTGAATTTTCCAAGGAGACAAATCTTGCTTTCAAATTTTACAATTTTTTTATTTATATCAGAATTTCAACCAGAATTCCAAATTTTAATTTCAATTAAAAAAAAAAAATTCTTTTGAACCATGGGGTTCAATTTCAGACCTTCTGTTTGCATCTGTGTGCTAATGTTGAATCTGTGAAATTCCCGAAAAAGTGGGTAATCAAATACAAAGGGGAAAAGAAAGTCCGAAATTAAATCCCAAGTGGTTCAGAGATTTTTACTTTGACATTATTAGCAGAATTTCAACCAGAATTCCAAATTTTAATTTCAATTAAAAAACAAATTCTTTTGAACCATGGGGTTCAATTTCAGACCTTCTGTTTGCTGTGTGCTAATGTTGAATCTGTGAAATTCCCGAAAAAAGTGGGTAATCAAATACAAAAGTGAAAAGAAAGTCCGAAATTAAATCCCACGTGGTTCAGAGATTTTTACTCTGACATTTATAGCAGAATTTCAACCAGAATTCCAAATTTTAATTTTAATTGCAATTAAAAAAAAAAATTATTTTAAACCATGGGGATTCAGTTTCAGACCTTCTGTTTGCATTTGTGTGCTAATGTTGAATCTGTGAAATTCCCGAAAAAGTGGGTGATCAAAATCCCTAAACGCCAATAAATGAAGAAGGGCTAAATTGAAAATACGGCAAACTGGCCTAATTATCAAATCAATGGTCTACAGCCAACAACGTCAACTGTCACTTCATTGTCAAAGCAACCACACTTGGATAGGAAACATCACGCCCATCAGCAGACAAAATAATCATTGGGTAACAACGATCGAACTTCTTAACAGAAAAATGTGTAATTAAGCTGTCTTTTTAAAATGCCAAGTGTGTGCCTTTCGTGGATTCTTTGTGAGAACTCTGCACGAAATGTGTGATGTGTTTGGATAATACCAGACCTTTTCATTGCGATTATGGGATGGCCTATATAAGGAAAGGATCAGGGAAATAAATCCGATCACGCAAAACACTGATTGTCAAAACTAAAAGGCTGATTGATCCCATGCACGAATAAACGAAGAAAAGTGCACACACTTAACTAAATTATAAATTTTGGATGCACGCAATCTGATATTACCTTTCAACAGGAGGATATTTTCTTGTCAGCTGCAGTTAACCCTAAAGGTCTGAAAAGTTTTCACTTTGCCAAATCCCCTTAGCCGAATTAATTGGCAATGGTTTTTCGCCAAGTCTTGACTGCCAATCTGTATTGGCAGACATGAAGTGGCTAAAACTCACTACCGTGATAATTGGAATACTGTCCAATGATTTCACATAGTGGCGTACACGTTCTGAGAACACAAAATTTGACTTGAAACCTAATGAGATAAGCTGAATCTGAATATTGTTACTGTGTCGGCCGCGTAGTCGCGTATTATAACACAGGTTGGGAAGATGATTGTAATTCGTTGCGCTCTGCGACCTTGGTACAGGTGGTATCAGCGACGGCCTGTATGCTCGCGTTCTAGTCTACGATGGTGCGCGGGGAGAAGGAGTTCTTGAATTCTTCGGTGTGTGTTCGGTATACCGCCAGTTTCATTTAGCTCCCTGTACGAGATGAACCATTATTAATGTACGGCTCTTTCAGGATAGCATGACTTCCAGAGATGATGTTATTGAGTGTCTGGGTATGTTTGTTCTTCCGACGCTCCTGGAGTGATGGTCAGCCTAGTGAATTGAGTATGTCACTAACGCCACGGTCTCTACGATAATCATTACAGACAAGGCGTGCAGCCCGACGTTAAGGGCCTATATAAGTAATGAAATTTTGTTTATTTTGAAAATTCTCACCTCTGATATTCCTTCAATTCAAATTAAATATACACAAAATGTACATCAAAATGAAGGTTGGGAAGTATAGAACACGAAACACACGTGTAATCAACTCATAGAGTCGACTGTAGGCACCACTGGTTCCTGGAAGTCTGCTGCTGTATTCGCACCAGAACTGATCATTTAATAATATTTCACGAAAACAACTTGTGGCCAACTGTGCTTTATATATCCAAGAACAAAGCAAGGGGATCAAAATTCTTCAAAACACGGCGACAGAGCTGCATGGGGGAAAATTCCAAAGCCTTTGCTTTTGTTTACGTATGAGTATACTTTCGATTTCCGGTCGACGTCATCGGACGGAAAAAGCATGTAAAAACGACGCCGTCTAAAATCAAATGAAAAAGATCGCCTTCATACAGTATACTGTTATTAGATAGAGATTGCACAGTTGCCATATTCAATGCAAGGTATCATGATACCTGTTTAAATTTCTTAGAATTACGATTTTGTTTTTCGATGGAAATTCGTGGTATCGAATGATTTGCGCATGTCTGTCGAGCATGGAAACCATCTTCAATAAAAATGCAGACAGTGTTGTCCTTTTCCAAAATGCAGTCCTGTCGCTGCACTAGAAAGTGTTTTGAATGCCTAGCTTTGTTATTGAATATCTGAAGCACATTCGGCCACGAGTTGTTGCGAAATATTATTTTATTATCAGTTCTGGTACGAATACGATAGCAGACTCCCAGGAACCAGGGGTGCCTGCTGTCAACTCTATGAGTTGATTACATATGTGTTTCGTGTTCGTGTTCTATACATCCCAACCTTCATTTTGATGTATAATTGTGTATATTTAATCTGAATTTAAGGAATATGAGAGGTGAGAATTTCAAAATAAACAAAATTCCAGTACTTATATAGCCCCTTAAGTAATCTCTAGCTTCTGGGTGTTCTTTTGTAAATAGGGGTCCCACACTATGCAGCCATGTTCCAATTTTGATCGAACCAGTGACTTGAATGCTGTTTCTTTCAAGAGTTTCGGGGCGTGCTTCAGATTTCTTTTGACGAAGCCGAGTGTGCTGTTTGCTTTGCAGTTTGTCTTATTTTTGTTGGTGTCCCATTTTAAGTTGTTTGAGAATGTCAAGCCGAGCTAAGGGTTTGAGTCTACTTGCTGGAGAATATGTCATTGTATGTCGTAAAAGTGGGTAAGTGGGTTCTTTTTCCGTGATGACCGCATGATGTAACATTTCTTGGCGTTAAGCCTCATACCACACGTGTTCGCCCAAGACTGGAGGTTGATCAGGTCTTGTTGCAATAATGCACAAAACTTGTGAGAACAAAATTTTGAAAACTCGAGCCTCGTTTCATATGAGTAAATGGACCCTGAGACCCCCCTACAATTTTACTGACTCGTCAGTCACCAACTGGGGCGAAGTCAGATGTGCTTTATTTATGGGGTGCGCTAAATCGTCTATCAGGAAGTGAGTTGTCGTTCTTGGACTAACTACTGCCGGTTGGAATTTGTGATATTGTAACGCAATGCTCACGGGTATTTTATGGCATATGTTGTATGTCGTATATCGTATGTCAAATGGCGGTCCAGGATTTCCGTAGTAATGTACGGAAACCCTGGACCGCCATTTGACATACGGCATACAACATATGCCCTAAAATACCCGTGATCATTGCGACCAATAAAGTATTTCGTGTTTTGTTTGGCCAATCCGAATGGTGCTTTTATTCTGACTTGTTCATGGTCGGGACCGTGGAAGCACGGAGGTTCGTTTCAAACAATGATCCAGGGTAAATACCGCCCATTCTATGTTCCCGTGCAAAACAACCGATTATAATAGGGCCTACTGTCTGATCTAGCAGTACGCACTACCAACACCAGTCATAAGATAATACAAAGGATTGGGTAGGTTAATAGTACTAAGGGGGTAATAGGCCAACAGACCATTCATCCTATACTGTCAGTCTAAACCACCTAGGACTATCTTGTAATATCGCACTGGGCGACCATGCCTTATCCCCATCCCCCACAATACTGCTTGTCCTAGCTACATCAGATATAGGATAATATGACGTCCAAGGGCTATTATTATGACTCACGTTTGTAACATCAGCCGTGATTGGTTAATTTGACACCTTTTAAAAATCATAGTACTGGAGTTTTGAGGAAAAACACGGGTACTATCGGAACGTTCTTCCCTGGAGACACAACAAAGAAAATGTAAGCTCAACCACCATTGATCAGCGTCGATTACGTACGCCCTGGTTGGAATTTCTGAACACCAAACGCTGGCGCTGTGTCTAATTAACTTTTTTCTTCACCGAAAGACACAAACTAACCAACAGATATATCATCTTCAGTGGGTGTGTTTTCAATTTTCACTGCAAACAATGAATTCAAAAGAATCAGAAATATTAAAAACTCACGTGTTGTTCACCACTTCAGTGAATCCTGAATATGAGTTATGACTTCAATCAATTATATTTCCAAAAGTTTAGTACTCCTCGACTTCACTGAGCCTCCGCCTCAAGTTCCAAATAAATTGTTTCACTCCGCTTAATTCTAACAACTGTCGTCGTCAAAGAAACATGAATTTATATTTCATTATACCACTTATCACACAAGCATTAATAATGAATTATAACATGAACAGCATGATACAGTTGTAAACACTGGCATTTGGTGATATAGAAACTCCCAAAGCGACGGCACTTGAGACAAGTCATTTTCGAATTTGGTGTTCTAGAAACTCCTAAAGAGACGTCATTCGTTCGAAATGACGACATGTTTTTGGATTCGACTACATTGCTATTACAAGATTGATGGCATGTTGCAGTTGACGCTTAACAATGAAAGCTATTTTTTGTTCGGCATAATAAAATGATTAGAACGTTTCTTTTCATGTTCTATCGGTCGATAGTATCTGAGTTTGTGTGATTTCTGAAATAAAACCTTCACACACACTCAGGTACTATCGACCGATAGTGGAAAAGGAACGTTCTAATATTATAATAGTATACCTACATAGATATATACCACTATTACCATATCACCCACCCCCTGACGAGAAGCCCGACACCCCCTGACCCGAATAAGGTTATGTAGGAATGTACAGTGGACAACAGCGGTCAACGTCTCTGTGACGTCACGACATCAATAGCAACGTCAACCGTTTCGCGCAAAAAATGTTTTCAAGAAAATCCACCTTCACCACCAATTTTCCACCACATACCCATACTATGTATCCATTGCCCCATGGGTACATATATCACTATACATATCATAGCATACTGTATATGCAGTATGTACTCAACTTGCCGGATCTAGCTGGATGGAGCCGAAGTTTTGCACAGGAAAAAGTTGCTCCCCCCAAAAGCTCCGGTTCCTATGGGAATTTAACACTGTTTCCCCGACAAATCTCCGGGTAATAGGGGTCGTTCGGGTACTACTGCGGTAGTATAGGGTGTGTGCCTTTTGTACTCCTGCTAGCTCAGCCCTGGGTACTGCTATCCATCTAGGGCAGTGTGCTAACCTACATATGTTATGGGTAGTACATGATGCTAGGTCAAGCAGTAGAGTTAGGTGGGGTGGGGGTAATGCATGGTTGTCTAGTGTGGTAGTATATGGTTTACGATCTGTACCCCCAGTTAGTCTTCTGTTAGTATTTGGCACTACTAACCCGCTGAATGTATTTTACCATCGGGGTTTGTGTAGGTAGTGCGTAATGCTAGGTTACGCGGTATTACAAAGTAAGTTTAGACGAAAGTATGGGATGTACGGTCTGTATCCCATAGGTTTACTGTTACCCCTTAGTACTAAAAAACAGCCCAATAGTTTGTAGTGTCCCTTGGATGGTTTGGAATGCTTGATCATGCAGTAGGTGTGTGTGGTGTTTGCTTGTTTTGTGGTCCCGTAGTAGAGTGTGAATGGTCTTTTGACATTCTTGGACTTGACAAATGGAATAGGTCGTGATCTGAGATAATTAGCAAGTTTGTGGCAATGGTACAAGGCTGGCAGAACACTATAGTAATGTTGAATACAATAGAGGCTGGTCATAGGACAGATAGTTCAAGACATGGTGGAAACGGATGGTAAGGCCACCAGGAGCCGTTTTGGACCTTCGATTTCCACTTATGTAATCCCACTAAGAGAATCCCTTTCGGAAATCGTCTGTGGTTACAGACGTTTTTCGTCGTATGTGCCTCTGTGATGCATGTGTTGTGTATTAGAACATAAGCACATATTGGCACATACAGCATATCTCTATGTGCAGCACGTGATGTGCACACATTGCGACAGATTGTGCACTAGCACACTAGCACATCCCATCAACCACCTATTGCTCCCAACTCCCGATCGAAGTCTAGATCACCCCATGGTTCTAATAGGTATTAGACCACTACTGTTGACTTACTCGTAGTCACCATCATCTGTCCTATGGTCAATCTCTTCAGTAGTCACCCAATGGTATAGTCTTCTACCAACTCTGCCCTCGGCCAGATATTTAACAGGTGCAACCAAATTGCTCCATTCATCCAAGCCCGTATTGGTTTTTACATTCCCTTGACCTGGTGCATGCTAGGGCATCGTACATATAAGAAACAGTATTTTGGTGACACCGAGATGTTCTTGTGTGCTAATGCACAATGTGTAACAATACATGCATCACATATACGCATACGACGAAAACGAGATTCTGTAACCACAGACAGGGGTTCTCTCAAAGCACTAAAACAGCTCCAGATGGTCTTACCACCTGCTTCCACTATGTCTTCAACTATCTGTGCCATGATTATCCTCTATTGTATTCATCATTACAATAGTGTTCTACCAGTCTTGTGCCATTACTACTGACTTGTAAGATTACTACAGACTTGCTAATTATCTCGGATCTTTACCTCTTCCCTCGGCCAAGTCTTGGAATGTCAACATATCATCCATCCTCTACTACGAAACTAGATACCAATCATGCACCACACAACACTGCATGATCTAGCATTCCGAATTACACACGGGATAGTACAAACCATTGGGTGGTTTTGTTATACTATGGGATAACACTAGACCTATGGGATACAGATCTTACAACCCATACTACCATTTTAAACATTCCTTGTAATACCGCATTGCCTAGCATTACGCTCTACCTATACCAACCCCCGATGGTAAAATACATTCAGTGAGTTAATAGCACCAAATACTAAGAGTGGATCAACTGGGTACATATAATACACCCTATACTACTGTACCAGACAATCATGCATTGCCCCCACCCCACCCACTCTACTGCTTGACCAAGCATTACGCACGACCTATACCATCCATGGGCTAACACACCGTCATGGATGGATATTGGATAATAATACCAAGGCCATTGAACCAGCAGGAGTACATACCGCACATCCTATACTAACGCAATAAACAACCATGCATTACCCCCACCCCACATCATACTGCCCGGACTATCATTACGTACTACCTATACAAGCCATGGATAATATGAAGCATCAAGTCGATTAGTAGTACCTAGTATTAACAGGGGACCTACATGGGGTATACAGCGCCCATACTATACTATGATATCACTCCCGTACGAAAAGCCCGACGCACCCTTACCTGAATAACGTCATGTCAGATCAGATTTGGACAACAGCGGTAATCATTTCTAGGACGTTGCGTGTGCATCATGGCGTCCCAACGTGAACTGCAACGTCAGCTGTTTCGAAGGAAAACTTTCAACAAACATCTCACTTTCCCCATCACTTTTCCATCACATACCCCTACTATATTATTTGTTATGCCCCCGAACAAATTTTTCGGGGGTATACAGTCGAGGTCTCCGCCCGTCCGACCGTCCGTACATCCTTCCGTACGAACATTTTGTATTATAACTCGAGCATCAATTGTCGGATTTTAATGTTCTTTGGTATGGTGATTGGGCAGCTTGGGGGAACGGATGCCCTCGTACCTAGCGTTTCGTCCATTCATGTTTTGTAGAGTTATGGCCCCTGTTTGTTTTTGGCCTCTGTTTCTGACTAAGGTAAATTGTTCCATGGCCTGTAGGGCAAAGTGCTGTGTGCCCCAGAAAAATTTTCGAGGGGATATATAGTCGAGGTCTCCGTCCGTCCGTCCGTCCGTCCGTCCGTCCGTACGAACATTTTGTAGTATAACTCGAGCATCAGTTGTCGGATTTTAATGTTCTTTGGTATGGTGATAGCCAGCTTGGGGGAACGGATGCCCTCGTATCTAGCGTTTCGTCCATTCATGTTTGGTAGAGTTATGGCCTCTGTTTCTGACTAAGGTAAATTGTACCAAAGCCTAAAGGGCAAAGTGCTGCCAAATTTTTTTTTAGTTCATTATTTTTCTGCGGCCCAATGCTCGCAGGAGAGGTTGCATGACATTTTAACCTCTACATATCAATATATCCATATAAATATGGATGACACAAGAATTATAGTGATTTTGGTTCCAGACCATTTAAAATTGTATCACCGCAACAATCGATTTCAAATTTTATTTGCTTATTACTAATGTCAAAATACAGGTCAAGTTCGATTTGGAGGTTCACTCCGACCATTCTTGCAAGAGTTATGCCTCTTTTCTGAATTAAAAAAATCACAAATTTCCCAATTTCAACTTTATTCTTACCGTCCAGTGCCTATAGGGGAAGTGCTGCCTGATTTTTTAGTCCACTATTTCTGTACTGCCCAGTGCTTGTAGGGGAGGTTGCATGTCATTTTATACTACATATCAATATAACCATACAAATATGGATGCCAATTTCAGCTTTATTCTTACTGCCAGTGCCTATGGGGGAAGTGCTGCCCAAATTTTTTTTAGTCCACTATTTCTGTGCTGCCCAGTGCTTGGTGGGGAGGTTGCATGTCATTTTAACCTACTACACATCGATATAACCATATAAATATGGATGCCATTTTCAGCTTTATTCTTACTGGCCAGTGTCTTATAGAGGAAGTGCTGCCCAATTTTTTTTAGTCCACTATCCCAATTTTTTCTAGTCCACTATTTCTGTACTGCCCAGTGTTTGCCGGCCAGGTTTGCATGTCATTTTAACCTACTACATATTGATATATTCATATAAATATGGATGACACAAGAATCATAGTGTTTTTTAATTCCGTTCATTCAAAGTTAGCGTTGCTCTTGTTCATTTATTTATTGGGTTTTAACGACACTTTCGATAGCCAGGGTCACCTCTTGTCGCACAGCTTTACGGATGGAGGAAGCCGGAGTACCCGGAGAGAACCACCGAGCAATGGCGAGCAACTGTCAGGCTCCTCAACATCTAACTCCACACAAGCACGGTTAGCATTGTTGAAGACAAGTGCCCTATCGACGTGCGGTACGCCTAAGTACACAACGCCACCGTAGTGACCGTACCCCCATGGGCAACGGGGGTGAGTTGTCTTGCCCAAGGGCACAACGCAGTTGCCGCAGGTGGGATTAGAACCGAGGACCTCTCGGTCTGCAGCCTGTACCTCTACCAACTGAGCCACCGCGCCCCCACCGCTACTATATACCCATAGCGCCGTGTGTACATATATCACTCTACATGCCATAGCATACTATATACGCAGTACGTACACCACTTGCCGAATGCATTTCCGAATGGTTGGCCAATTCAGCACAGAAAACATCGCCCCCCCCCCCCCCCCCCCAAAAAAAAAAAGTCAGGTTCCTATGGGAATTTAACTGCTTCCACAAACGTCCTGATGGCGAGGGACGTTCAGGTACACGCTATAGTACTTAAGACACAGAGAGTCAATTTAAAATTCATATTTGATCTGAATATATCCCATCATTGCACATAAGCGCTGCAGTTATTCCTGCTGTGTTGTATCCTTGTATTGACGTTTCTGCTATCTTATACATATCCACCTCTTTCAAGTTTCTCCTTTCTCTTCGTCAGACCCATAGGGAAATGCCTCTCTCATACTTTTATAATCTAATTAGCCCCGGAACCTTACTAGCACAATCACCCTCGTGAAAATCGTAAATAACATTCTGAGTAACACTTCCGCCATGGTGTGTGAACCCTCAAACCTTAGTGTTGATTTTATGTACGGCTCTCATAAGCCGAATTTCATTTTTATTTATTTGTCATTACAGGGTTTTCAATATACTGACACACTACCACTTGACCTGCCGTTGCCTTTGGCTCATATGAAATCGCTCATTTCTTTTGTTAACCATGGCGAATGATACGTTAACTTTGGATGAGATACAGAACAATGACAAATATAACCTTACCTCTAAATATAATGATGTAATAAATAGCAAGCTAGACGAAGAATCCGAATCTCCTTTTACTATACATAGTCATTCATGTAACTACTTTTCACCTTCCAAATTTAAACAAGATTTTAAGAAGCAAGACCAATCAATATCCCTACTCAGTCTAAATTGCCGAAGTCTTAATGTCAACTGGGATTCATTTACCGACTTCCTGTGCGACGTCCAGCAAAATGAAAACATCTTTGATGTGATAGGCCTTACCGAAATTTTCAAGATACGGGACCACATGCCCTACAAACTCAATGGCTACCATCCACTCGCTTATAAAACGCGCCTAGATCATGACGATGGGAGAGGAGGGTGGGTTTATTTGTATCAGAGAATATCCCTTTTAACGTGCGACCTGACTTGACAATTTTTATCCCCCACGTCATTGAAACAAGCTTCATCGAAATTAACCCAGGTGCAAACAATTCGTATATTATTGGATGCATCTACAGACCTAACTCACCCCCTCTTGCCGGTATTGACTTATTCATGTCCTCTATGTCAGAGATTTTGGCTAAAATAAATTTTGAACATAGAAAAGCATTCCTTCTTGGTGATCTTAACATTGACTTGCTTAACTTCAACCATCACACCAAAACTAACACCTTTATAGATAATATGTTCAGTGAGGGCTTCATGCCACTTATCACAAAACCCACGCGAGTAACAGAGCACTCGGCAACATTAATAGATCATATTTTTTCAAACAACGTCTCTACTAACCATCAAGCAGGAATAATAATCACGGATATCTCAGACCATTTCGCAACATTCTATACCCAGGAAGGCAATCATAGGTTTGAAAAGACCTACCCACACACAAAAGATCATTCAAGAGTGAAAATGTTGAATTATTCAAGCACTTATTGCAAAACAGTACTTTCGAATCGGTCTCTAATTGTACCTGTAGTACTGAGGCATATGAATCCTTTATGAATATTTACCTTGGAGCCTTCGAAACAGCATTCTCTCTGAAAAGAGTAAAATTAACAAAAAAGAATACCAAACGCAACCCATGGATGACACGCGGTTTCCTACAATCGTCCCTCAGTAAAAATAAACTTTATCAAAGCAAACTGAAAATTCCTTCCGAAACCAACATACAGAGATACAAGACATTCTCGACAATCTTTAATCGAGTAAAGAGGCGTAGTAAAGCAATATACTATAATGATATAATTGAAAGCAGCAAACGTGATATGAAAAAAACCTGGCAAATAGTGCGCACTATTATCAACAAATCTAAACATGGATCCCCAGTATCAGGAACATTTGTGCTTGATAATATGACCCTGATGAAATTGCTTCACAATTTAACAAATACGTTGCAGAAATTGGTCAATCTATCAATGAGCGTGTCCCACCGTCAGGGGTCAATTTCAATGAGTTTTTTAAGGGGGAATCACCCCCAACACCTTATTCATAGATCCAACGACGGAACAAGAAATTATCCTGACAACTAACAAACTTAAAGGAAAAACTAGCATTAACTGCCATAACTTATCCACGCGACTAACGAAGGCCGCTATATCTGAAGTCGCCACACCCCTAGTTCACATTTTCAACTTGTCATTCATCCAAGGTGAAGTTCCCGAAAAAATGAAAACGGCGAAAGTAATACCGATTTTCAAAGGAGGAAATTCACATGAAATGGGAAACTATAGACCAATAAGTATCTTTCCAGTTTTTTCAAAAGTCCTCGAAAAGAGTATGTGCTAAAGACTAAACCATTTTCTAAATGACTTTAACATTCTCTATAAACACCAATATGGGTTCCGAAAAGGCCATTCCACTATTCACCCAACCATGCACCTTCTGAAATATATTGCTGAAAGCAATGATACACCAACAAAAGACTCCACGTTATCAGTGTTCATAGACTTGTCCAAAGCATCTGATACGATCAGCCATGAAATATTATTGAAAAAATTGGAATTCTATGGGATACGAGGAATAGGCAAAGCTTCCAAAGTTACCTGTCAAACAGGCACCAGTATGTTGATTATCATTCGCACCAGTCAACACAACGAGAAGTAAATTGTGGTGTCCCGCAAGGATCTGTACTAGGACCGATACTTTTCTTAGTGTATGTAAATGATATGAGTCACTGCACTTTGCTTAACTTATTATCATTTGCTGATGACACAAATACGTATACAGCTGGGCACGATTTGAAAAAGTTGGAGTCCACGGTTAACTCTGAGCTGTCTAAAATATTTAATTGGTGCTGCTGCAATAAACTGCAAGTTAACGCCAACAAGTGTAAATACATTTTGATGCATCCCCAAAATAGTCCCCATAAAGCCGAGAAGATTAATATACGTCTTAACAACACTACGCTCTCACCAGTAGGCAATTCCTAGCAAGACAAAGCGGTTAAATTCTTGGGTGTTTTTCTTGATGAAAATCTTAACTTTAAGTACCACATAGCGACCATATGCTCAAAAATTTCCAGTGCACTCTATTGCCTGAACAAAGTGAAAAATGTTCTCCCAACAAAAGCTTTGCAATCGTTGTACTACGCGCTTGTTCATAGTCACCTTCGGTAAGCTATTCAAATATCCTGGGCCATGCTTCATCTGAATCTTTACAGAACCGTGCCATGCGAATTATTTGCCGAAAAAAATACAACAGTCACACTGATCCTCTGTTTAAAGCCACTTATATTCTGAAATTTAGCGATCTTTACAGATTAAATGTTTCTCTGCTTATGCACGATTGGACAAATATAAACTTGCCAGAATCATTCGAAACTTACTTCAATATTCACTCCTCTGGCGGAATGGTTACACGACAAGCTGGGATGATAGAGATACAAAAAGCCAGAACTCAATTCTCAGCCAAATTTCCCAGACACAGCTTTCCAAAGATTTGGAATGAAATTGAAAAAGACATCCGAGACCAACCCTCTCGACGTCTCTTTAAAAGCAGCTTGTTCGCAAATATCTAAATAGTTATTCTTCTTGTGTAGCATGTTCGTACCGCATGTGCCCAGATTGTAGACCGAGTCATTGATTTACTCGCTGAAGTCCAAGAAGTGGGGCAATGCTTGTCCACAGCGGTAAAGCTTGTTGTCGGATCTTTGATATGTCAAGGGCCGCCTGAACATTTGGAGTAAGTAAACATACTAACTTATTGCAGTTTGAGGTCGTCTTCCACACCAATGACTGTGTCTGGACCGCGGACCTCTAAGTTTCGAAGGCCAGCGATGGACATGGATGTGGGAGACGGCCTTAGATATCTACCAACTGTACACGGTAAACAATCTTCTTGATATTAACTTCTAAAAAGTACATACTGCTCCTCAACTCAATTTTGTGGATAAATCCACTAAGCACCCTTCTTGTTATAAGTTAGCTCATCCAAAGCCGCATAATTATATTGACATCAGCGACTATTCTAATTACGGCCACGAGACCAGATACACAGACATTTAACATATTAGCCAAAGGCAAGGGTAATGCTATTGACAAGAGTGTCTACTCCGACCAAGTGTGTTGTTTTTTAAATTGTATTTCGGGGGGTGTCAGGAAGACAGCCAATCTGGCTATGATGTCCCCCTAAAATGTACCATTCCAATCTGTACAAAAAATATATTGTTTTAATTTATTCTTGTAAATTGGTATATTGTTAAATAAATATTCTATTCTATTCTATTCTATATAGCGGTAATGGCCTTTTCCAAAGCCTTTGATAAGGTTGATCACTCTCGGCTACTCTTGAAACTTCGCCGTATCGGTATAAACAATAAAACTGTAGACTGGATAGGTTCCTTTCTTGCAGGCAGATCCCAGAGAGTCATTGTAAATGGTGTCCAATCAGATTCCTGTCCTGTCCTCTCTGGAGTGCCTCAAGGTTCTGTCCTTGGCCGTTGTCTCTTCCTGATATACATTAATGACCTCGCAGCAAACTTGGAATGCCCAGCCCGCCTGTTTGCTGATGATACTATCGTATACTGCACCATAACCTCAGCCCCTGACTGCAGTACTCTCCAACAAGACCTAAACAAACTTGAAAAATGGGAACATGCATGGCAAATGGCTTTTAATCCTGACAAATGCGAAATAATAAGTATCTCTCGAAAACAAAACCCCATCAAACATGAATAAAGACTGCACAATAAAATCCTCAAAAATACAAATAAAGCCAAATACCTCGGTGTAACGCTAACAAAAGATCTCTCATGGAAATGTAATGTAAATAATATAGTAAATAAAGCGAACACCTCGCTAAGATTCATCAAAAGAAACATAAGAACAAGTAATAGAAACATCAAAGCACTTGCATATCAGACATATGTTCGGCCACAACTTGAATACTGCTCACCTGTGTGGCATCCCTGGCAAAAAGATCTCGCACACCACATTGAGATGGTCCAACATCGTGCAGCACGCTATGCCATGAACATATATAAACACCCTAGTAGTGTTACTGACATGCTTACCATCCTAAATTGGCCGACTCTTGAGCAGCGCCGATTATATACATCCATGGTCTTACTGTATAAAATCCACCATGACCTTGTAAAAATAAAAGACACTGTTCCTCTTACTCCTACTAGAGATCACAAGTATGTTAGACCCCATGCAGTGCCCAAATATATCTCAAATTCCTTCTATCCTCGAACTATCAACGCATGGAATCAGATCCCATACTCAATGGCAAGCTTAACAGATCTAGATGAGTTCAAATCCACCTACTACAAGTAGTCAAATAGTCATCTAAACAAATCTTTTATCAGTTTACAAAAAAAAAAAAAAATTCATTCATGCGCCTCCTTATAATCTTCAATCCTTTGAAGGCTAGGAGTATGATGTAGATGTAGATATTCTATTCTATTCTATTCTATTCTATTCTATTCTATTCTATTCTATTCTATTCTATTCTATTCTATTCTATTCCTCTGTGGAAATATCTGCAATTAACTCAACATGCTGAGTATTTTCCAAGTATTTTCATAAATCTGGTCATGGCTGCTCTAAAACATCCACGACTAGATTTTTTTAAAAATTGATTATTTATTGGGGTTTAACGATACTTTCAACAGCCGGGGTCACCTCGTGTCGGACAGTTTCACGGGTGGAGGAATCCGGAGTATTTGGAGAGAACCACCGAGCAACTGTCAGACTCCCCAACGTAATAACTCCACACAAGCAGAGTTAGCATTGGTTGAAGACAAGTACACAATGCCATCGTGTCCCCGCGTGGGCAATTGGGATTAAGTGTCTTGCCCAAGGACAAAACTCCGTTCCCACAGGAGGGATTCGAACCGAGTGCCTCTCGGCTTGCAGCCTGCATCTCTACATACTGAGAGGCTCCAGGACGTTCCTTCCCAAAACCAGTTCGTCCCGGGATAATTCGTCCAAAATACATTATCGAACTGGGACGATCCATCCCAAAAAGTAATTTAGGGGATAAATGAGCACACATGTATGATTATTTTAAAAATGAATTATCGCAAAAATCAACAATTTGGGAAAGTCAGTGAAGTATTAAAATATGACTGAGTGTGAAAAATAATTCAGATCCAACATATCTTGACAATTAAGAAACACCAAATCGTGACGACTGTCTGATATTCTGGACATTCATAAAGTTTAAATCAGTAATTTCCTGTGATTTACACCTTATTGTCGGCCGAAATATCAGGCATTTAGCGCGAATGAATAAATTGATGTTCAGGTGTAAAGTGTAAAGGTAGCTTGAGTACTAAATATTTCTCCACTGTTAGTGATATTAATTGTCCACATTACCCCCAGAAATTTCCGACATTCGTGTTAATTCCGATTTAGTAACATTCGTTTTCGTTAAACTGCTCCAGTTAAAAATTGGCATTAAAATGTCAGTAATTTTTGAGGTATTGTGATCGAATACATAAACAAAGGAAGACTGGTGACGATGACAAATTGAAATTGAAAATTTATTCCATTTTTTTTTTACAAAGTACACAAAATATGCATAGTATACATATACAAAATATAGATGATGAACAGAAAATACCCCATACAAAATACGCATAGCGTATAGAGAACGATCTGCTCCTATCGTGTTATCTCGAATGGTGCATTTGAAGGTTTTTTGACAAATTACTTATTTTACCATGATTCAGTATCAAAAGAGGGAATCGTCACTATACTTTGAAAAAAAAATATTGGGACGAATCGTCCCGATATTTGGGACGAAACGTCCCGGTTGTAATTTTGAGACGAAACGTCCCGGGACGAGGTGGTTTTGAGACGAAACGTCCCGTAACCCTAATGAGCCAGCGTAAAATTTATATAAATTTAACTCAAGAAAGCATAGGTGAAAAAGTCCATTTAATTTACAGGGAGAAAATTCTATTAAATATGCCCAAATTATACATATTGCAGAGGCAATATAAATTCTGTCTAGGCAGGAACACAGGTACTCGGCACAAGCTGTGAAATCGAAAGAAAAACTAGAGAAACAGAATTTACTGCATCCAGTAAATTCAAGTCTGTGTGAAAAGGGTTAAAGTATCAGGAATAAACTCTACAGAAAGAGAATTTATGGAGGCTTATTTTCTGGAGTAAAATATTTTTTAACAAATCAGAAATGGGTTTTCCTTAACAGTATTTACAGATATTCATACAGGAATCAGAACAATTTTTATAAGAAACCAGAAAAGGCATATATGTGACCAGCATTCAAAGGGTTCGATACACGAATCAGAAATGAAACTTTTTGGCTCTGCCCACTAATTTGAGTGATGAAATACGTTCATAAACTTTAGAAATGCATTAAGGTGTAATAAAATTCATTTCCCAGTATTTCTGAATAATACGCACTTGATGACTTTGGTGACCTCTTTCAGGCGGACCCCTAGGTGACCTCCGTGACCTTGACCCATATTTTGAATTTCCATCAAGTGTCGACTCATTTGGTGTTAGTTCCAGGTCCGTTCATCATACCACGATTGAGATATGAGCATGACCCACGTTTCAAAAATGTTTGCCATGCCCACTTTTTTTTTGGGGGGGGGGGGGGGGGCAAAAAATGTAATTTCCAGCAATTATGAAAAATGCACTCAATGACCCCTAGGTGACCTCCGTGACCTTGACCCATATTTTGAGTCTCCATCAAGTTTCGACTCATTTGGTGTTGGTCCCAGGTCCATATGTCATAGCATGCCTGAGATATTGGCGTGACCCACTTTCAAAACTTTTAGCCACGCCCACTTTTTTACGTCAAAATGCATGTGTGTACGTCAGATATACTTTAGGGGATCAAAAAATGTGATTTCCATCAATTCTGAAAAATGCACTCAATGACCCCTAGTTGACCTCCGTGACACTGACCCATATTTTGAACCTCCATCGAGTATGGACTCATTTGGTGTTGGTCCCAGGTCTGTAGGTCATACCACGTCTGAGATATGGGCGTGACCCACTTTCAAAAATTTTGGCCAGGCCCACTTTTTTTACGTAAAAATGCATGTGTGTACGTCAGGAATAATTTAGCGGGTAAAAAAATGTGATTTCCAGCAATTCTGAAAAATGCACTCAATGACCCCTAGGTGACCTCCGTGACCTTGACCTATATTTTGTAGCTCCATCAAGTGTCGACTCATTTGGTGTTGGTCCCAGGTCCATACGTCATACCACGCCTGAGATATGGGCGTGACCCAGTTTCAAAAATTTTTTGGCCACGCCCACTTTTTTACGTCAAAATGCATGTGTGTACGTCAGGAATACTTTAGGGGTAAAAAAATGTGATTTCCAGCAATTCTGAAAAAAATACACTCAATGACCCCTAGGTGACCTTTGTGACCTTGACTCATATTTTGAATCTCCATCAAGTGTCGACGCATTTGGTGTTGGTCCCAGGTCCATACGTCATACCAAGCCTGAGATATGGGCGTGACCCACATTCAAAAATTTTGGCCACGCCCAATTTTTTTTACGTCAAAATGCATGTGTGTACGTCAGAAATAGTTTAGGGGTCAAAAAATGTGATTTCCAGCAATTCTGAAAAATGCACTCAATGACCCCTAGTTGACCTCCGTGACCTTGACCCATATTTTGAACCTCCATCGAGTGGGACTCATTTTTTTGGTGTTGGTCCCAGGTCCGTAGGTCATACCACGCTTGAGATATGGGCGTGACCCACTTTCAAAAAATTTGGCCACACCCACTTTTTTACGTCAAAATGTATGTGTGTACGTCAGGAATACTTTAGGGAGGTCAAAAATGTGGTTTCCAGCAATTCTGAAAAATGCACTCAATGACCCATAGGTGACCTCCGTGACCTTGACCCATATTTTGAATCTCATTTCGTGTTGGTCCCAGGTCCATATGTCATACCACGCCTGAGATATGGGCGTGACCCACGTTCAAAAATTTTGGCCACGCCCACTTTTTTTACGTCAAAATTCCTGTGTGTACGTCAGGAATACTTTAGGGGGTCAAAAAATGTGATTTCCAGCAATTCTGAAAAATGCACTCAATGACCCCTAGATGACCTCCGTGACCTTGACCCATATTTTGAACCTCCATCGAGTGTCGACTCATTTGGTGTTGGTCCCAGGTCTGTAGGTCATACCACGCCTGAGATATGGGCGTAACCCACTTTCAAAACACACCTACTGACACCCCTGATACCCCAGGAATCTGAAAAACATAGGTGGCCGAGATATTGTGGCTGTCTATCAGCATGCCAAAAATCAACGAGATAGGGCAATTCGTTTTCGAGTTATCTTGCGGACAAAAAAGTGATGAGAAGACAGAAGACAGGAGAAGAAAAAGAAGAAGAAGAAGAAGAAGAAGAAGAAGGAGAAGAAAAAGAAGAAGAGGAAGAAGAAAAAGAAAAAAAAAGAAGAAAAAAAAGAAAAGAAAAATAAACCGTGCAAAAACAATAGTCTGTTTCACACAGACTAATTATATTTCATAGCATTTTTGAATCGATGCTGACGTGCTCTCATAACGGTATATAAATATTAACAAGGTGCACAACTCGCTTTTCGAAAACGATAGCACTCATCTTCGTTATACGCCCCCCCCCCCCCACCCCCCTCAAAAGTGATTTACGTAGCGTATCCAGAAGTACCCAATGTCAGTGGAAAGGGTAATGGATAAGCTTTACAGTGGTGTATTACACGACCGTTGGGTTTTCTTGGGTTGTTTATGATAACTGGGAGAAGTCGCAGAAAAGGCCGGAAAACATTCAGTCGGACAAGATAGTGTACAGTGGAAAGTGGGTTGCGAGTGACAGTTATCCGATTTATTATAAATAATTCGAGGTCCCACTGTCTATGGAGGGCAGATTCAAACATTAACCGTATACCTTTGTCAATTACTAATCTCGGATCCACCTTTTATTCATTTCTAGCAATCACATTTGCCGTTTATACATTTTTTAACCTTTTCTTGGAAACTCTCGAAGCCAACGGCGGCCACAGAAGCTAAGATGCTCACAAAAACATCCCATTGGCTGCTATTTAATCATACATGAAAACAAGCCAATGGGAGAATGGGGAAAATTTTTGTGCGAGTCCCATATCTATGGACGCGAAAAACTTTATAAGATTTGAAATGACGGCTAAAAAGTGTATAAATGGTAAATGTGATCGCCAGAAATTAATAAATGTTGCATCAGTGTGTGACCTTAAACACCGATAAATAAATAAATATAAATACCAACCCTATAGTACCTATTTGTTTTATTTATACCATGTTCTTAATAAATAATCGACTAGTAACATAGGCGAGCATGGTATAAACACTACTTACCGATAGAGCCCTGAGTGTTGATGCCTATCACGCTCTTTATTTGCAAGTGAGGCAGAGTAGGGTATACTTTTGACGCTCCTAAATTGAGGCAGTGGACCGGCCTATATTTCTATAGAATATATCCATACTTAGCTTGGTGTACCAAATGTTCACCACGAGGGGTGAACATTTGGTACATCAAGCTACTATGGGTATATTTTATTTATACCATGATCGTCAGATTATTAACAGCCGCTATTATTTTTTCTCGATTTTCTGAGCAGCAACCGTACATACGTGCGACATGTGATAAATTTAGACAAGTTCACATTGAGGTTGACGTCACAAAGGTCAACTTGGATGTAGTTCCACTGTAGGCGTGAATTTTAACTATTGAAATCCCATTGCTGGAGTGTTCACCACGGTTGGTGTATAAAGCTAAATTTATGTCATGTGCATTTCATATATAGTAGAATAGATAATCATGGTATAAAATCATTTTACCTACCCACAGCCCAGGTAGGCATTGAATATGGCGTAGACATTTTTGCAACAGCTACTCGCAAAGAAGCTTATGAGTAAACCCGTTGATATAACAGACATAAAGTACATTCGTAATTTCGTATGAAGAAAATAACACACTTTCCCAACTCACTTGCCTTGTCTATATACAGTGACAATTTTAACTTCCTTAACATTGCAATATCTTAATATTTTTAAATGCACTATTGTGTGTTCACCATGGTTTGACAAAAACGAAGCACTGAGTCAGGGGAAATGACCAGAAGAGCTTGGATGGAGTGAAAGTATAAAAGTCTATCGAATATCATCGAATCTCACTGTAATTGAGTTCATCTGTTTGTCGTGACGTGCCCTGTCTAACCTGTGAGGGTCCGATCGACTTCAAACCCGGCAGGTCTGTTCACTTCTATATAACTAAGTGGACATGTTTTGTTGCAATATTTTACGTTATTTACCAAGAATCGACAATTGTGTCCAAAGAAAGGTGTTCGTAAAATACTTTATTATTCAGTTCGTTCTATGGTATAAGGGGGAGGGGGGGGGGGGGGGGGGGGCTTGAAATGTCTCCTGTGGGTCCATTCACTGGTATTCGAGAGTTCGGGGCTAAGAATATACCATGCACATTTCGTCATGATTTCAGGAAGATTGACCTGAGCAACTTTCTTAAATTCCCACATATATCAGAAAATGTAGCAATACCCTCTAGTCTCTCTCGGGGTTGTGACGGCAAGGTGTGGGGTAGGGTGGGGCTGGAGGTATCGCACTCTCAGTTCCAATCAAACTGTTCGATAGTTAGAAATTTTAAGCCTTAAACCACCAAATTTTATTCCACAGGGTAGTAAATTTCGTAGTATTTTTATATCTTTGACTGTGACCGTTTCTGACAGGCATTTGGTGATTTTTTTTAACCTCATTTCATGGAATTTTCCAACGGGAGTCAATATTTCGTCCCTTGAGTGAAACAAGGCACCATATTCATGTTGCTGTTGACTTCATTACAAAGAGCGTCGGTTTCTGCTTTGTATTTGAGATTTGATGTTTTTACACCAGAAAATCATTTTTGATGTGCACGATTTTCTACGGAAGCCCATTACGGTCAAATGCGAAAAGTAACTTTTTTTAAAACGGGGAATGTTTGCGTTATTTCGCAAAAGTATTGCGTTATTACGCAAAAAGTATTGCGTTATTTCGCAAAAGTATTGCGTTATTTCGCAATAACTTTGCGAAATAACGCAATACTTTTGCGAAATAACGCAATACTTTGGCGAAATAACGCAATACTTTTGCGAAATAACGCAAAAGTTTTGCGAAATAACGCAAACATTCCCCGTTTAAAAAAAAGTTACTTTTCGCATTTGACCGTAATGGGCTTCCGTAATTTTCACCTCGAGAACTCTTAAAATGTATTATTACCAGTTACCAGTAGCATGTGAACAAAGTTTTGATTTCTGTTCAAGCATAAGACTCCAATGGACTGATAAAATCCAAAAGTGTAGATATTCAGCAAGAGAAATGTCTCAGGAAATGAAAACCTAGCGTCGTATTTTATTTCCTGCTTCGACAATACAACTTTTTCTTTGTATCACTCTCTTCATATTTTTTTTATTAAATGCGGATGACGCGTTTTTGTTCTAAATTTTTACTCAGTTCATTGTATACTTACTCCTTGAAAGTAGGACGATTGGTGGTCGTTATATTTGATGCGAGGTTTTCTATGAAAACCTAAATATCCATTTAACCCTTTACCTAACATGAAAAGCAGACGATACTTGCAAATAAAATTTTGAATAACTAATTTTTTTTTATTTTTTGCGTCAAAAACATAGGTTATGACCCCTCATTGGAGCGAGCTCTACGAGCTCGTTCCAATGAGGGGTCATAACCTATGTTTTTGAGACAAAAAAATGAAAAAATAATGAAAATTAAATGGCGATTTTTATGAATAGCGCTGGCCGGTTTTGGCTGTTACGTTGGGTAAAGGGTTAAAACATTCTTGCAACAATGATCACAAAATGTCACAGTTTTATTAAGAGTAGACTGCATAAGTATTGGTGTATTTTTCAATATCGTGCTTTCTACCAAATTTGCTCTCTATTTTCTTCCAAAGAGGTCAAACATCTTGTCGGCAAAGAAGCACGAATGGGACAGGTTGCTACCGGAGTTAGCGATACCCAATTAGTTTCAAAACTTGCTCTTGTGGTCAAAGATGGTGGTTAACGTTGACACAAAATCGAATCACTTTCAGTGGGTGTGCACTTTCTTCAACAAAAACTCCACACATTTGTCTGACCAGTCTGAAGTGGACAATGCCTCAAGTGTAATTAATTACCACTGTACCGGTACCATTTAACATGATTCTTCCGTTAGAAAGAGAAATCCACGTAGGTGATCTTGTCTGGCGTCTCTGAAGAGTGAATATTTAACCGGTGGGAGGAGGGCTATGGGATCCGATCCGGGAAGGAGATGGCACACTGTTGCTTTACTGTGTCAAACACGCGAGTTTTAATGCATTGATAGAAAAGGACAACAGAGTCCGGGAAGCACGTCCTCTGAAGTGAGATAACTTCATCGAAGGTCGATTTGCATGATGAGATAAGCCAGAGATTAATACCTTATTCCATATATCCTATATGAAATACTGCCTGGTATACTGTGGGCAGACATCACCCTTTACGGTACGTTTAGAATATTGCGGAGATTCGAATTCTTCCCGAGGAACCCCGTATAGCCCAACAGATTTCGAATCTAACCGAATCAGTGATAAAATTTTTCATCTTCAATCTTCGTCAGTCCCCGTTGTCATGAAATAGGCCTATATAATCTGAACGTTTAGATAAAATGAGCGAAACCTAGCCCTTTATCAGACAGAGAACCGTTGAGCTCTCTAAGGAGCAGACTTAAACTAAATTGGTAAGTGGCACAGGTCAAAAGATGTAGTTATGGATTGTGTCTTTTCCAACAAGAATGTCCTTTGGAATTCCAAACAATGAAACTATTGTACAATGCACATATTTTCGATATTTTCTGTTGTCAGCTCATAAAGCTCTCCTTGTATATTTAACAATCTGAAGTTTGTATCGAACTGCCTAAAAGACTCATTCACTGCCTTGCATAATGGCTTTTTTAAAAGGTAATTCTGACCATTAAATATCAGTCCAGAACAAACAAGTTTGTGTTAGCTGCTGCTGTTAACAAACCAAATGTTTCATTATGGTTTGAAGAAAGAAGAGGGTGTGGTGGAGGCCAGCGCCGTAGTCACAGGGGGATTTAGGGTGACATGACTCACATTTCTCCACTTTTTCTGAGAAATGTCAACCATATTTAGAAATCCTTAAAACTGGTTATTTGGTTATTTATTGGTGTTTTTAAGGTCACATGCCTATGCACAATGGCTAATCGTGACCGTGACAGTTTTACGGGTGGAGGAAACCGGAATGCCCGGAGAGAACCACCGAGCATCGACGAGCAACTGTCAGCTCCTCAACATTCTAACTCTGTTCAAGCTCCACTCAAGCAGGGTTACAGTGGTTGAAGACATGGTCACCATCGACGTGCAGTATACGCCTTAGTACACGGCGTCATCGTGCCCCCATGTAGGCAACCGAGATAAAGTGCATTGCCTAAGGATACAACGTGGGTCGACCCGAACGGGGATCGAACTTAGGACTTCTAGCATAGAAGTCCAACAGTCTACCACTGAGCCACCGCACTCCCTAAAACTGGTTTCTTGGGTCATTCTGGGTCATAATTTTTTTTTAAAAATATTTCAACAAAACCATATCATATGACCCCTCATTGAAATGTGTTCGATGAGCTCATTCCAATGAGGGGTCACATGATATGGTTTCGTTGAAATATTTTGAAAAACGGGCGATTCGTTAGGTAAAGGGTTAAGCCTTCAAAAAGTATTCAGAATGTTCCAAATGGCGGATGTTTCTTTCCCAACGGAAGATCATGGGCCTTCACCTTTGTGGGATACACACTATTAACCCAGCACAATGTGAAATGAAGGAGATTGAAAAATATTTTGTTCCCCGACTTCATTTAGCCGCGCCCCTGGTAGAGCAAGGGATCATAAAACAAATAAGACGCCCACTGGGTCTGAAGCGCTCGACGGACAAAAAACGTGGACGCTTAACAAAGAAATTCAACCCGAAAGACAGCTTTTCCGGTGCATGGTCGTAGATAGCTGCTCAGTGAATTTGTGTGGTAGAATATTCGAGATTTCCAACAGCCTCGAGGCTGTACGTTGAAAATATTGATTGATCTTCCCCCAAGTTACGAATATAGAAACTACAATTTACTGTTGACGAACTGACATGGAATATACCACCAGGGCCCAGAGGTTTAAAGATTTTTAAAACTAAATAATCAGCCACTCATGTTAATCAGATATACGATATCGATCTTCCAGGATTTGGGGGGTGTTTGTTTCTTAACCTTTCTCCCAATACGAAACTCGTTGGGGCAGGGTGGGGTAGGGGCAATGAAGGACATAAAAACAGTTTGAACAGTGGTTTGAGATAAGACGTTTTTTAAACAAGAGGCCCCACGCGGCCTGAAGCGCTCACCTTGAACAGAACCCGATATAAACAGAGTCCAAGAGTGAATCTACATTAAGCGATCAATCTCCATAGGATGTTTTGTCAATCTTTGAGCACCACATGAGTGACTAAAATAGCTCAGGCATCATGCATTGTCTTCAGTTGATCATAATGTAAAACGTGGAGTTTCCCTATGGAGTCCCCTGATACTACCTATGTGGATTAATCTTAGTTACAAACCTCTAAAGAGTACTTAATAAAAAATGTCCAATTCTTCAGCTACGTGGCCAATTCAGGCCCCCATAGGGAGCCCAAATATCAACCCAGGCACTCGATTTGAACAATCTTGAATCTCACCCCACTAGAGATGTTGTATACCAAATATGAAAGCATTCTGACTGGTGGATCTGAAGAAGAGGATTTTAAAAAACATTTCTTCATATTGCACTAAGTTAAAATTCGGGCTACCATAGGGTGCCCAAATATTAACTCAGGGACCCGTTTTAAACAAACTTGAATCAGAGTCCCCTAGAGATGTTGTAAACCAAATATGAAAAAATTATGAAGAGTCAAATCGGAATAAGATTTTGGAAGAAATTCTATCACATTGCACTAGGTTAAAATTCAGGTTCCAATAGGGAGCCAATATATTAACCCAGGCTCTCGATTTGAACAAACTTGAATCTGCCCCCTCCCCAACCCTAGAAATGTTGTATCCCAAATATGAAATCCTTCCGACTGGTGGATCTGAAGAAGATTTTAAATTTTAAAAGAAATTTCCTCATATTGCACTAAGTTAAAATTCGGGCTCCAATAAAGAGCCCAAATATTAACTCAGACTCTCAATTTGAACAAAATAGAATCTGCCCCCCCCCCCCCCCCCCCCCGAGATGTTGTATATGGAATATGAAACCATTCTGACTGGTGGATCAGAAGAAGATTTTTAAAGAAATTTCCTCATATTGCACAAGTTAAAATTCGGGGCACCATAGGAGCCCAAATATTAACACAGGCACTTGAATTGAACAAACTTGGACCTGTCCCCCGCCCCCCCCCCCCCCCGAGATGTTGTATACTAAATATTAACCTAGGGACTTGGGTTGAACAATTTTGAACCTGACTCTCATAACAATGATGTTTTCCAAATATTGAAAGATTCTGATTAGTTGTGATGATTTTTTAAGATTATTCCCCATATTGCCCTAAGTTAAAAATTCGGGCCCCTGTATTGAGCCCAAATATGAACCAAGGGGCTTAATTTGACAAACTTGTATCTGCCCCCCCCCCCCCCCCCCCCCCCCCCCCCCACACACACACACACACAAACACTCCTCTATGGATGCTGTATGCCAAATATCAGAAGATTCAGACCATTGGTTCTGGAGCCATTTTTTTTTTAATTTTTGCAAATATGCTGACTCAGCATTTTGGGGGTCATACTGACATAACCGATGGCATTTTTCTTTTACCATTCATTCCTACTGGCCCTAAGGATGCTTCATACCAAATAACAGTTCTCCGTGCCGTGTGGTTTGGGAAATATGGGCGTTTGAAAATATTTCTATTTTTAGCTCCCGGGGTTCCCACGGGGACACGGGAAATTTTTTTTGCATGAGTCAAGTACTTATTCAGTTAGAGGTTAAAACGCCGTCAATTACCTAGGCCCGGCGGAGTGTCAGGATAGCGACCAATGTCGTCTGTTTTTACCCATTTCTGCGCGGGTTGTCCTTTTATATTTTTCAGTCTTGTCAGTAACTTCCAACTATTATATGTTTTCGTCCTTTATTTTGATCATTTAAATTGTGCAATCACGTTTCAACATTAAAAAATAATATTTCCATGCTCCAGTTACCGCAAACACCATAAAAGCAACCCCATCCCAGTGGCGGACAAGCATAGATTGCCGCTCGGGGCCAACCTTTAGTGCCGCATTGCGCCCATGAATCGCTGAGTATGTTTCGTGGCTTGTTTCATCATATGGACATTTGGCCGACCCAAGAGATGCCACCGGGATGGTTGTTCCATCCACTGACCGCATTCACCCCCCCCCCCCCCACACACACACATACTGGCCGCCACTAAAGCCCCCCCCCCCCCCCCCCCACACACACACACACACACGCCACCACCACCACATACCATCACTTACAGTTTAGTGACGTTAAGCTTCTCGTTAGTCTGTGTGAAACACACAGATTATTGTTTTTGCATGGTTTCTTTTTCTTTTTTCTTCTTCTTCTTCTTTCTTCTTCTTCTTCTTCTTCTTCTTCTTCTTCTTCTTCTTCTGTCTTCTTTGCTCTTCCTTGTTTGCACGATAACTCGAAAACGAATTGTCCTGTCTCACTGATTTTGGCATACTGGCAGTCACAAGTTCTCGGCCACCTATGTTCTTGAGTATGGCCCAGTCGGCCACATGGTTTTCACTAATATCCTGCAACAGTAAATTATCCTGAAGCAATACTACGTTATATTTATTCACAGTAGAGAACAACATAAACAATCATATTACAGACGTGGAGTTAGCTGTCAAACATTAAATGTTATCTGTTATTTTAATCAGGTGTCAGTTTCATTCGCAAATCAAGTTGAGAGACACCCTTTGCTTTACAAGGAAATGTATAAATTATTCAGTTAAATGCTTTTAACCCTCTCAAGACTTCAGTGTGGGTTCCAAAGACTTTATTTCATATAATGTGTGAATAATGATAACCCTTTTCCATACTCACATTACAGCTCTAAACATCATTCAAATAAGTGGCAGAGCCAAACATATCCACTTATGATTCCTTGATCGAACCCTTTGAATGTTCTGCTCATATATGTTTTTTTTTTCTGGTTTCTTGGATAAATTTATTTAATTCCTGCATGAATGTCTTTAAAAACTGTTAACAGAAACCTATTTCTGATTTGTTTAAAAATATTTTACTCCCCAAATAAGCCTCCATAAATTCTCTTTCTAGTTTGTTTATTTCTGATGCTTTAGCCATTTTCACAGACTTAAATTTACTGGATGCAGTAAATTATGTTTCTCTAGTTTCATTTCATTTTTGTCCTTTGAAGTTTAAATCGCATTGGAGTGTTAGGTTAAGTGGCGTTCTCGGCCACACATTTTAATTTTTTTTTTCATTGAACATATTTTTATTTGCCATTTAACAGTGCAAATCGGAATTGGGGGACAAACAGTGTACAATTTACAATGTTGCAGAATGAATAATTTCGCTAATACAATTAAACCAAATTAAACATAATTAGAATATAAAATAAAATAATGAAAACTGAACAGAAAATCATAAAATACAACAATAGTTCCACTGATGATGACTCCAACCACCGCATACCATAGAATTCCAGCCTTCTAATGGGTAGCACGCCGTGGCGGTATGTTTGTTTTAAAGATTTAGGCCTAGGCTTAACTGTGACTTACAAAAATCAATGTTACACCGTCAATACCTAGAATGTATTCTTCACCAAAAACTACTGTCTCGAACGGAGTTGCTGGAAGTTGTGGCAACAACCACTTTTTTCACCGATAACAATGAATGCAGCACGTCAGTCCTGACCCCGTGTTACACTTACAGTATATAGACAAGACTGATGAAAGCCTATTTTGCCCTGACCGATACCCCCTTCCCAGTTCATTTGTGAATACGTCCATTAAACAAAGATTCATGAACACAGTTTTCTTGCACAACTATCTACAAGGTGTTTAACTTCATATTTCTCATAAACTAATAATCAAATCAACATTCTACGGCTTCTTTATTTGAGAAAAAAAAACTCTCCGTTCGACATCGCGTTGCTAGGTTGTACAAAAAGTTAACCCGGAAAAGCGAAAGTACGCACAGCGTTGTTCTTGTGCTGCAGACGACAAAAGGGAGAATGGACGTGGGCTGTAATGTAAGAGCCTTCCCTGCAAAACAATTGTTGCGTCCCTGCTGTTACTGCATGTTGAGTGAAACGTAAAACTAGAAGTTGGTGAATGGGAGATGTGGGGGCTTGTAGGTACAGACTATTCAGACGCGACACTTGGTGGATGAAGATCAACAGCCCTCTGACTTCTTAAAGGCCCTCGACTTCGTCCAGGGCCAGTAATAAACACTCGGGATATTTATTATTCATTCCTCTCGGGCCGTTAATAAACCGTAACGCCCTTCAAACTCATGTTATTGTTACATTATTGGAAGATATCTTCAGATTCTCTAGTTTATGTTAACCTGGCTGCTCGTAGTTACTGGCGTTCTTGCCTCTAGATTCATGGATAAACCTATTGCGACTTTTTCCCAATTAAAACAAAAATTATACACACCTGGGTAAACCATGGTCGTCCCGGGGGTTGTCTAGTACCCCCGCCCCCGCCCACCCATAGATTGCGGGGCATTTCCAGTTTCCAAAGTCAATTAACCTGAGAGAATGAAATAAGCAACACTAATGAGGTGTATAAATGGGGTTGACTTTATTTATTTAAATTTTTCCTTTGAACTAACCGTAATTATCAGCTTCCATGTATTTCTTGTTTTCTTGTAATAAACAGCATAAAACAAACTATCACTGTAAAGCAGATAAGAACCTGCTCCGTTTCAATATTCCGCAATCATTTTTAGACGGTATTTTTAGACATCAGAAACGTTACGTCATCATTGTTGTTCAGATGGCGTTGAGTTGCGGAAAAAATTGTTGAACGGAGTGTTTTTTTATCAAATAAAGAAGCCGTAGAATGATGATTTGATTATTTGTTTATGATAAACATGAAGTTAAAGCACCTTGTAGATAGTTGTGCAAGAAAACTGTGTTGATGAATCTTTGTTTAATGGACGTATTCACAAATGAACTGGGAAGGGGGTATCGGTCAGGGCAAAATATACTTTCATTACTTGTCTATATTTATAACATACTACCAAAAAAAAAAAAAAAAGAAAAAAGAAGGGGATCTTTGATAAAAGTGAAATATATGAAGAAATATATTTATATTTTCATCAAAAAGATAGTTGAGGCATTGCACTGTGACATCTGGTGAATGATTTCAGCGATAGTTGGGTGTCTGACAAGCACACATTCCACGCGCTGGGCTGTAGAAGCCATGGACGGGCAGTTAGAGAATTCCCCCCTTTCAGTCCAAGACCTCAATACCTTGTAAATCCTCATCGGCTCGCGAGACAAGCGCGGATCTGACGTGGCATACTCCTCACCAACCGTCCAATATCAGCTTGACTGATGTTATTCCATTCTTCCTGCAGTGCAGTGGCGAGTTCCTGGACATTGGTAGGGGGCTGTTGGCGTTGTCGTATGCGCCTACCAAGCATATCCCAGGCGTGTTCGATTGGTAAAAGGTCTGGACTTAGTGCTGGCCAAGGCAGTGTAGTGATGTTCTGCTCCTAGAGGAACTCTGTAGCAACACGGGCCCTGTGTGCTCTTGCAATGTCATCTTGGAAAATGAATCGACGGCCCTGACGTCGCGCAAATGACACCACGTGAGCTGCTACCATGTTGTCACCGTAGTACTGCCCTGTGACACGCTCTTGGATGACATGTAATACTGTTCTGCTTGTCATGGTTATGCCTCCCCAAACCATAACCGATCCAAGACCAAAACGATCGTGCTGCCCAACGTTTACGCCATGGTATCGTTCGCTCTGCTGCCACCACACTCTGTTTCGACTGTCGTGGAAGTCGAGAGTGAACCTCGATTCATCGGAAAACATGACGTTGCTCCACCGACAATTACCTCAGCGCTGTTGTGCTCCACACCAATTACGTCTTGCTGCGATGTGTCGTTCAGTCAAACGTGGAATTATTCGAGGTCGTCGAGAGTACAAATTCCAGCTGTGTAGGCGATTTCGGATAGTCTGACCACTGACTCGCACATTTGTAGCTCGGTGCAGATGCTGTCCAATTTACGTTTGTCTTAAACATTGCCTGTCGGATGATAGCGTGACCACAACCTGCTAATCACCGATTGAGTAACGTTGAGAATTTGAGTCACTGTGCAGTCTGTCTGTGGACAGCTTCCAACATTTCGACGGCACGTAAACGTTCATCACGTGTCAGCCTTTGCACACCTCAAAACTTACGTTTCGACCAGAAACTATTGATGAACGAGTTTATACAAAAAAAAAAAAAGAACGATGATACCCCCGAAAACGCCCGTCCAGTACAAATGAAAATTTCAAAACGTACCCCACAGACATTAACGCGGTGCTCGTTCGAAAGACCTGCACGAAGTTTTTGTGACCGGTGACATTTATGATCCATCCACACTTTACTTGCTAACATATTGATGTGTCCAATCACGCGTATCCAATACCATTTTCCGAACTTATCAACATCAGTCTGGATATCCCCTACTTTTTAAATAGCATACTATAAGTGTATCATGGGGTCAGTACAGACGTCGTGAATTCATTGTTATCGATGAAAAAACGTGGTTGGAGCCACAACTTCCAGTAACTGTGGTCATGAAGACTCGAACCTAATCGGTAGGCTTGCCCTCTTCGGCCATCAACCAGTCGGAAATGTCGCCCTCCTCTTATCGAATCATATTTAACAAAAGACTGGAAGTGGGGAATTTTAAAGAAAGAAAATGTTTCATTGAATGAACACAGGTCTGAGAAAAGCCACAGGCCCTATACTCTTAACAACCGGGAACTGGACAACCCGCCCAAAACGATATGGGACAACCCATCCCAAACGATATGGGACAACCCACACCGGGACAACCCGCCCCAGTAGTTCCTATAAGTAATAACACATCTATAAGTCCAAATGAACTGTCTGTCTGTCTGGTCTGTCTGTCTGTCAGTTTCATGAAATTCCAAAAACCAAAACGCCAAAGTAAAGCTAAACAACATACAGACTGCCAAACATCAAACATTGTGAGTTCATCTGCAAGAAACAACAGCAGACCACCCTTATAAAAAGTACCATGGTAAACCATGGTAAATCCCAAAATACCCTGGTAATACCATGGTATTACCAGGGTATTTTGGGATTTACCATGGTTTACCATGGTACTTTTTTTTATAAGGGCAGTGGAAATTCCATCAAGTAGAACTGATCAATATAAAAACACTCACTTCGTCCGTACGGCAGCTAACTGGAACCATCTTGATGAAAATATAGTTTGCGCTCCGAAGTTAGAAGACTTCAAAGCCGCGTTATTGGACCGTTGCGACTCATGCGCCCTCCCTCGTAGCATCAAAGCCCACCAGGGATGCCTGAGATGGGGTATACGGGACAAGTCGCCGTTGGGATAACACGCCGTCGGGCGGCGAGTTGTCCCGATTTTTACGGCGAGTTGTCTCGTTTTGTTTTTTGTTTTTCAAAAATGTAATTTGTTCTATTGAAATACAGTTAATTTTATCATTTACTTACCTGTAAAGTATTTTTACAAATAAATCCAACCTCCCTGAATTAAAAAAAAAACAGAATTAAATCCATGTTTTATGAAAGTACCTGCTTTTTGCGCGCGCGCGCTATGAATAATTTAACGTTTAATTTTAAATAATTGTCAAAGCGACGTTTATAAATATTATTTTACTACCAGATGTTGAACATTTGATAACAAGATGATATTTATGAACTAACGCTAGGTCAGATGGGAATAATTTTAAATAAATAAATTCTTGGCGGGGCGATGTTTATATTTGATCTTTGATATGAATAATTTTAAATAAATTCTTGTCGAAGCGATATTTATTTTAGAAAGAGGGAAAGAAGAAACAGTTTCGAATGGTGTGTGTGCTGATGTCAGGTAGATCCAGAGGGGATTATATTCATGTTTTGAGGACCATTTCTCAGAAAGTGCAACATCCAACTGTAACAGATTTTGTTTCAGATTTTGAAACAGGTAAATAATTGTTTTGATGAATAAATAAATAAATAAATAAATATTTTATGGTAACTTATGAACCTTTATTTTTATTTTTTATATTTTTTTAAAATATTTTTTTGCAGCTCTTTGGCAAGCTGTTAGAGAGGTGTTTCCTGGCAGAGAAATAAAGGGCTGCTGTTTTCATTGGAGCCAGGCAGTCTACAGATATGTCACGAGAATATGTCTTCAGACAGCCTACAGAGATGGAGGGCAAGTGTCCGTCAAATATTAGCCTTGCCATTCCTATCAGCTGCTCTCATAGGGAGACTTTTGAGGCATTATACAATAAAACTCAGCCCGAGACAAAACTCAAGGATGGTTGATGGTCTTTTGTGAATTATAGTAATTTTCAAATAATATAGAATTCTATAAATTTATTTTATATACTGTGAATTCACATGAAAATGGTCTTTTCGGACTATTTTCATGTGAATTCACATATATAAAATAATTTCCAACGAACAGGTGCATTCTGTACCCCTTTGTCTAAGCACGATCTGTAAAAGAGTAAATTTGCTTGAAAATGTATTAATTAATTAATTATTGTCATTGATTTCAACGAATCGTCTGTCACTCTGATTAATCTTGTTATGTCAGTAGGCCTAACTATTATTTTATATGTAATATTATTATATGTTATATTGAAACTGTCTTGTTATATAAATCATGAGTATTAATAAAGATAATTTAAACCTATGCCGCGTGTTACTTATCAATTACTGCTCCACGGCGACTTCTCCCGACGGCGACTTCTCCCGACGGCGACTCGTCCCACCTCGGGTACGGCGAGTTGTCCCGACGGCGAGTTGTCCCGTTCCCCCTGAGATGTATTGATACAGATATAGATACAGAGCACCGCCAATACTTTGATTAAACGCGAACAGCTGGATTACTTCCCTTTACGTGTTTCACATGTGATTGACAGATGGCAATACCATCAAAAATCGACCAGACGAATTTCTAAAAAAAGGTATTTTTATTTACAGAATAAATCAACATTAATTAAACACAACGATTGCATTGAAATGTTTACTTGACGTGGAAATCTGAAGTCTTGGAAATTATTAATTTTTACGTGCTGTTAAACACCACAAGCAGTAAGTTTTTCATTGATTTATCAGTCTTTCTTGCTAAATCATTCAATTTTCAATTTGTACTGTGCACGTTTACGCATCAGACCGGCATCTATAATCTTCTTTTTCAATAGACAATACATGACACTGATATTCACTTCGACATTTATCGTCATTTGAGTCGCTTTTATTTGTTTGTCCCCATTTTCTCTTCCATCCAGCCCATAGTGCACTGATCTGAGGAAGTTTATTTTTTATAATGTTTCCCTGTGCGGGACGAGGTCTCTAAGAACAGAAGATCAAACAGTATTCCTGAACACTATTCAAAATCCTATTATTGGGTTACAATGGCCTAAATATTTTCCAAAGTGTGCCGTTGAAATATCATAATCTCAGGACTCCGCGCAGGGCAAATTTACTAGATATCCATAAAACACGTAATTTGAAATAAATAATAAAAATGCTCGCAAAATTGAAAGTTTACGAAACCCGGAGCATTTTTGCCACTTCATTTTTTGGTTTAAATTTCAAGGCAAAATGACGACCTGGGCCAGTTTGGAGCCATCTCTTAATGAGTCAATTCGGCCTGCGTTGATTCGGCCCTATTGCAGGCCGAATTGACTCACTTTTTAGGCTGAAATGACTCACTTTCATAAGGACAAATAATCGATTAAAATATATATTAAGTTAGTATATTTTAGTTAAATAAAAGACAAATAACAGAAATTCTGAATTTTTTAAACAACTTTATTGTGAAAACAGTGGTACAAATAATTCCGGCTTTGATTTCTAGTTTGACATTTGCTTGTCTGGCCCATAATTTCTTAACCACTGAATATTTTTTAATGAAACTTCATAACAGTATGTACATGTAATATCAAAAGACAGTGTGTCATGAATTATAATATGGTATGTGCCCACAAGGTCACAGGCCTTATGATAAGGTGACAGAAAAACTTTGACATTTGTTTGACCGGGCCATATTTTCTTAACCACAGAATATTTTTTAATGCAACTTCATAACAGTATGTAATATCAAAAGGCAGTGTGTCGCGAATTATCATATGGCATGTGCACCTCAAGGTCAAGGTCACATGCCATATGATAAGGTGGCACTTGGAAAAACTTTGACATTTGTTTGTCCGGGTCATAATAATTTCGTAACCACTAGATATATTTCAATGAAACTTTAGAACAATATGTAATATAAAAAGACAGTGTGTCATGAATTATAATATGGTATGTGTCCCTGAAGGTCAAGTTCATAGGCCCCATGATAAGGTGACACTAAGAAAAACTTTGACTTTTTTTTGTTTGTTTGTCTGGGCCATAATTTCTTAACCACTGAATAATTTTTAATGAAACTTCATAACAATATGTAATATCAAAAGACAGTGTGTCATGAATTATAATATGGTATGTGCCCCTCAAGGTCAATGTCACAGGTCCTGTGATAAGGTGACACTTGGAAAAACTTTGACATTTGTTTGTCCATAATTTCTTAACTAGATATTTTGCAATGAAACTTTATAACAATATGTAAAATCAAAAGACAATGTGTTGCAAATTATAATATGGTATGTGCCCCTCAAGGACAAGGTCGCATGCCCTACGATAAGGTGACACTTAGAAACAATTGTTTGTCTGGGCCATAATTTCTTAGCCACTGCATATTAGCTCCACCTGACATAATGTCAGTGGGGGTGCGGTGGCATTGCGGTAACCGGTTCTCGTCAGTTCACCGAAGTTAAGCAATGTTGAGCCTGGTTAATCCTCGGATGGGTGACCGTCTGAGTGATCGATTCAGACTCCCGCTTTATGTCCTTGGGCAAGGCACTTAACCCCGATTGTCCACATGGGGGCACGATGATGCCGTGTACTAAGGCGTACTGCACGTCGATGATGCTCATGTCATGTCTTCAAACAATCTAACCCTGCCTGTGCTACAGTGCAGAGTTATGATGTTGGGGAGCTGGCAGCTGCTCATCGTTGCTTGGTGGTACTCCGGCTTCCTCCACCCGTAAAACTGTCACAGTCATGATTAGCCATTGTGCATAAGTATGTGACCCTAAACACCAATAAATAAATACAGAATGTCAGTGGAGCTTTTCTAATGCTAAATTGTCCGTCTTTCATCCGCCCATCTGTCTGACCGTCCATCGTCTGTCCATCTGTTGTCAACATTTTGTCAACATATAATTAGATCTAATCAGCTTTTTTTCTTTTTTTTTTTTAATATTTTTTATTCAGATTAAATATTGTATACTTCTCTGAGTAAAGAAAATGATACAGAATGCATATTAAATGCAGTTATCTACCGACATACCGATTTGAAAGCAGAAATATTTTCTACATTCGGAATTACTGAGAAACAATAGTTTACCAAACAGTATCAGGGTAATGACGTTGCATAAGGAAGTATGGGCTTTTCATGAAAAAAAGGAAAATACTTGTAGTGTTGAGGGGTGTTGTCCGGTGTGTACGAGGAAATTGCTGAATAGTTGATAGAGCAGGGCTTGTAGGGGTTCCCATCTGGTCTTTATCAATTTTATCTTTTTTTCGGTGTACATACGAAGTGAATATAGCTGAACTTCACAATATTGACGAAGGACTTCAATAAAACCATGGAAGCTTGGTTGACATTTTCTCACTCTGCATGAATAAATGAACTTTTTATATAGGAGAGTTAGAAGACTGAGGGAGTGTTCTTGTGGCCAGGGATGCTTATTATTATTATTATCTTTATTATTATTATTATTATAACCAGTGAGGATGAACTGTGATGTTACTGGAAGTAGAATATCACATCTTTCCAGATGTCGGTTGGCCAGTTGTAACAAAATTGTCCTTGTCACCGAACATTCGAAGAACAAGTGTAACACTGTCTCTGTAGTGTTACAGCAAAATTTACACAATTCAGTCTCTGATAGTCTACACTTAAAAAGGCGAGCATTCGTGAATAATGCTCCCTGTAAAATTTTATATTGCAAAGTTTGGAGATAAGTAGCATCAGTTGTTAAAAAAGCACATTTGTATATCGATCTCCAAGCATCGGCTTCGACATTGATGTGCAAAAGTTTGTTCCATTTTTCCTGAGACCGGGCTGGAGCAAAGCCATTTGTCGAAGGAATAATGGATAAAATGTTTTGTTAACCATGGTGGTTTCTTTTAATTTATCTATCAGTGTGCTCTGGCCTGACTCTGATTTTTTATTGTGTTTAATTTCATTTTGCCATCGTTTTGGAATCCCATTTCTTATGCCTTGGAAGACAATGTAGGGTGTTTTTACATGTATGTTAAATTTTGTGGAGAAGGCTTCAAAGCTGAGGAAACCCCCGCTTTCCTGAAGAGGTTGTTAAGAAAAAATATACCTTTGTCACACCAAGTTTGATTATAAAATAGATTATTATTAATTTTTATATTCTTATTGTAGAATACGGGTTGGGAGCAGATTTTTAAACTACCTACATAAAAATAACGTTAAAAGCAAACAAAAAGATTTGTTGTCTAATGGATAAATTTGACCTGTGCGATGTTTGGAGGATGGAAAACACAAATTTAAAGCGATGCACCTGGACAGGCCCTGGCAATAAAATGGCTAGATTAGACTATTTTCTCCTTTCAACGGATCTACACATCTTTTATCAGACGTCGGACATTCATATACATTACAAGTCAGACCACCACTCCATAGCCATAACCCTGTCCTTTATTAGTCAGCTCAGAGGAAAAGGCTTTTGGAAGTTCAACATTAGTCTTCTGAACGACCCAGATTATATTACAGCAGTAAAAACTATAATCGCAGAGACTGTTATTCAGTACTCTAATAATAATAACAATAATAATAATAATAATAATCATCGCCAGTTATTTACTGTTGATGATCAGCTGTTTTGGGAAACCCTGAAACTGATGATTAGAGGCAAAACTATTGCTTACTCAACCCAGGTTAAACATAGAACTGACAATCGTTTGGCAGAAATTGAGGAGAAAATTAAACTTTTAAACTCTCGCATGGATGAGGGAGATTTGCCAGTAAATCCTGAAATTAATGCTCTTGATACCAAAATCCTGAAATTAACACCCTTGATACCGCATTCCAAACAATTAGAAATAAAAAACCAAAGGTATGATCTTAAGAGCCAAAGCAAAATGGAAAGTTGACAGAGAAAAACAAACCAAATACTTTTGTAACCTGGAAAAAAGACACGACACTGAAAAATAATATCCATGTTGGTAACTTCTTCTGGTAGTACCACAGAAAAATAATCTGAAATATTAAATGAACAAAAGATATTTTACGAAAATTTATATAGCTCAATGTTAAACTCATCTAGTATTTTCGAGGACAATAATCCTTTCTTTGATAAAACCAGTCCCTTTTTATAGTTTTTGGGTGATGAGGAAAGCAATTGAATTCTTTGGAGGGACATTTAACTAGTTCTGAATGTTTAAGAGCCTTAAAATCAATGAAAAATTATAAAACCCCTGGGTCCGATGGTTTTACTGTAGAGTTTTATAAATTCTTCTGGAAAGATATTGGCAACTATCCAATAAACTCTCTAAATTATGGATACAGTGTTAAACAGCTATCTAATCCACAAAGAACTGGTATCATTACTTGCATAACAAAACAAACCAAAGGAATTCATTAAAAACTGGCAGCTTATTAACATCAATATCAAATTTTGTTAAGACACAAGTTATATGGATTGGATCCAAATGTGGGTTAAGTGAGAGAGTCTCTATGGATCACAATGTCCAATGGAACCATAGCGGGAAATTCACGATTCTAGGCATTTCTTATGAACTATTTAGTGAAAATTACATAATAAAAAATTATATCGAAAAACCCCAAAAGATGGGAAAACTTTTAAGGGATTGGTCGTTTAGAAAACTTAGCTTAATCGGAAAAACTACAGTCGTAAAAACACTGGCTCTTGCACTGTTGATACATTGCCTATCGCTATCAGTTCTGCCAAATCCACCGAATAATATGTTAGATACAATAGACACAACTATTTCAGTTTCTATGGCCTGGGAAAGGCAAAAAGATTAAAAGTAATGTTCTAGAGAACGAAATTGAGAATGGTGGGATCAGGTTTCCAAACATTCGGTCATACAGCTACTCCTTAAAAATGATTTGGATTAAGAAATTGATAGACCCGAACATAATGGCGCCTTGGAAAACTCTTATTCTTGATGACTTTGAAAAATATGATGTTTTCAAAACATGGTTTTTATGCAAAGAAGGGTTAAGAAAGGTGGGGAAAACTCAAACAGTTTTTTGAAAAACGTTCTCATGGCCTGGTCTCTTTTAGAAGATAAGTCTCTGACAGATCTTGTTCATACTTGGTACAATTATTGTTCATCATGACTCAAAGGCATTGCTCCAAGATCATATCATCAAGGTCAAGGTCACAGACAGCAAAACCTGGTCCATATAACTTGGAGTGATTGACAGATCTTAGGTTCCACTCTACAGTTTTGCACTATTGCACAGGGGTGTAAACACAGGACATATGTTGAAACTAATGCCATGTAAATTGGAGATTTATTTTTAGTATCAGATAGATGATAACATTAGGCTATTTGATGGATAAGAGAATTTGAAGTTTTGGTCTTAAAGTTGGAATCTCATGCATAGTGGTAAATTACCAGATGAATTATGGGAAATAGTGGCTTGACAAATTGACTATTATTTGAAATGTTATTTTTATACAGGTTTGTTACCACGAATGTGACTGAAAATGAGACAGAAACATGTAATTTTTTTTCACATATTAGAAACAGAGGGTTATATGCTCCAGGGTTAGGTGAGTGGGGATAGTGGTAAAATTATGCTTTTGAGGCTGCTGGGTGGCTGAAAATGACTGGTATCAACATTTTTTCATGCAATTTTTCAGGTTGAAGTCTTGCCTTTGACAATAAATTATTTCACCCACATTCAGATTATTTATTTCCACTTAGTCAGATAGTGTTATATGCTTTTGGCGGATTTGGGAAATGTGATAATGTTATGGGTTAGATAACAAAGTTACAGAATATTTGCATTTGAAGGGATTGTATGGCATGTCATTTTAGGAAATGCCTGGAAAACTGTGGAGTGGAACCTTATGAGCATATTGCTGTCAGTTTCAACTCTTGAACAAGGAAGTTCTTCATTTGTGTTTGAGTTGCAAATACATCATTTTTCCATAAACCTTTTATTATTTTTGGTTTGTGTGCAATTGTTAGTGATAGTTAGCATTCATCAAATGATATCTCAGCATAACTGGAAGGAAATAAGTGGAAATTTTGAGAAATTTGTTGATGTAGCCTAATTTTGCAATGTTTTTGAATTTACGTAAGATTTTGAAAACACATTAAGATAGAGCACTGCATTTCCTAAACACTGAACTCAGTATTCTTGATAGATATGTTCACTTATGAACAGCCTGGTTGTTATTGTTTACCACAGAATTGCAATCATAGTGTGTACTTTTCAGTTTGGTCACTGGTGTCATGTCTGTGTGTCATCCGTCCATTAAGCTGTTTGCCCTTATATATCTAGAGAGCAACACCCTCACCCCAAAACAATGGATGTTACTACTTATTGTTTTAATTTTGATTGTATTTAACAGTGCTCTTGACAGGACCTGGGTAGTCAATGTGTCTGGTGGTAATAATAAAAATGCCATCTTTAGTGGGGTTAGGGAGGTGTGATGTGGTTGTGAAAGTCAGGCGAAAACTGCCCACAAAAACTATTCGGCAGTCACAAAGACCATGCTGTATCTTTTTACTGGTTGAAAATAAAGACTTGCGTTTTTTGTTCATTCAACTCAGGACAGACTCCAGATTGTTTTACCTGAGTAAAATCCAAGGGGATATCACTCTTGTTTTCTCTTAAGGTCCGCTCTACAGTTTCGCACATTTGCACAGGGGTGAAATTCTAAACATAGGGAATATGTTAAAACTAATGCCATGTAAATTGAAGATATATTTTTAGTATCAGATAGATGATGACATTAGGCTATTTGATGGACAAAAGAATTTGAAGTTTTGGTCTTAAAGTTGGAGTCTGATGCATATGGGTAAATTACCAGATGAATGATCGGAAATAGTGGCTTGAAAAAATGGCTATTATTTAAAATGTCATTTTTATATAGGTTTGTTACCAGGCATGTAACTAAAAATAAGACAGAAACATGGAATTTTTTTTCACATTTTAGAAACAGAGGGTTATATGCTCCAGGGTTAGATGAGTGGGGATAGTAGGAAAATTCTGCTTTTGAGGCTGCTGGGTGTTCAAAATGACTGGTATCAACATTTTTTATGCAATTTTGCAGGTTGAAGTCTTGCCTTTGATGATAAATTATTTCACCCACCTTCAGATTATTTAGTTCTACTTAGTGTTATATGTTTTTAGTGGATTTGGGAAATGTAATACATGTTATGAGTTAGAAAACTAAGTTACAGAATATTTGCATTTGAAGAGATTGTATGGCATGTCATTTTAGGAAATGTCTGGAGAACTGTGGAGCGGAACTTTATTCACAGTTGGTACAATTATTACTCATGGCTCGAAGGTGTGTCATGACTTTAATCCTAGGTCATATCAAGGTCAGGGTCACAGGCAGCAAACCTTTATATTGTTATACAACCCCTGTCTGGTTCATATAACTTTGTTTGATTGACAGATCTTATTCATAGTTGGTACAATTATTTCTCATGACACAAAAGTGTGTCGCAACTTTTATCCATGGTCATACCATCAAGGTCAAGGTCACACACAACAAGACTTTGATATTGTTATACAGCCTCGGCGGAGCTGTCTAGACAGAGATGCCTCTTGTTGTTGGATGGTTGCAAATTATTACCACACGCATTGACTCTGAAGAATGTTCTGAAAAGTTGTTTTCATAGTAATCAATGTGAATGGTTGTTTTGAGGACAACCGTGCAAGTACATTCATATAGGTACTCATTTTGAAGAATGTTCCAAAAGGCTGTGGTGATATCAACAAAGCAAGGGCATTGTTTTGAGAAGGATGAAGATAATTGACAAAATGTATATAAACCATGAAAGGCTCTGTTTTACTGGTAAAATATACTACTCAAAGTTTGCTAAGCACCAAGTACATCCAACTACCTGTTTTACTTTTTATTTGAAATATTGTTATGAAAAGTGTATATACTTTTTATTTAATTATATCTTTTTTTATTTAAGTACAGAAATTAAGATTTTATTTGTGTTTGCTATTATTTTTTAGCTTTTGAATATGATAACCATGGAATATGGATATTTTTGGTAAAAGAGGAAATTTATCAATATGCCATAAAGTTGACGGAGCGAACTGGTATGGGTTCAATATCGAGTATGAGACCCATTACTGTTAATTACAGCTTGACAACGCCTTCCCATGCTCCCAATCAGGTCCCTGGTGGTCCTTTGTGGGATGTTGTTCCATTCTTGACGTAGTGAACTGGTATGGGTTCAATATCGAGTTTGAGACATATTGTATTATCCTGCACTCAGAAATTTCTAGGAAGAGCCCTTATGTAGGAATCTTCAGCTTGCATTTAGTGTATGTCTCTCTGCCCATGGGACAGCCATTTTATTTGCTGATATGATAGGATGGTATGCTATTACACCATCAATCGCAACAACTGATGGTACCAAATAAGTGTTTGAACATTCCCAACCAAGGATCACATATAATGTGTTACGATTATGTAGAAGTTGGTTCATCTCAAACCCTTCCCTGGAGTTATATTAGAAGGTGAAGGTGGTGACAAGAGTGGCCTCACATATTAACAGTTCCATATATGAACAATGGTGGAAACATTTAAAAAAATTTCTCGCGAATCACCATTCGTAATGCTTTCATGTTTGATGTATAACATTTCTGCACTGAGATTTACCACATGTCAGGGCTTAAAATTAATGAGAGAATCATAATTGATTTTCACAAATGATACTCATGAGGAAAACACTGAGAATCAACTTTATTTCTCACAAAATGCTGATTTGATTATTGTCATTGATTCAGAAAGTGTCCTTAACTCTTAACATGCTGAGTATTTTAAAGATTTTTTCACCAAGCTGAGCAGCAGCCATGACTTTGTTTGATAAAAAATTCATCTAAATTTAACTACAGAAATTAATGGTGAAAAATCTGTTCAGTTTACAGGCGAAAAATTTGGTTAAATTTGTGCCAAATTTTACTTATTTCAGTGGCAAGTGGAATTCTGTCTTGGGCAGGAATATCTTTCAGAAGCTTGCACAGAGTTAAAGGCCAGAGAATTCTATTTATTTTTTGCTCCCTCTTCATGAAGTAACACTTTGACTTATCTATCTATTTGATATCTACAGAGACAGCCAAAACTTCTCGAGAAACCACTTCCATCAGTTGCTCAGCAAGACCACCAAAAGTCTATATGCTGGAACATGTGTACAAATTCTACATGCACAAATAAGATAAGAAACTCACAAAACTTAAAACTAGGTCCTTACAGTACAAGTCAAAATACGTTGTAGGATAACCACTATAAACTATGTATCTTTCTCTTCTTACACTGATAAGACCCGAAGCTGACATCGTTTTCTGGAGAGCTCTGAGAGCTTTCCAGAAAATAATGTCAGATTCTGATCTTATCAGTGCCTAAAACCATTTTGGTGTGCTATTTTGGGAATCAAATTGTTACCAGCTTTTTCAAGCATGACTATTATAGGAGAACCATTGCCTCACTCTCTATGACTCCAGCAAAAGTAAACTAAGTTTAATTTCAATTTGCACTTTAAAATCAGTCTTTATGGGTCTCTTGAGTGATATAAGAAGGTCTGCTGTGACTGCCCTGTGATTTTCAAATGATCAGGCCCGAGGCCCAGAGTTTTCAGGGCAAATGATTTTAGACACACCCCAGGTCTGTCTGATTTTTTCAACAGATTAGGTATTATGAAGAAGATGATGGATGAGAACAAAATATTGCCTCCAGTTTACTACAACAAGACTTCCACTTTCATATTTTACGAATGATCTTTGTAAGACGTCTCACATAAAAGCCTTTCTGGGCAGTGGAACATGTAGCTGATAATTTTTACATCAGACCACAGACCTATCTGGACTCTTGAGCCAGGTAGACCAGGTGTGTGGTGTAGAAATTATGAGACACGTGTCCTACTGCCAAGCCTGGAAATAAGCAATCTATTATTTGGAGAATGAGGTCCCTAGAGGGTGAATTTGCTGATGTTATCCCATACAGTCTGCTAGAATCCCTCAGTTTATCCTCTGGGTACCTCTTTCTGTTTAGGCCCGAGACCTTGATTCAGACAAGTTTCACAGAGGGTAAATTTAGTAATGCTACCTTGGTGTGCAGTCTTGCATCACCAAATTCACCCTCTCGGGATCTCATTCTGCAGGTGACAGTCGGCTTTTTTCCAGGCTTGCCTACTGCTAATATTTTGGGTGTGCTAAAAATGGTGTGCCTCAATTACAAATGAGGTGCATCATACCTGTACATGGTATGTGCATGTGTATGTTCAAGTGCAAAAGCACACCTCAGAAATCAAGCATAATATTGATTGTATGTCGCATATCGCAAGACTTGTTCGAAGTCCATAAATTTTTTCAACATTGAATATGGCAGGCTTACACATCAAGAACTTACATCATAACCCATAAGCAGGTTACACTAAATAACATGGCGGTAACCTAGAAGAAAAAGTGTTGTGATACTTTTCCGTCTTCCAAAATAAATAGCAACAACTAACAAGCAATCTTGCTTTGGAGAGATCTCACATAAGTTCAAGCCTGAATAAAAGCAACCTGTCATTTTCAAAATGAGATCCCCAGAGGGTGAATTTGCTGATGCTATCCCATACAGTGGGCCAATTTATCCTCCAGTTACATCTTTCTGCTTCAGCTTGAGACCTTGATTCAGACTGAGTTTCACAGAGAGTAATTTTTGTGATGCTACCCAACACAGCAAATCACCCTCTGGGGACCTCATTTTGCAGAAGACAGTCTGCTTATATTCAAGCTTGCATTAGTTGATGCTGTTTATTTTGGTGACAATGTTCTGAAGATGTAAAAGGCGGGTCACTCTATTCATATCTGTATGCAAAGCATAATCTTTGTGTTAAGTTAGTTCCAGTAGATTGTCAAGTCTCACTGGCAAAACATTAGGAATTTAATTTATCTTATATTATTCTGCCCTAATCTGTAGGTAGTTATTTTCTGACTGACGTACCCCGCCCCACAATCCACCACCATAACATAAACAATTGTTCTTGGGTTATTTCCAGGCCTGATGAGGACTTTTAAATTTTAACAGCCTGCAAGGCATGATATTAACCCTTTATCCAATACAGACAATATGAAAATTTATTATTTTAAATATTATTTTTTTTCTAATTTTTCAAACAAATTCAACAAAAACTCACAAGAACGAGCTTAATGAGCTCATTCCAATGAGGGGGCACATGATATGGTTTTGTTGAAATTTTTTCGAAAAATTTGTTTTTCTCAACTGCTGAATTTGAATATTACGTGGGCGGATTTGGCAATTTGATGGGTAAAGGGTCAAAGACAGGCTATCTTTTCTGTTTCCAAATCTGGGGTAGGGTCATTACAGCCTGCCTTAATCAACCACTTGGCAGTCACAAAAATGTTTAATAAATCAAAGTGTATCGGCACAGTCATGCTCAAGCGATTCTTATTTGTGAGTGAAATACTTGGCACCAGAATCTTTTACCATACTCAATGGTCCAGGATGGGCTGAAATTTCATGAGTATGCCCAGGCGAAATTGAGCCAATTTGCTCTTGAGTTAATTTGGTAAGAGTGGATTCGATCTGAGTTAATTTGGCCTTGGAATGATTCGGCCTGGCAGCTACTGGGGCAACTGGGTTTGATGCAGCTCGTGAGAGATACATTCAACAAATTTTCAAGCTTTATTATATTTTATTTCATGATTTTTGTCATTTTAGTAAATTACACTTTAGCGGGGGAGGAATTCGTCACATACAGGTGAATTGTGCACTTGGTGATACCTTCTTGAAATTTGGCACACTGTTAGTGTAGGCTATGAGGTTCTCAAAAACGATCGGCTACAAGTTGACACCGACCGGTGGCGACCAGTAGCGGCACAATCCAAAATGGCCGCCAGCGGCTGAAGGGAACCTCCTTTTCGACGGTCTACCGACTATACATCCGATTGTAAGGGCGCGAAAGTGAACTCTGATCCACGCACGTGTTGGAAACAGACGTGGGAGATGATGTAGAATAAAACGAGATTCTCTATACGGACGCATCAATTTCTTGGAACTTGAAAAGAGCGTTGTTTCTCCGGGATCAGCGTCATTCAGGCAAACCTGAATGACGCTGATCCCGGAGAAACAACGCTCTTTATGAAGCAGTCTCTTTGCCATACAATCTCTTGTTTGGCGTAATTCCGCAAGCAATTCTGATTTGTCTGTCGAAATTAATTCGAGAACGCGATTGTTCACAAAAATCATTCACAGAATGAGTGAGAATCCTCTTCGTGTACGGACTAGTACTGACTGGGAACGTTGTTGCTTTTGCCAGCAAGACAGTTCCAAGAAATTGATGCGTCCGTATAGAGAATCTCGTTTTCATGACGCCTATAAAGCTATTGAGGAAGACATAACGCGCTTCCTAGATAATGGCGTTGAGCTTCCATATAATTTGACCATTGATTGTTTGATGAGAGAGAGTGATGAGTGTATGTCGATGTCACTGTTGACGAATAAGGCAATATATCATAAGACATGCCGTGACAGTATTCGGACTCACATCGTACAGCGCGTGCTACACAAGCGAGAGCGAAATGAGGCAGTGGCATCCTGCTCCACGCTGAGTCCTAAAAGAACACGGACAAGTTTTGAATCTGGCTGTGACAGGAAACTGCCCCAGTGTGTTTATTGTCACAAACGCGAAGGTGACAGCAGTGAGCCTATTTGCAGATCAATGTCTGATAACAATAAACTCAAAATTATGGCAAAGGAAGCCGAGAACTGGGTTGTTTTTTCTCGGGTCAATGCAGCATTTGATTCCGCTGCTTGTGATCTTTACTATCACAAAACCTGTTATTGTAAGCTTGCCAATGAAGCACGAGCGGCTAAATCTAAAAAGTCGAAGAACGCCGAACATTCCGCGTCAGGCCTGCCCTATGACCCTCTCGTTATGGCAGAGCTCATAACATTTGTTGAACACAACGATTCCGCGATGAAGCTTGTCGATCTCAAGAATCTGTACAGTCGGAGGTTGAAGCAAGTCGGTTCTGATTGGCTTAGTGAAGAAATACATTCCACTCGATTCAAAGAACATTTGTTGCAGAAATTGGGCGATGGCTGGGACGCCTTCACACAGGGTAGAGATGTGTTTATTTCAAGTAGGTTTCGAGTTGGCTCCTTGTTGTCCGAATCTTTAACTCGTATAGTGTCTGAGGAAGAGGCAAAAAAGATAGTTGATGTGGGTCTTCTTCTGCGTAAACACATACTCATATCTCAAGCTCCTTTCACGGGATCATTTTCATCTTATTGCTTGAGCGAGCCTGTACCCAACTCACTCCTGACTCTTCTTAGAGTTCTACTTGAGGGCACATGTAGTATACAGAACTTAGGCGATGATGAGACTGTTAATGCCAAGACTCGAGTGGCTTGTACTATTTCACAGATGTTGATCAGCAATTCAGCGAAACGCTCCGAACATGCACAAAATGTTCACCAGAGACGTGACAGAGAAACTCCAATGCCTCTTTATGTGGGTTTGAAGTTGCATGCCCATGATCGTATGAAAAATCTTATCAGAGATTTTCATCAAATGGGACTCTCTGTCTCTTATGATCGCGTAATGGATGTTCGCAGGAGTTTCGCGAGAGCTGTTTCACTGCGGTTCAAGAACGAAGGTGTTGTAGTCCCAGCTAACTGCAAACGTAATGTTTTCTCGATAGGAACCACTGATAACATTGATGTATCTGGTAGATCTGATATGCATGGTACGTCCATCACACTCATTGGTCAACTGAGCAGGGACAATGTGGGTACTGATCCCCCACCACTGAGTTTAGATGTTCCAGAAGACACACAAATTGAACTCCCAGACGACTATGCATTTGTTCCTTTCGTTGAAGACTTTGGTGGGGACATCAGGCTTGAATCTCCAGATGAATGTAATGTACGGCCCAATGAATATGCAGATTTGAACGTGGGAGAGAATGACTGGTTGTCTCATGTGTCACAGATCAGCAATAAAGGGAAGGTTGATGGCAGCTGGCAGCTTGATGAAGTCCCTGTGACCTTTTCAGGCTTCTTTTCAAAACATGAAGATCAAGACAATGTCAAACCTCGTGCAGTTATTGGGGTATTCCCTGTTTTCAGTGAGCAGAAAGCGGACTCACTCAGTATGCAGAAGCATGCTATGTATGTGGTCAGGGAAGCTACTGCTTTCGTAAACCCCGGCCAGATACCTGTCATTGAAGGTGACTGTCCGTTGTATGCCAGGCAGAAAAAATGTCAATGGCTGTTCCCAGAGGAGATAGGTGAGGATCGAATGGTGTGTATGATTGGATTCCTGCATCTTGAAATGTGCACCCAAGAAGCTGGTGGTAAGCTTATGGGTGGTTCTGGTTGGGAGCGAATGTTTCACCTCGCAAAGATATTCACACCCGGTGTAGCATCATCCCTACTTGGTGGGAAACATGTCAAGAGGACGCGACAGGCATATCTTCTCACTCTAGCTTGGCTTGAGATCCTCAGAAAGAATGCTTATGAGATTTACTGTCAGCAGACTGGGCCCCATGAGTCATTTGAAATGTGGGAACAGAGGATTCTTTCACAATCTCCAACTGCGCGCTATTGGGGTGAAATCGTTCGGAACTTTCTCTTGACAAGCTGTCAATTCGTTCGGAACCAACGAATCGGTAACTGGCCTGGTACACTGTGTTCTATCGATGAGTTGTGCAGTTACTTTTTTGCCCTAGGACATACAAATTATTGTCGGTGGGTCCCCGTATTTCTGAGAGACATGTCTCAGCTACCCAGGCGGCATCCTTCAATCCACAACAAATTCATGGAAGGCCATTTTGTGGTCCAGCGTAGTGAGAGGAAGTTCAGTATGATGGGTTTAGATCAGAGCCAAGAACATAGTATCCAACTACTCAAAGAAGACAGTGGTCCAAAAGGTCTCTATGGCCAGGCTGAAGAGAAAGTCGTTATTGAGCTTTCAAGGTCAGAAGTTCTGCGTGTTATAGATGAGTATGAATATGCAAGTTTCCACACAACATCATCAGATAACACGGAACACCCGGAAAGTTCGGTATCAGAGCAGAAAAAATTTCTGAATCAATTGAAATCTCTCCTCGATCTGGTGAATCAGGGACTCATTATCAACCCTTATGATGAAACTAGTGGTCAGCTGGTGACATTAGATACTGGTGAATATATGGACCCCGAAGTTAGTAAGAGTTTACGGTCATTACCCGAAAGGGGCAAGCATTTATATTCCACTTTCTTGAAGGAAAGGCTTGTGGAATGCACCGTACCCCTGAATGATGTTATTCCCAAGGCAAATATATATACCTTCCTTAACCCACCCCCAGCCAACCTGGACAAAGGCCGAGACAAACTCATGTCAAGTAAAGCAACTGCCGCAATAGTTACCCAGATGTTCGTTTCACTGCAAGCCCGGCCTGATTCAAACATGGATGAGTTTTTCATGCACGAGAATGCACGTGATCCGCCAGCATTATCCGATAGAGGTAAGCTACGGAGTGGGACAAAATCTCAAATTCTCAATTGTTTACCAGCTATTCCTGCACAAGGGAAGAATTCAGCAGCTAGACAAGCTTCAGTTGTCATCTTGGATATGCCTGCTGTAGTCCATGTAATCAAACCACAGAAAGCGGATCTGTTTGGAGAATATGCTCGATTGCAATTATTGCCATACATCGAATCTCTGATTAACACGAACACCACAAGGGTTGATGCGATCTATGACTGTTACCCCGAAGGCAGTTTGAAGAATCAGACGCGAGCAAAACGCCTCGGTGAGACAGCAGTTAGGTTGATACGGGTGTCCGAGAACGTCCCTTTACCTAAAGGGAAGAATTGGCAGGCATTCTTGAAAGTTAGTGAGAATAAAGACGAATTTTTCAAGTTCCTGTCTGCTGAACTGCTGAAATTAACATCAACATCCGAGTACCAGTTGTTAACGACATCAGGAGAATATGTACTATGCAATAAGGATGTTAGCTTATGTGACATATCTCCATCGAACCACGAGGAAGCAGACACGCGCATGATGCTTCATCTCAACCATGCAGTCTCACAAGGTCACAAAATAGCTTTTCTTCGCACGGTTGATTCTGATGTCGTCATTCTGTCTTTGCACCATTTCGCAACATTCCGTGACCTTGGACTCAGTGAGCTGTGGATTGGGTTTGGAATTGGAAAGGCATATAAAGATATGCCAATTCATGAGATAGCTTCACAACTTGGACCTGATTACTGTAAGGCCCTGACTTTCTTCCACGCCTTCACAGGTTGTGATGTAACATCCAGCATGCTCGGCATTGGGAAGAAGACAGGATGGAATGCATGGATGAATTTTCCCGCATCAACTGAAATGATGATAGAATTGACTGAGAATCCGCAAGTCTTTTCAGAGGATTCCCCTCATATGCAGCATATCGAAAAACTCACCATACAGATGTACAGTAACAGTTGTGTCAGTACACGTGTCAATGATGCGAGACGGCATATGTTCACACATGGCCTTAAGTCTATGGAAAACATCCCGCCCACCAAAGCAGCTCTGTATCAACATGTAAAAAGGGTAATTCTTGTGTCATCTTTCATTTGGCATCGTGCTCTGCAGAAACACTTATGTGTGCCAGACCCATCACAGTACGGATGGGAGTGGAATCCACGTCTCAATATTCTGGTCCCATTTTGGACTCACCTAGGAGACGCAAGTGCTGCATGTGCACTGATGCTCCACTGTAGTTGTGCCAAGGCCTGCAAGGGCAATTGCAAATGCTTGAAAGCTGGATTAAGGTGCACACCTTTGTGTAAGTGTGAAGGTGGCTGTTGTAACAATATTGAGTAGCATACTGTCATGTTAGGACCAGTCATCTCCTATTCTGGTATTTTTTTTTCCATTTTCGGCCAGTTAACACATGTCATGTTTCTAGTTGAGTTGATTTTGCTAACAAATGTTCATCCCATGTGGCTTGCTACATTGTCCGGGGTATAGGAATACAGTTTTAGATTTCGGAAAATAGTCTGTTATTTACTGCACAAGACGGTGTTAATTCATGCATAGCATGATACAATATCCCCAACTATTTTGCCTCTGTACAACAGTTGATACCTTCGTTCACCCGTGTGTTCATCTATGGTATCCTTGTCTTTCTCTGGCCATAGGCCACATGTGACTAGTCAGTTCCTACTCCATAGCAAATCAACTTGGAAATCCTTCATCTTGTAGCGCACTCATGTCTCAATGAATCCATACCTGAGTTGATCTAATAAATCTAACGTAAGGTATCAAATTGCCATACCGGATCATATTTCGATAAGTTATTCGCTAAAACATTTCGACCACTCATCGACATCAAAGGTCATGTTTTGGCTCCCAGTGGTGGCTATATCTCTATATCCCTGGTAAAGTAGCATACCATGAGGGATGGGCATTAAGTGTCGGCAACATTAATCCTGACTTGGAACACACCACATCTTAACTGGCCGAAAATGAAGAATACTACTTGTAGTCAAAAAATATTCCTGTACCTCGAATGACTGCAAACATACACTCACCCCTTCTAGTCCCATTTTGCCAATGTTCTATACTGGCAAGATAACATTGTATAATTAACAACGGGAACTAATGCATCCCGAGTTCATTCCAGCACTGCCCTTGCTGGCAGACGTGTCGCTATGGTGTTGAGATTGAACCAGAACTCCTCTAGAAATTTGATAGTTTTATTTTCTTAGAAAATAAATCTATCGAAAATGCCGGAAGTTGAGAATAGACTGTCACTTTAATTGGATTATCAAATGTCCAAGTATCCCCACTGCTGCATACTATCGAGTACCCTTGTTCATGTGTTGACAGGAATCTCTCATACCATGTTCATTTGACCATTGCATTCCCGAGAAACATTCAACACTAATTTATCTACGGACGGACGATCATACTGACAGTCAGACACACAGACGCACACATCGACGGAAATTCTGATCCCATTATCCATTAATCTTCCCCCCAACTTGTTCCAAGGGCTTCACTCCATCATTCACATCAATTACAGCACATGTATGGTGTTAGGTTTGGAGCTTCAGTTGTGCGATCGGCGAAAATAGCTTTTTTTCGATCCGCTTGGCGGCCATTTTGGATTTCGCTGCTAGTGGTGGCTAGAGGATGGTGCCAACTTGTAGCCGATCGATTTTGAAATCTCTGATGCCTACCCTTACATCATGCCAAATTTCAGGAAGGTATCACCAAGTGCACAATTCTAGCGAATTCCTCCCCCGCTACTTAAAACAAAACAAAAATTAAACTGCAAGCTGTCTGTATTACATTTAGTGCATGCATGTATTGTTAACAAGTGAATGGTGTAATCTGGTTTTTCTCTTCATGGTTTATATTTATTTATTTATTTATTTATTTATTTATTTATTTATTTATTTATTGGTGTTTAAGGTCACATATTTTTGCACTATGGCTAATTATGACCACAACATGAGTATCAACTCAAGACCAGGGGTTAGCGTTAATAAGACATGTTGCCCATTTTAGAGAGGGTTTGCACCTCCCGAGCATTGGTGTCTGGGTCCTATACTACTCAAAGTTTGCTAAGCACCAAATATTTGACACATCATTGTGAAATTTGCTTGTGACATATTTGCGATATTTTTGGTGGATATGATTGAGGAAGGTATTGAGATGGTCCCCAGTGTTTACATTAGGTCTCTTGACAGGCAGACTTTTCGTGACAGTCATGGAAAGCATGTACCCCCTGATTTTCATGATGTTTTCTTGTACTGTCTACATTGTACATGACATGTATAGGGTATTCAATCTTCATTTCAACACAAACCCTTGTGATTTAATGATTGAATATGGCAAATGTAAGAAGACATTTGTCTGAAGCAGAAATGTGACGGGCTGAAGGGATGGTGGGGCAAGGGGCTACCCATCGTCAGGTTGGTGAAGCCCTTGGTGTGCACCATACGCTGATCATCAGAGCCTGGGCAAGATTTCAGCAGTAAGACGGCATGGTGGTGGCAGAGACAGAGCAACATCTGCAGCTGAAGACCTGTTTTTGATCATTCAGGCCAATAGGAACCGCTTTGCCACAGCAACCCAGCTTTGCAGTGATCTTCAGAATGCATCCGGGGTAAATGTTTTGACGCAGACTATCCGGGCAAGGTTGCACGAAGGTGGTCTCCGATCAAGAAGACCATGTATTCGCATTCCTCTGTCCCAGAACCACCACCAGACATGATATGAATGGGCCATGGACCATGTTGGATGTACCAGAGAAGATTGGCGACCTGTCCTTTTTACAGATGAGTCAAGGTACTGCCTCCACTACACAGATAGGCGTTCTAGGGTATGGAGAAGTCCAGGAGAGCAATTCCATGCAGCCAACATTGCTGGACATGACCACTATGGTGGAGGGTCAATAAAGGTCTGGGCCAGCATCAGCTGGGATGGATGTACAGAGCTTTGTGTCCTTGACCGTGGTACATTGATTGCACAGCGGTATATTGATGAGATCCTGGATGCCCACGTCAGATTGTATGCAGGTGCAGTGGGTGATAGATTCATTCTGATGGACGATAATGCCCGTCCTCATGTTGCCTATGCTATTCAGAGTACCGACACGGGGAGGTGATTTGAGCGTTTGGACTGGCCAACAAGATTCCCTGACCTCAACCCAATCGAACATGTCTGGAATGAGTTGCAGCTTGCAAGTTCAGCCTATCCAGTCAAGCCAAGAAGTGTCCAGGAGCTTGGTGCCATGGTGGTCCAAGAATGGAACAACATCCAACAAAGGACCATCAGGAATCTGATTGGGAGCATGAGAAGTTGTTGTGAAGCTGTAATTAACAGAAATGTGTCTCATACTCGATATTGAACCCTTACCAGTTAGCTATGTCAACTTTTTGGCATATTGAAAAATTTCCTCTTTTACCAATAATATCCATTTTCCATGGTTATCGTATTCAAAAGCTAAAAAATAATGTCAAACACAAACAAAACCTTAATTTCTGTACTTAAATCATTAAAGATATAATTATATAAAAAATATATACACTTTTCATAACAATATTTCAACTAAAACGTAAAACAGGTAGTTGGTTATACTTTGTGCTTAGCAAACTTTGAGTGGTATATTTTACCACTTTGGATATTCTTCTCCTGAGGATACACCATACCAAATATCAGTTACTTGTGCTAGCTGTGAAGTTCAGACAAAAAAGTTTGATATTTTTTTCTGTTTTAGTCAGCATGGTGGTCCATGATCCCAGATGTTGGTGGACTTTTTTTTTTAACAGAAACATAGTATACATGTATATCTACTTATATTGTGTACCAAATGTCATTCAAATATATTTGAGGAGGGGGTGGGCACAGGGAGCTTTTTGGGGGAGGAGGTCCAAGAATTTTTATGCTGTAGGCATGCACAAAATTTAAATTTTTTAATTGGAGAAAGGTATGGAGGTGGTGTCCCTCTCGCATTGCTGCGGCATAGGGTCTGAGAGGAGTAAATTTTAAAAATTTTTTTGAAAGATATGCCCCAAATAGAACTATTTGGAGACATTTTGAGGCTCGAAAGAATGCCAATTTTCACCAAACGTGGTAGGCTTATGTCATCTGTAATTTCATCAATCGATGCCCCAGGTAGATTGTAGAATTCAGGATTTTGCCACTGTTCTGAAAATAGATAAAAACAATTGCCTTTCCCAGAGCTTTCACTTCAGTCAGCTGAACGGATGAGAAGCACAGTCAAATTTAGAGCATGTGGACCACAGCATATGCATTTGGTAGTCTTTGTATTGAGAGTGTGCAAGTGTGTTTATACTTTTGTCACATAAATGGTAGATACATCCAATACATGTAATTGCCGGAAGGACAATCTACTCCTACTATGCTTTACAGAACTGTGATCACAAAAGTGGACAGATAATTTTGATTGGATCGCATCTGAAATGCGATGCGGTCAAAATTATATTTCCACTTATCTCCCCATAGCCCTTCAGAACCCCAACCGTCGGAAAGTAGTGCGAGAACACAGAATCGGAGATGCTATTTTCGTTTGTTTTTCGCAATTCCATCTTTATTTAAAATAGACTTCTTTACACTATTTCATTAACCCGTAAGTCCTCAGAGTAATTTTACATTAGTACAGTTTGGCCAACTTGGATTGGACACTTTCCACAGGTGGACAATATTTCCACTGATGCAATAATATAAGATTCCAAACACTAATAGGAATAATCATAAAAATTTAATTAATGAAGCCCCAGGTACAGCTCGGTACTTCATTAATTAAAATGTTGCTGATTATGACTTTTATTACCTGGTAAGCGAATGCATGGACATCACTGCCCATGCATGTATTATGAGCAGTCCACAGTGACTGTACTTTTACTACCTCATATACATTTACATAACTGCAGATGACTTAACAGTGTTTCTACATTATTGTTGGCCGTCTGAGTGTCTGTACAGGCAACCAACGATGATTTAATCTTTACCCAACGCAGACGATATCAAAATTTATTATTTTAAATATCATTTTTTAAAAATTTTCAAAAAATTTCAACAAAACCATATCGTTCCATAGAGGGGTCACATGATATGGTTTTGTTGAAATTTAAAAAAAAATAATATTTTTTCAGCTGTTGAATTTGTATATTACATGGGCGGATGCGGCTGATTCGTTGGTTAAAGGGTTAAAACACTGTCAAGATAAATGCATCCTATTGGAAAAGTATACAAGGAAGAATACACTTGGAACAGCTATTTCAGAGCCATATAAAAGGGGCAGTTAGTGGCTGTATGGGGACTTAACTTCTTCTAAGGGTTAAGAAAATCTTGCATACATGTAAGTGTGTCATGATCTGATCAAGAAAAAATACCACCTTTGTGAATACTCCACTCTGCATTTGCTCATTTTTCTGTACAATTCAAGTTGCCTAAGTTTCTGTAGTAGCCAAAAATGTAATGTTTGTATTCAACTTTATTGGTGTCATCAATGCCACATATTTTCTATAATGGAACACTGTAACAGCAAATCTGTGTCACAAAAACTCATTCTGATGCTATATTTGGTTGCCCAAGTGTTGAAATAATCAATACTGGATTTCCGGCTTTCAGCAGCGTGTTCAATGACCATTTTGGAATACTGTTCTCCCAAAATTAATCTTTTTGACACTGAATGTTCATACTTCAGGCACTAATCAATTTCTGTAAAGCAGTTGGTTATGCATTTATTCAAATAAATAAGTTTGATTATTATAGAATTCAAGTGGCTCACTTTTCTTGGCAACTTGAAACCTCTTGGAATCAGTAATGGATCTTTTGTTCACCTGTTTCATTTGCCACTATGGGTAAAACTGGTAAAATATAACTTATTGCGCAGTAGGTTTTTTTTGATCACTCAGTTTCAGAACAACAACAGAAATTTGTGTTCCAGACAGATATATGTGGCAAGAAATGAGTGCACTAACCATAGGGCACTTTGTTTCCAGGAAACAGGAGAAACACTGATTTTTTGGTAAAATACTATTAAAAACACTATTAAAAACACTATTAAATGGCCATGTCTAGAAATTTTGGAAAAGTGGAAACACTGGAAACCTTTGAAAACAGTGGAAACAAGAACATGTGGTGTTGAAAGTTGCTAGTATTGTTAAAAACAGGCCTGAAAATAAGCAGACTGACATTTGCAAAATGAGGTCCCCAGAGGGTGAATTTGATGATGCTATCCCACACAGTGGGCCAAGTTATCCTCTGGGTACTTCTTTCTATTTAGTTTTGAGACCCTGATTCAGATTGAGATTCACAGAGGGTGAATTTAGTGATGTGGTAGCTTCACTAAATTCACCCTCTGGGGACCTCATTTTGCAGATGGCAGTCTGCCTATTTTCTGGCTTGGTTGAAAATGGCAGAAACAAATGACACACTGGAAACAAAAGAAACAAGGGAAATCTTGGAAGAAGTGGGAATGCTGGAAGCATTGGAAATAGTGGAAACATCGAAAAAGGTGGAAATGGTTGGAAAATGCTATAGTGACTAGAATGTTTGGAAAAACTGAAAACCTTTGAAAACTGTGGAAACAAGAACAATTGGTATTGAAATTACCTACTATTTTTGGAAGCAGAAAAAAATCTGGAAACAGTGGGAGATCATGGAAGAAGTGGGAACATTGGAAACGTTGAAAATACTGTAAATATTGGAAACCCTTGATTGGAAATGGTGGAAACATTGGGAACCGGAAACACTGGAAATATTGGAAACGGTGATAACTTAGGAAACTAGGAAACAAGTTGGTTTTAATTTTAATTTTTTTTTCTGAATTCATTTTTTCTTTATTTTCAGTTATGTGTAGCAATGGAAATGTTTATGTAGCGATGGCAATGTTTAATAATTTGTGTTGGAAAGTTTACTCCCTACTGTGTCCACTTATTTACCTCTTCATTCACTGTGTACTCTGTGTCAACCATTTTGGATGTTTTCAAGATGTTTGCTGAACCTATGGAACCGCTGTTTCCATGGCCACCAAGTTTTCCATTCTTTTCAGTTTTCCTCAATTCAGGTGTTTCCAACATGTCCAGCATTTCAGTGTTTCCACCATCCCTCACCGTTAATAAGGAGGTTCCACTTAATGTTTCTGCTGTTTCCAATATTTCCAGTATTTCTAATGTTTCCACTATTTTCAATGTTTCCAGTGTTTTTAACGTTTCCACCATTTCCAATGTTCGCAGTGTTCCCAATGTTTGCATGACATGCAAGCACCAGATCAAAAACCAAGTGTTGTCTGGGCCTCGTTAGTACATTATCGAACTGGAACATTCTGACCCTCTGTCCAGGGCTCTAGGTTCCCTACCCAAGTTAGACACCTCCTCTTTGCCCTTCCAATCTTCCAGCTTTCTTGAATAATCTTATCTTTTTTAAAAATGAGACCCTCAAATTAAGCATTTAGTGTTCTAGGCATGCTTTCGGAAAAGTATTACCACCACAAAATAATTTAGACTAAGTTATTATTAAAGATAGCTTAGTTAAAATAAGATAAAATGGATTGTTATAACAAGATACCTATGTAACAAACTTGCTGTATCTTGGTATAATAACTTGACAAGTGTACTGGCAATCGTTGTCTCCACAACCTACCTTACTACTATAGTACTATCTCGATGCATCTCCAACCTACCATCCTTCTCATTTGACCATGTACTTGATCCGGCAAGCTGACCATACCACTCAACCCGACCCCTTCACTTGGTGGTCCATCAGCGAGACCCGACCAGGAAGCCATATTCACATAACTCATTCCATTGTGACCATTGCAAAGGGAGACACAATCGCTTGACTTCACCACCCAGAATGTGACTCTGCTCTACCTCAATCGCCATTCACTGTGCGTCCTTGTCAATCATGCAACGTTCCTACCTTCCGAGCCAGACCCTACCTACTACTCCATCAGAATGTGACAGACCCATCCACCTTAACACTGTGACCCTATACCTACCACCCATTCCATATGCGGTCCTAAACTGTGGAATCAACTTCCTCGTGATATTAAACAGGCTAATTCAGTTTCTACTTTCATATCAAAGATTCTAACTTTTTTTATTCCGCCAGGCTTTTATTGATCTTTTATAACTCTGTGTTTCTCTTAGATTTGTTTTCTTTTAGTGTGTTTTATGTATATGTCAGCGTTATGTACAGCCAAAGAGCACTCAGCATTTTTACTGGAATTTTAGGCTAAATAAATTATTATTATTATTATTCCAGCCCAACTCTACCCATACTCTATTACTGACCCTACCCTACAATCCATTCACCATTCCCATACCGATCACACAACACCCACGATCATTGGTAACTACTGTGATTTGTAGCCAGTGAACAGTATAAGAAGGATATGTAACCACTAGGATATATAACCATTAGCGCATGTTTCAACTGGGATATGAAACCACTATAGTATGTTTCCACTAGGGTGGTAACCCCTGGGATGTGTAAACACTAATTAGTTAACCACGATGGTAGATAACCACATGATCTCAGGGGTGGTATCCATTGGAATATGTATTCATGAGGATGTGTAGCCACTGAAGTAGGTAATGACTTGGATATGTAACTACTATGGTATAGGTCTTTAACCCATAGAATATGCAACAATCAAGAAATGTAGAATGGGTAACCGCCTTGATCTGTAACCACTAGAGTATCTAAACATTATGTTCTGTAACTGCTAGGATGTGTAATCACAGGGATAGACTACTACCAGCATATGCAACCATTACGATATGTAACCAGAGGCATTGGCAACTGTTATGGAATGTAACCATTAGACAATGTAACAAATAGATGAGGTTACTATGAGTATTTGTAAACAATAGTGTGAAATCCACAGCTTACATGTAGCTATCTTGGTATAACAACTTAGCTATCTTGATATAACAACTTAAGAGGTATTGTGTTGCACTAATACACTACTCTTTTTATAGGCTTCAAAGATCAGCTGAGGTTTCATGCCTTTGAAACTCAATCCTGCGATTCAAAATTGTTGGTATATAGGATCTTCAAAATATAGGAAATTCAAAGTATCGGACCTTTGAAGTATCAGACCTTCAGTGTATTAGACCCTCGGAATATCGGACCTTTGGTGTATTGGGTCTTTGGACCATCGAATTATTGAACCTTCGGAGGTTTTGAGCCTTCAGAATATCAAACCGCTGGAGTATTGGGTCTTTGTAATATGGGACCTTCGGTGTGTTGGGTCTTTATTGAACCTTCGGTGTATTGGGCCTTTGGAATATCAGCCCTTCAGAGTATTGGGTCTTCGGAATAAAGGGTAGACACTTTCCAATGTTTCCACTATTTCCATTATTTCAACCGTTTCTAATGTTTCCAATGTTTTTTCCATTTCCACCATTTCCAATGTTTCCATCATTGCCAATGTTTCCACCATTGCCTATGTTTCCATCATTTCCTTTCCTATGTTTCCACCATGACCGTTTCCAACAAGCCAGAAAATAAGCAGACTCATCTGCAAAATGAGGTCTCCAGAGGGTGAATTTAGTGATGCTACCCTGAACAACAGGGTAGCATCACTAAATTTACCCTCTGTGAACCTCAATCTGAATCAGGGTCTCAAAACTACTCAGAAAGAGGTACCCAGAAGATAAATTGGCCCACTGTATGGAATAGCATCATCAAATTCACCCTCTGGGGACCTCATTTTACAGATGACAGTCTGCTTATTTTCTGGCTTGTTGGAAACGATCATGGTGGAAACATAGGAAAGGAAATGATGGAAACATAGGCAATGGTGGAAACATTGGCAATGATGGAAACACTGGAAATGGTGGAAATGGAAGAAACATTGGAAGCAAATGTCAGACTGCTTATTTTCAGGCCTGGTTTCCAATATTTCTGCTGCTCCTAATGTTTCCAGTGTTTCCAATGTTTCCACCATTTACAATGTCAATGTTTCCTCCCATTCCAATGTTTCCACAATTTTCAAATATTGTAGTACTGGCAGCATTTAAGCATTCCAAAAGTAGTACGTGACTTTCAATACCAATTGTTCTTGGCTGATAAAAAAATACTTTAAAAAAATTAGCCAGTGTTTCAGTGTTTACACAGTTTCCATTGTTTCCTGGAAACAAAGTGCCCTATAGTTATATTCCTGCTCTCATTTCTTACCATATCTACCCCGACTTATCTTTTTGTTTTTTACAGGCATGTAACACCGTGTGTTTTCATTTTTTATACCCATGCTCACGCTGTATCAGCTAGTAATTGTCACTATGTTTTGCTTGTGTCCCTTGGTTGTAAATTACTTGCCCTCACTTTTACTTTCGAGGAGAATTAACAATGAACATTTTGCAAAAAACTCAATGCAACCGAATCTTGCCAACATATTTGGGATGGGTATACTTCGAGGGAACATAGATATCTACAATCAACCCTGCATATCTGACCCCTTATCTAATTTGGTGAAGTTGTGAATGTTCAAGTTCTCGGTGTGATTTCCAAATTTCGCAAATAATTTTTCAGTAAAATACATGAAATTTAGACTCTGTGTCAGCAGAAACAACAATACTGATTTTCTCAGTCATATAATATTGTTGACTTGATCAATCATTTCGATGTCTATATGTGTCGTTTCATGTCTACAGAAGAATTTGGTATCAATACTGGTGCATGCTTTTGAAGTGTTTCCCTTGGTTGTCCTTTGGTTAGAGATAAGCAAAACCTGCTAAGTGGCAAAGCATCACACAGTTGCACTGAATACAGATTTTGCAGAAAGCAGGGATTTCTGATAAAATTTTAGGCAATTGGTATATATCGAGGGTATCTATTCTTTGTACATAACCCAAGATTTCCATAAGAAAAGTGGCATAATTTACTTTATTTTTTGGCCATCATATATAAAATGGTAGCAGATCGGCGAGAGTTGTTCAGTATCATTTTCCCTCTGGGTAGTGCTTGTTTGCTGTGATGTACAAGTTTTGTTCTTGGAAAATAGGAACCGGTAACCAATGCATGGAGTGGAAGTCCTCTAAATTGGATAGCTTAGGTATAAAGGATTGATAAACTTGACTTCATTTCTAGGTCGTAGTCATGCTATGGCCATAGATACTGAAAATGACCTTAAACACCAATAAATAGATTATTGTTTTAAAAGAAGTATATTAAGTTTGGTTTCAAGTTCCTAATGATGGTCATCGACATGTAAACACTGTTGGAATGACCATGTGTTTTGTTCAATCAGTACAAGCACAGACTCTGGTATAATCACTATACAACATATATTCAACTGATGTCACTTGAAAACTCATCCTTGCTCTATCAGGTATTTCATGTAGGTTGCCACCCTCAAAAAGACAAAAGAGCAAGGTTATAAGAATTTAAAGCATCCACTGACTACACTCATCTTGGGAGTGGATGTACTTTTTGAGATCCAAAGTCAGAAAGACACGTCAATAAACTGTATATACGATTCACACCCATTATCTGACTTGGTCGTGCACTGAGGATTCATGCATTGCCTGCCCTCCCAAATGGTAGGTGTACCAAGTGTAACCCTGATAAGGAAGTGGTACCTCTAAATCAAATGGTTTTAAAGAGTTTGAAAACTCTACAGAATATAAATAATGCAGGTCTATGGATAAGAGGGTCGGGCAAAGCCGCATCGATGGAAGCAGCCAGGTGGGAGTTTTGAGTGGATGAGGATCAAGGACACAAAAGACTTGCTGAAACTTTTATCTTGATGTTCCATAATATATGGAATTCAAATATACAGACAGGGTAGATTACATAAGTGAAGGAGTTAAGACGCTTATTTGTTTATTAGTGTTTAATTAAGGTCACATATTTTTGCACATTGGCCAATCATGACTGCTACAATAGAGATCACAATACCTGGTTCCAGCAGGGCATAAGCAGCTAAAATCACTACCTTAAAATTCTGGTAATTTTTAACATTGAAAAAAAATCTGATTTAAAATTCCATAAGGTAGGTTGTAAACGAAATTGTATGTGAAATAAATCTTTTAAAGTTGCATTTAAATATAAAATAAGTAAACGTCTTTTCAGGCCTGAGAGGTTTTGTCTTGAGATAAAATTTTCATGTTTCTTTGACAAATGAAATCATCCCCATTACAAATCTGCTTCCCCAATAACAATTAATCTACCCGCATATAATCACCCATTGATGAGTAGTAAATATGTGGATGGGGGAGTATCGAATTACCAGAAACAACTGTCAAGTACCTAAGATGACCCAGTTGGTCCCTGAATTCTAACACAGTGGCCAAAACTGATACAGGTCTCAGAAAACCTTGAATATTTTAGAACTTTGTGAAGAAAAACATTTAAATATTAATTTCATCAGTTGGGTGATGCTCTGAGAGCTGGATCTAGTGGTATCCATATATTATTTGTTTGCTTTTATTGATAAATACCATTTAAATTGTTCAAATAAAATTAAATATATCGTATTAGGATGAAGTAAGTGTGGGGTGGGAAGCATGAAATGTATATTATTGATGTGCTGGTTGCTCACACAAATCTCCCTGTCAAGCATGGAAATCTCCCTGACAGTTCACCTGGACAGTTCATCAAAATCTCACTCCTTCTTTTGACAGAAACCCCAAGAAGTAGAGCAGTGTTGTTTACTGCAGTAAAGAAGTTCTGTTTTACTAGAAAAATAGGCCTGGTACAAACTGATGTGGAAGTCATTCAACGTGAACAGCATTGGTCTAAACAATTGGCTAAACTTGACTTCATCCTTATTTTGCAGTCATTAGATAGCCAAAAGATGCTTAAAGTGACCTAAAACACCAATAAATGAATAAATTTGACGGAAATGAAGCACTGTTGGGTGTTTTAGTGCTAAATCATTCTGGAACCCTGTTAACTGGATAGCCATTTTGCCATTGAAAATATTGAATTAACAGGAGTATTCACTTAACAGGAATTTGTAAATAATCATTTATTATATGCAAGCCTGTGAATTATCGCAAATTATCTAAAAGATATTTATCAATATCCATTGACTCGATGGATATCGAGGAATATCCCTCAGTAGCTTCCTAAACAACATCACTCTATGCCGCAACACGTCGCCTTGAAGGAATGATCAGCTGAGCTTTGTTATTGTTTTGAAATGTACTCATTTTGGGTAAAATTGGGCTGAATAATGCGCAGTAAAATGTCTCGTAGCAAATAATAAAAAAGAAAATCTACTCTATTTTAGTCAGTGTCAGGAATTATCTCATGAGTATGGACCTGAAAGTTTTATATTTTCAGGTTCACACTATAAATTTTTACAGTAGTTTCCTAAATGACGTTACGCTTTGGCACGTGACTTCTCCTTGAACATCGCTTTGAAGGAATGATCGGCAGCTTTTTAGTACCCTACTGGCATCGCCGGAGGGGACTATAGGTTTGCACTCTGTCCATCCGTCAGTCTGTCAGTCACACATTAGTTTTCCGGAGTTATTTTTTGGAAACGCTTCAACGGAATGATTTAATTTTTGGTAAACTACTATAGAACGATGACTTACAGATCAAGTTTGAGTTTCATGCTGATTGCATTATTCTTGTGTGAGATACGGCCCTTGGAAATATGGAAAAGCACCAAAATATCAGTTTTCCGGATGTTTTTTGGAAACGCTTCAACGGAATGATTTCATTTTTGGTAAACTACTATAAAACAAGGACCTACAGATCAAGTTTGAGTTTCATGCTGATTGCATTATTCTTGTGTGAGTTTTGGCCCTTGAAAATATGGAAAAGTGCCAAAATATCAGTTTTCCGGACTTTTTTTGGAAACGCTTCAACGGAATGATTTCATTTTTGTTAACCTACTATTTGTGAACCTACTATAGAACGATGACTTACAAATCAAGTTTGAGTTTCATACTGATTGCCTTATTCTTGTGTGAGTTATGGCCCTTGGAAATATGGAAAAGCGCCAAAATATCAGACTTTTTTGGAAACACTTCAATGGAATGATTTCATATTTGATAACCTACTATAGAACGATGACTTACAGATCAAGTTTCATTTGCACTCTGTCCATCCGTCAGTCTGTCAGTCAGTCAGTCTGTCAGTCATACTTTAGTTTTCCGGACTTTTTTTGGAAATGCTTCAACCGAATGAATTCTTGGTAACCTACTATAGAACGATGACTTACAGATCAAGTTTGAGTTTCATGCTGATTGCATTATTCTTGTGTGAGTTATGGCCCTTGGAAATATGGAAAAGCGCCTAAATATCAGTTTTCCAGACTTTTTTTGGAAAACCTTCAACGGAATTCATGCTGATCACATCTAGGTTATAACATTTGTATAATTATTAATGCTCATTAGTCCGGTAGGGGACATTGTATTGCTTCAGCGATACGTGCGCTCTTGTTGTTATTGTTTTGAAACTGTTTGCAGCCGAATTGGGCTGAATATTGTGCAGTAAAATGTCATGTAGCATATAATAAAAAGAAAATCTACGCTGTTTTAGTGAATATCAGGAATTATCTCATTCGTATGGACCTGAAAGTATTATTTTTCACTTACGCAAGAAAAATAAAACTTTCAGGTTCACACTCGCGAGATAATTCCCGATATTCACTAAAATAGCATAGATATCCTCTACATATTCTAGTGATAGTGTAAACAGACCATATTTTCTATTTTATCTTGTTTGACAGAGCTCAAAGAGTACATGTAGTGTCAAAAAAGATTTAATAGAGTAAATGGTTATATTCAATGCACTGAGGCTGAATAGTTCCATAAATGTGGGGAGTTCACTGGTTGTCAGACTCAGCACTACTCTCAAAATTCCATGGATTCCATGAAAAGTGTAACCATGGAGTGTTGAGACAAAATTTCCATGTTTTTATCATTTTTAAAACAGTTAAAAACAGACATCTGCCTAAAAAAGCAACTCCATGGAGTTCCATGGAATTCCACGGTTCAGTCTATAATAAAAACCATGGAATTCCATGGTAAGCATAGAAAGTGTGGAAACTGTGGAAAATGAAAAGTGAACAAGACCCTGGAAACCATGGAATTCCATGGAAATATTGTAAGCTTGATACCATGGAATTCCATGGAAACTATGGAAAAATTGAAAGCTTGAGAAACCATGGAATTCCATGGAAACTATGGAAAAATTGAAAGCTTGGAAAATCATGGAATTCCATCGAATCCATGGAACACATATGCAAAGATGAGGATGCTGGAAGAAAGTTAAATCGATAAATTTTAATGAACTTCCTCCTGAAAAATTTAAATCCAATCCCAATATAGGATATCCCTTAGTATTTGAGGGGTGCAGTTGTGTACACACTGATTTACTGCCATAAGTTTTCATGAGAATGGTGCGAAAGATCACCCACTCATCATGGCTCAATTGAGGACAATTCAATTAACAACCAGCCAGGGATCTGACTGCAATGCTTGTAAACAAAGAAAAATAACATATGCAGATGTTTAACGATTACGAAGTTCGGAATCCAAAGTACAAAATTTCCATGCTAAATTATTGATTTCCATTGTTTTCCAGAGTGAAAATATGCAAAGAGTTTTTAAAGTCATTGCAAATTGTAACAGAAAATTTCTTAGTTTAAACATTCCATGGTTTTCTGTGGTGATTTCCGTGGTAATTTCCATGGTTTCCATGGTTTGGGCAAAAAAGAACCATAGAATTCCATGTTGATTTTCGAAGTTTTTCCATGGTCTGCCATGATTTTTATATAAATTCCATTGTTTTCCATGGATTTCCATCGAATTCCATTGTAATCATAGAGAAGACCATGGAACTGTGAGAGTGAGGCGTAATTCCTCAATAGCTCACAAGATTTTTTAAATTCTTTTTTCACAGTTGTTTACTTGAGCATACATGCAATTAATAGATCAAATTTGCACAGAAGGCATTGTAAGTGGTTTAGCAATTGAAAGTTATATGCAAGTAACAGGGTTATAATTATAGTTAAATATCGAATTAAGTGGGTATGGTACACGGTGGCTTAGTGTTTAAGGTATTAGACTTCAAACTGAAAGGTCCAAGGTTCGATCCCGACCAAGTGTACCTGCATTGAGTCCTTTGGTACTGATTGTCCACATGGGGGCAAGGTGGCACTCTGTACTGTGGTGTACTGCACGTTGATGGTGCTCTTGTCTTCAACCAGGGAGGCAGGGTGGCATTGCGGTAACCAGTTCTTGTCAGATCACCGAAGTTAAGCAACGGCTAATCCTCGTATGGGTGACCGTCGGAGCGATCGATTCGGGCTCCCGTGTTGTCTCCTTCGGCAAGGCACTTAACCCCGATTGCCCACATGGAGGCACGATGATGCCATGTACTAAGGCGTACTGCACGTCGATGGTGCGCATGTCTTGAACCAATCTAACCCTGCCTGTGCTACAGTGTGGAGTTATGATGTTGGGGAGCTGGCAGCTGCTTGTCGTTGCTCAGTGGTTCTCTCTCATTGTGCATAAGTATGTGACCTTAAACACCAATAAATAAATAAATAAATAAACAAATAAATAAATGTCTTCAACCAATGTTAACCCTGTCTATGCGGTGTTAGTACGGTTGGGAGTCTGACAGTTACTCACTGCAGCACGATAGTTCTCTACTGGTGTTCCGATTTTCCTCTACCTGTAAAACTGACACGAGGTGATCCTGGCTGTCAAAAGTGTTGCTAAATTCCAATAAATAAATGAATTAAGTGGGCTCACTGTATTGTATGTGGAATGACAGGGTCAAATTTAATACCAAAGAGCATTCCTGAGTACAAAGGATAGATGACTTCACAATTGTTTGTTTGGCCACACATGGTTTTTCTACAAAGGCTTTGATAGTCACATATCACAAAATGGAGATGTTCATTTAAGATTTAAAAGAGCTTATCTTTTACTTGACTTTTGTCAGATATGGTTGATCAATTTCAACTGTGTATTACCTGATGGAATTTATTACCTACACTTTTTCTTTCATATATCATTGCTGGATATCAAAGTTGGCTGACATTTTTGTGGTTTTGTGGATTACAGGTATCCTTCACTTTAAACTCTATCTGATCCTACTGGTTTATTTGCATTTATTACTTTACAAACAAATGTGCTTATTCTTCACGGAAAATAATTTGATATTTCCCATCAGATCAGAGATGAGGAATTAAGATTGTAATTGTACAGGTAGCTCCCCCCTCACACTGTGAATCAAGAACCAGTGTACTACTCAACAACAAACAATTTTCAACTGGAAGCATCACCATGTTTTCTCCATTGGTCTGATTTCAAAACGTTTCATGGAACATTATGATGGTTAAAAAAATATCAGACTTACCTCTTGGCACTCTGATGTCAAACAGCATACAGTTCAGTCGCGGTCACCAGGTGATAAAAATCAGCAGCAGCAAAATTTTAATTAAGCACTGGGTTGTACCTGGTGCTTCATTCATTAAATTTTTAATGATTATTCCTATAATTAGTGTTTCTAATCTAATATTATTGTGTCCGTGGAAATATTGAAAAGTGACCAGTCCACGGCGGCTGCACAAGTTTTGAGCGTAAGAATTTTCTCATAATGCTGATTTGAAATTTAACCAAATATATCGGGGGGCGTGATGGCATTGTGGTAACCGGTTCTCGTCAGATCACTGGGATTAAGCAACGTCGAGCCCGGTTAATCCTTGGATGGGTGACCTTCTGAGCGATCGATTCGGACTCCCGTGTTGTGTCCTTGGGCAAGTCACTTCACCCCGATTGTCCACACGGGGCACGATGATGCCGTGTACTAAGGCGTACTGCACGTCGATGGAGCGCATGTCTTGAACCAATCTATCCTTGCCTGTGCTGCAGTGTGGAGTTACGATGTTGGGGTGCTGGCAGCTGCTTGTCGTTGCTCGGTGGTTCTCTCTGGGTACTCCAGCTTCCTCCGCCTGTAAAACTGTCACCGACACAATATGACCCTGGCTGTATTTATTTATTTATTGGTGTTTTTAAGGTCACATATTTCTGCACAATGGCTAATCATGACCATGACAGTGTTACGGATGGAGGAAGCCGGAGTACCCGGAGAGAACCACCGAGCAACGGCGAGCAACTGTCAGCTCCCCAACCTACTAACTCCACACAAACAGGGTTAGCATTGGTTGAAGACAAGTGCACCATCGACATGCAGTACACCTTAGTACACAGCGCCACCGTGCCCCCACGTGGGCAATGGGGTGAAGTGTGTTGCCCAAGGACACAATGCGGTTGCCGCAGGTGGGATTCAAACCGAGGACCTCTCGGCTTGCAGCCTGCACCTCTACCTACTGATCCACCGCGCCCCCGACCCTGGCTGTTAATGTGTCGCTAAACCCTAATAAATAAATAACCATATATATCTTGTTTGACAGAGCTCAGTGAGTTCTGTCAAACAAGATATAATTGATTAAATATTATATTAGGTTTTACATATACAAAATATTGCCAAAGAGGAGAATGCTTTAAAGTTGCTAGAGTACTAGGAACTATTGTGGTGAATTGTGAGAAATAGCCGGAACACAGCCTTTTTGGCTTTGGCATTTTCATGCAGTGTATACTTTCTTTGTTATTTGTTGTGTATTGAAGACAATGTACATGTGTTCCTAGTGGGAAGCCAGGGAAGTGGAGCAGTGCTTCTTTACTGTGATAAACAAATTCTGCTTTAGTGGTAAAATAGGACTCCTGGAACCAATGCTTGCGGTGAAAGTTCTCAAAAGTGGGCAGCATTTGTAGGTATAAATAATTGGCTAAACTTGACTTCCACCCAATGTTAAATAAATAAATAAATAAATAAATAAATAAATAAATAAATATATATTTTTTCAAAATAAAATCATTCATTGTGTACATGTATCTATGAGTTAAGCTGAATATGAAATTAATCATGTTAGTGGTGATAACAGTTCTGAATTGGGTATGGCATCCATCTTTATGCTTATTTGATTTTGCTTGTTAAATGCTTTTACGTTACACATTGTTAGAAAGTGTCTTAAATGCATTTTTAATAATGTGTCAGAGAACACAGGGTTCACAGGCAGTCCCCATTGGCTCCATTTCCCTTGCTAAATTTTCAGCCATCATGTACCGGACAGTAGCATTGATATAACAGGACATTGTTACAGTTTCCATCCTCTTACATGTAGCTTTGATGGTTCAACAAATGACACAAGTTGAGTCTGTGTGATGCAAATATTTTTTGCTAGACCTTCCTAAATGAGTCCTTTAAAAATTACCAAATCATTTACATTGCCACAAAAAGGGGATATGCAAATTTTTGGAAACAGTTCATGTTTATATGTATTTGTTTAACAATTCCTATTTGCAGGTTATTTTCTAATAGTAATTGGACAGTTTTTTTCATGAACTGAAAGGATTACAAGTTCCACACATTCTTTGCATAACTATTCATATTAAAGTTATTGGCCTTTATCAACTCCAAATATGTGAGTATTTGAAAAATCCGGGGTAGGATTTCATGAGAATCAGAGAATCTGATTCTCGTAATTATTCTTGCAAATTCATTTTTGAACTGTAGACAAGAATGCAGTGTGCAAAATTTGATGAGAACGCTCGTTACATTTGCGTGATGGTTACACAAATTTAAATCTATGCAAATGGATGACTGGTTAGCCAAAAGTTGCATCTTGAATGGTAAAGTCTTAGTAACTTAACTGGTAGAGTGCTAAATTTTTTCTCAGCCTCAAGATTTCTTCACACATTTTTGTCATATTACAATTTATGGGAGAGTGGCAAAAGGCACTCTCCCATAAATTGTAACAATGCAAATCGATGGAGATGAAGTAATTTTACTTCCAAGATAATAAGAAGGACATCCACAGAATATGAAGCCGTTAACTTTAGGTACCTGCAGTTCAGAATAAAGCCCAAGTATGGGCTTCTAGCACTGTGCCAATTAACCAGCCTTTCTTGTGTCTTGATAGATTTTTAGACTTTTGCCCTGAGAGGCTACATATATTTCAAGTCCAAGCAATATATGAATACTTGTTATTAATAAAGAAGCAGTTTCCCAAGAATTTTCACATAGCCGAAAGTTTGGTTAGCCATCTCCAAACCACATGAATGGTCAGTCGGTTAGAGTCATTTTTTAAATTTTGCACACTGAGAATAGGCATCATGTCATTTTGATTCTTGTAAAAAATTTTGAAGTTCAGCCCCTGAAAATGAAGTTTGTGCTCTGTTGCTTTTGAAAGAGTGGATCTTCCAAAATAAATTGGACAAAGCCATACAAGTAATGAATGTATGTGTCAAGTTGAAATTGAGGACTCATTTCCTACAATTAATAGATGAGTTTTGCCTCATCTTTAATTTTGAAGTTAATGCTTTAACCCAGAAATCCATTAGCAGAAATTTTACTTCTTTGCTTTATGGTTTTTCACATATTTCGAGAAATATTGTCAGGGTGGAAACTCCACTGCATAGGGTTTTTTGTGACCTATTCTCCCATATGTGTACTGTAATGTACTCTTGCAGTACTGTATGTGCTGGTTACTCCATTGCTTACAGGCTATAGTTCTGTATGTTGCGTGCTCTGTGAGGACTGTCTAATGCTGGAATTAGAAATTGCCAGACATCATTCATCTAAACCGACAAAGATCAATAAACTATTCTCTTATTTCTTCCTATGGCTGATATTTACAAAAATAAAATATATTTCCCTGTCAATATGTATACAAAAGTACAGAAATTCCTCTCGTATACACGATAACATGTTTGTTGTACTTGAGATAAACATATAATTGTGCAAACAAAATGTAAGTGGGCACATTTGGTAATCAATTTTTCTTTTTCTTTCAAGCAATATGGGGAATGATAGTGTATATTCAGGAAAAACTGATTTCAGTGGAAGTATAAAAAAGGAATTGAACTACCTTAGCAATACAATGGAACCCTGTTAAATGACGAGCCATATTGCTAGTGAAGAATATTCAATTAACAGGAGTATTCAATAAAGAGGGCTCTGGCTATATTCCTGTATTTTACAGTGATTAACTGAGCATTTATTCTATTAGATCTTGTTTGACAGATAAGATATAACAGATTACATCAGGGGTTTTTCTGCCCACTTTGAGAAAGGGTCCGGTGCCCATGCAGTTGAGAAAATTCACATCATGAAGGCTTCAATTACGAATTTCTTTGGGAGAAGCAACACACAAAGAATAAGAAATGTTACCTTCATGTTGAACTGAGAACATTAATGCAGAAGCCATTTAGTTATTTATTGGGTTTAACAACACTTTTGACAGCCACGGTCACCTCATGTTGGACAGTTTTGTGGGTGGAGGACGCCGGAGTACACGGAGAGAACCACCGAGCAGTGGCGAGCAATTGTTAGGCTCCCCAACATACTAACTCTACACAAGCAGGATTAGCATTGGTTGAAGACAAGTGTGCCATCGCTGTGCAGTACGCCTTAGTACACAGCACCAGCATGCCCCCACATGGGCAATGGGGGTGAAGTGTCTTGCCCAAGGACACAACATGATTGCCGCAGGTGGGATTCGAACCAAGGACTTCTTGCAGCCTGCACCTCTACCTACTGAGCCACGGCACCCCCAGCCATTACATAAATAGTACATGTAGTAAGTGTGATAACAAACAGTCGCATGAAATAATGATCAGTCTCTGTAATCTCTATTAAATAAAATGTTCTTATACCATTAATTGATGAAGATATTTATGCATTTTGCTGCACCTCGACAGTCCACATTCTGTGGCTTTTCAGTTGTGTCAAGGCAAGTCTTTGCCTATATAGGCAGCCAAGACTTGCCCAGAAACAACTGACAAGGTTCGTGGGATGTAACTCGCAAAAGTATCTAAAAACTGCTTGTTGAGGCACCTGTATTGTTGCAGTAAAAAGTGATTAAAGTCAAAATTACATGTAGGCCTTAAAGAGTTAGAGAAGAATTAAATTTTTATTTGAATGAGGACTAAGATTGGGAAATATTTTTCTTTGAATTGGGAAAAATCATGCCAAAAATACCATTGGGAAAGAGTTCCATATTCAACCCCTGCAGACACCCAAAAGAATTCCTGTAAATGTTTATATTGCATCTTCTGAGGCACAATAGTTCAACAAATGTGAGGAATTCAGTGACTCTCTGAGTAATTCTGTAATATATCTTCCAAGAGATTACAAGATTTTATATTCAATTATCAGGAGGTTACTCAATAACCTATATGCAATTTATTAACAGGCCAAGTTTATACTGAAGGTACATTATATGGTAAATGGTTTGCTAGTTATATGCAATTAACAGGGTTATTCAGTTATGAAATAAACCCATTAAGTTTTCCATAATGCAATCAGGAATCTAATCTGGTTTGACAGAGCTCATTGAACTCTGTCACACAAGACTGAATTGGTTAAATCTGTAGTCGCATTATGGAAACATTTTCTGCTTGAAATTTCGGTATTGTGACACCGGTGTGCAGAGGGAAGAAAAGATTCCGATATGAGGTGGCCTTGGCTGTCAAAAGTGTCATAAAACCCCAATAAAAAAAGAAAATATATATGAAGTTTGCTTGTATGTTTATACTCTAACACTCCACCAGTTAATATTTTTTCTGTAGAATATCATGGGCTTATAAATAAATAGCATGTGCAACAAAAGTAACCCTGATGTGCGCCTGAGAAATGTTTTTTGCAGGTCTAAAATATCTTTTAGCACAGTGAGTTTCCTCGAAAACCCATAAACAATAATTTTTTCTAATGTAAAATGTTAGCTTGATCCAGGTCTGGTCCTTTGAAAATTTGGGGAGAGTCATCAGTGTCCCCTGCAGGGTTCCAGCGAGTCATTGAAAAGTCTGGTCACTCCAGGCTCTTGAAAATGGGTCATTAAAAAAAGATGTTCTGAGAAGTTTTTGAAAACCAAAAACTTTTGCTGGTCAAATTAGTAGTATTCAACCAAATTTGACCAACATACCCCTTGGCTGCTGGTCAAATTTGGTTGTAGACCAGTTGTTTGGCCAGCATTTCTGCTTGAAGAAATTAAAAATAACTAGCATAAAAAAGCACCTGAAATGCAACATCACAAATTAGAGGGATACGAAAGCAACAGAGAAAAAATCTTCGTAAAATAAAATGTGACAAAATTGCTAAAACTTACTATATTGACCTTGATGTTTCATTTGATTGGTTCCACATTGACATTGTGTCAACAGTTATGGGAAGTTATGAAAATTATGAGCATTTAACCCTTTACCCAATGCAAACGATATCAAAATTTATTATTTCAAATATTATTTTTTCAAATTTTAAAAATTTTTTCAGCAAATCCATATCACATGGCCCTCTCATTGGAACGAACTTGATGAGCCCTTTCCATTGAGGGGATCACATGATATCATTTTGTTGAAATCGTTTGAAAAATAATTTTTTCTCAAATATTTAATTTGTAAATTACACGGGTGGATACAGCCGATTTGTTAGGTAAAAGGTTATATTTGCAAGGTCATGGAATTTGAGTTGACCAGGTCATGAAATTGAATTCAGTTTTTAAAAGCTGCAGGAACCACGTCCGGAATATAAACATAAAGAGAGACACTTCTTCAGTCCCAAATGTACAGGTTGTACTTATGCAGATTAATTGATCTGATGTTAAAATATTTCTTTGGAATTGTTGGGAAAAGTAGAGCAGGGAAGTTGACACCTGCTAATTTGTGAACAGCATTCACCGTGATGCCAATCCACCTACAAACAAGTGTTTAGTTGAGGAGAGTCAAAACAGCATGTAAAATTTTATTCAAATGCTTGTTCTGTTTGTGCTCCTCTTACACAGATTTAAACCCTTCAAGATTAATAATTGCATTTTTTTAAAAATATGCATGACAAACTACAATTCAGATACACAAGATGGGTATGAAAGACATTTACTTGGCAAGAATTCTTCTGCTCTGTTTGGAAAATGGTCTGAGGTGGATGCGATTGGGAAAATCACTTTGTGAGAGCTCCAGTTGGGAATTTGTTTTAGAAATCTCACTGAGGAGAGATAACATACAACGAATCAGGGATATTACCTTTGAATTAGACTGAGAACATTCTGATTTACAGGAACTGATTTTACTTCACCGATAAATTGTTGGCATACTTTCTTGGTAATATTTCCAGTTTGTTGGAATTCCTAATAGAATTTATGGTACAAGATTTATCATTAGTCAAAAAAATAGGTTTATGCAATTGTGCACATGACAGACAGAATTATTCCTAGATAGATGTGAATAACTGTAATTTAAGTTTTTAATAAGATGACCTACAAAAATAACACTGATTGAAATTTACTTTTATATCAATTTCTCAGATGTGTTTTTGTCTAAAATTAATGCAAAGGTCGGTGAAAAACCTTTCCAAAATGATGATTTAATTCACATTTTGGAAAAGGCATTTAAGTGATGATACATGTATCTTTCCAGATCTTTTGCTTTTTACATTTATCATCAGATAAAACTGGGCCACTGAAAAAGCAATATTATGGTAACTGCTGGTATGCGTCACAGAATCTTTAATAAATTTGATTTATGGAAAATAATCAGTTTTGCAGTATAATTGTAAAAAAGCCATGTGTGGTAAAGAGTCAAATGAAATAACTGTAATCTAGAAGAAAATCACATGTCTATGCCCTAATTTTAGTGGGGATAAATTGGTATTGCAGAATAATTGTAAAAAAGCTATGTTTGGAAAAGAGTCAAATGAAATAACTGTAATCTAGAAGAAAATCACATGTCTATACCCTGAATTTAATGAAAGCACTCACACTTTTTAAAGTATCTCAAAGTAGAAAATCCTTTAGTTCCCCACATTCCAAGCAAATTGTAGGTACATGTATTTATTAATAATGGTAACAAAAACAAACAATCTTCTCACAGAATTTACTTATCTATTTGTCCATACAGCAGGCTGAACTTGAGTGTATATAGACCTTTCAAAGTCGGTATATATTTTAGTTCCACACACTATATGAACACTTGATAACACCCTCTGCACACTGATGTCAAAATACCTAAGTTTTCAGCAGAAAACTTTTCCCACAATGCAACTGAGAATTTAAAAACTTATATCTTGTTCGACAGAGTTCATTGAGCTCTGTCAAACAAGATGTAATTTGTTAAATTTTTCATTCTACACGGGCAATATAGAGTCCATGACAAAAAATTTGAAATACTACCAGAGTGCTAGGAGTTAATAAATGAAGTGGTTAGCCAAGATTTTTTACTTAACCGAACGTTCGGTTCACCATCCAACAACCACATGAACATTTTATGGGTTAAGGTCATTTCTGACATTTTACGTACTGTATAATACATGTAGGTTACTGAGAAGATCAAGTACATATATGGCCCTCCTTATTTTGCTTTTGCAAGATCCTTAGAAGGTGAGTATGGTTCACTGCAATCCTTAAACGAATAGGCCTATTGATCTCCAGAACTAATTTGATCAGTACACTTCCATATCTAATATAACTAACTGGATATGCATGTTTTTTTTAACTGATGGCTCATGTGTTTCCAATTTCTTCCTACAGCTCATTTTATTTGGTAGAGAAAAAAATCCCAAACCACATACAATCTTGTGAAATCTTGAAATATTATCAGTTTTGTTAAATCCCAGCAGTAAAGAGAATATGTCTGGAAGTTTGTCAAAATACAGAAAATTAATAGGACCTCATGGACTTATTCAATAAGAAACGTCAATCTTCCCATGATCCAAGCATTCCCATGACAACATTTATGATATAAGGTTATACCCCTTGTGAATTTTTGATATAATTTATTGAACTACAGATCATACACTGACTTCTGTATTTGTACAATATTTTATCATTTGTATTCAGTGTTACATGTATTGAGTGATTACATGCTATTCTCTTTTGCTTGGCATATTACATGACATGTAACCCTGTTAACTGATGCCACTTGCCAATGAAAAATATTCCGTTAGGCAATTTGTCATTATGTCTGTCTTGAATGAATGATAAAATCAAAGAATAATAATGTGGAGAATATTTGTATACATACTATCATTTAGAGCTGACCAGTAAATTACACCAAATTTTCCAAACACCTGTCATCAATCACAACTTGACAGTTTTTCTGATAACATACAGAAGCAAAGTTGTTTCCAGTTTCATCCCAACATAATACTGTACACAATATTTTATCATTGTCCCAGTTCTCAGTGGAGAAAACTGCTACAGTACCTGGCGAGTGTATTATCACTAAAATCACACACAGAGTGGAAATTCCACCCAAGCAATAATTGCAATATTAAACCCAGAGGTCCATTGGCTGGCACGTTGCTTGTGGTTTTTCTGTCCATATGTACAGAATTTGAAACTGAATCTTTGGGTGATTATTCCACTACACAGGTGATTTAGTTACAATCCACTCTCCACTTACTGTACTATTCAAGCTACCCTGCCAGCATATGGTTTATATTTTCACAATAACATATAACAGCAAAGCTGTTCCTCTTATATTGAGTGTCCCAGTCATCAGTCGAGTGAAGTTTCAAAACATTTGGTCTGGCTTGTAGTTTCAGAAAACATTTTTCAAAAGTGACCAATCAAAATCAGAGAATGCCTCTGGCATCCGTGTTTTCCAACCGACGGAACACAAAGAGGATTGTTTGTAGGGGACCTCCCATAGACCATTCCTGCCAACTTTGGCTCAGTAGTTCCAGAGAAGAAGATGAAAATGTGATTTCCCATAGGGTTTCTGTAGTAAATATAAGCTGCAGTTGCAGCCATGTTTGCAACCAGATCAATGTTAAATGAGGATCATTGGTAGAGGGTGTCCCAGTCATCAACCACGCACAGTTTCAATGCATTTGGCCCTGTGGTTTCAGAGGAGAAGATTTTTCAAAATCCACCAATCAGAATCAGAGAATGCCTCTGCCGGACCCGTTTTTCAACCCACGGGAACACAATGAGGACCGTTTGTAGAGGACCTCCCATAGACCATTCCTGCCAAGTTTGGTTCACATCAGCTCAGTAGTTCCAGAGAAGAAGATGAAAATGTTATTTCCCATAGGATTTCTATAGTAATTATAAGCTGCAATTGTGGCCATGTTTGCAACCCAATCAACATTAAATGAGGATCGTTGGTAGATGGTTTCCCAGTCATCAACCATGTAGAGTTTAAAAACATTTGGCTCTGTGGTTTCAGAGGAGAAGATTTTTAAAAATCCACCAATCAGAATCAAAGAATGCCTCTGGTGGCCATGTTTTTCAACCCATGGGAACAAAATGAGGATCGTTTGTAGAGGACTGCCCATAGACCATTCCTGCCAAGTTTGGCTCACGTTGGCTCGGTTGTTCCAGAGTAGAAGATGAAAATGTGATTTCCTTTGGGTTTCTATGGTAACATTTGGCCTTGTGGTTTCAGAGGAGGAGATTTTTTAAAATCCACCAACCAAAATCAAAGAATGCCTCTGGCGGCCATGTTTTTCATCCGACAGGAACAAAATGAGGATCGTTTGTAGCGGACCTCCCATAGACCATTCCTGCCAAGTGTGGTTCACACTGGCTCAGTGGTTCCAGAGAAGATGAAAATGTGAAAAGTTGACGGACGCCAAGTGATAGCAAAAGCTCACATGGCCTTTTAGGCCAGGTGATCTAAAAAAATGGTTTTGGTTCTCAGGCTGTCCTTCATTGAAATTGAATCCCTTCATTGAACATTTTTATTGGCTTACAGTGTCTTCCAAAATTTTAAATCATGAAATTTTAAAATTACACCTTTTTTGATCATTGTATATTTATTTTCATGTTTTTGAAAAAAGCATAATTAAAATACAGTATCTATTTATAATATTTGTTTTGTAAACATCCGGTTTGCTCTATTTTGTAGAAAACAACTCAAATATTGGGACAGCGTTTATTTTTCAAAGAAAATGGGCATATTCATAACAGAACATAATATTTGTAAAATTAAATTATTTAGTCTGTATGGATATGGCTTGTTAGAATTTATGGGAGTGTGCACACAGGCACTCTCCCATAAATTGTAACAAGGCAAGAAGATATGAACAAATTTTTCTGACCAAAAATAATTTTGCACTCCATCAGTTAGTACCCTCCCCCCCCCAAAAAAAAATACTCCCTCGGGGGGTTGGGGAGGGGGGTTAGAAGTGCAGGGAGGTATGCACAAAATTTGCACTGGACCATTTTCGAGACCCCCTGCCACCTTTATTCAAAAAAAAATATTTTTTTACTCTCAATTTTTGGATATCCACCCACCTTAGAACTCTAAAACTTGTCTTCCTGAGAAACCAAAGTTCCAAATGCTCCTGAATGATGAGTATTATCGTAGTATATCTCATAATTAGTATAGATTACATCATAAAAGGGATTAGTTTTTTCCTATTACATTTCATCTTATATTAACAAATTATCACCATTTCAACCTATTGATTACAAAAAAACGGATGAGTATTCAACATTACACCTGCCCAAATACTAGCAAAATCATTGAAATGTTACATTCAAGCTCCAGCAAAAGACTATGTTGGGCTCCTTTCTAATTAGTATTGATAACATTACCAGTCTCTTACAGCATTGAATTGCCTTCAAAGCAATTCCCAAAAGAATCCAAATTGAAGTGCAGTTTGGTTCAGCAGCTTTATTTTTGTGAGTGAATTTTATAATAATCACCCTTTCACTGATTCTGTGTTTATTGTGACTAAAAACATTTGGGAAGGAAATATCCAATTTACAATGGCTATTTTTCCATAAAACTTTTGAGATATCCAAGTTTTTTTTTAATTCACTTCCAAATAAAGAGTTTCTTCTACTAAACTATACTGGTAATTTGTTCTTTGTAAGAATAAGTCAAGTTAATGCTATAAGCGACCATATAAGAATAAGATCTGATTACTTACCCTCATCAAACAGGACCTATGAACAATAAGAGGTGATAAAATAATTAGCTACTGCCTATTAATGGTCTGTATTGACCTTATAATATGTTTTAATCAACATAAAATGCTGAATTTTGTCTTTAAAAGTGAATTTTGTTTTTAACCATTTGAACCCTGGTGGTATCTGCCATGACAGTTCCATGGTAGCAATAGGAAGAGTCCATATTTATTATTTGGGGGTAGATCAATTAATATTTTCAACGTGCAGCCTTAGGGCTGTACGTTGAAAATATTGATTGGTCTTCACCACACATTTACCTTGCTGTCATCCCCCTTAATGACATGACGTAACTTGTGACACGCAAGAAAAATCGAAAAACTGGTCACATTGGACATATCAACCAATGGCATTCATGGGCCTGTTGGCCGGGAATTTAGCTTGGGCAATCAGTTATTTTAAAGTGATTGGTTGATTGTATGCACAATCTTACATCATGATAGCATCTTACACTAAAAACAGCGTGCTCAAAATGTGTTTGATCCAAGCCCTATGCTGTTTGAGGTACCTTATAATATCCAATTAAAATAAAGGATATCATTTTACTTTCATTGCCAAGATAACTTTGATGATACTTGACCAGTCTGCTATCACTTTGAGGTGTGTTATTTTGTGTGTTTAGGTGTGCTGAATTTAACACTCCGTGGTAAAGTAAAATATGCGATAGGTGTGTAGGTGCGATTGCACACCTCTGAATCTAAGAACTGAATAGATGTTCTGCTTAATTTAGATCACACGGACTATGAATAGCTTTCATTTCAGTGCAAATCTATATTGATTACATGAGAGTTTCCGTGTGTCGATGTGAATTGATTTTCATTTTACGTGGGTACCTAAAAAATGCATTCACTATTTTTAGCTCACAGAACTGAAAGTCAGGGTAATGTGTACTGATCACTCTTCGTCAGTCGCCTGGCATCTGGCATAAAGGTAATGTTTGAGTCTTCAACCAAACTGTAAGACCGATTCCAATAAAATTTCACGTGACTGATGATGTGGAGGAGCAAATCAGTTTTGTTAAAATCAATATGCTGTCCCCATGCGGAGGAGGTGGTGGAAAATTGGGCAATCTTCTCATGATGCGATCGATGGAATAAGTTGGTATTGAGCTTTCTTTTGAGATGTACACTAAAGTATGTTCAAGAAAGTTTGAGGGGTAACATTTTCAGTTCTGGGTGCGGCAAGATTTTTTGCCCCACCCAAAATTTTTATTTTTCAGTTCCGATGGGCGGATTTAAACCAAATTTGGTATTTGGTATTATTTGGTTAAAAGTGCTTGATTCATGCAAAAACAAAAATGGTCCACATCCCTGTGGAAACCCCAGGAGCTAAAAATAGAAACATTTTCAAATATAAAACTGCACAGAATAGATGATTGTTTTTTTGGTATGAAATATCCTTAGGACCAGTAGAATTGAATGGACAAAAATTGCAGTCAGTTGTGTTTTGAGTATGCAAATGGAATTGAAAAAATGCTGTCCTCATATTTTCAAAAATTAAACAAATCTTCCAGAACCACCTGTCTGAATCTCTTGATACTTTATATACAGCATCCTTAGTGGAATCATATTCAAGCATGTTCAAATAAGGTCCCAGGGTTCATATTTGTGTTTCATACAGGAGTCTGAAATTTAACTAAGTGCAATATGAGGAAAGGAAACTATTTAAAATAGTTCCTCAGCTCCACTGGTCAGAATCTTTTAACAGTTTGTATAGCATACTTACATGTAGGGAGACTCAGATTCTGATATGTTCAAATCAAGTCCTTTTATATTATATTTGGGCTCCATATGGGAGCCAGAATTTTAACTTACTGAAATATGAGGAAAATTCCTTGAAAATCTTCTTCTTGAGCTCTACTAGAAAGAAGCTTTTGCTATTTGGTATACAGCATCCATTTGGGGCAGATTCAAGTTAGTTCAAATCAAATCCCTTTGGCTAATACTTGAACTCTTTATTGGAGTCCAACTTATAACTTAGTTCATTGTCTTCAATATGTCAGGAATATTCTTTATAAATCATCTTCGGCTGATCCAACCATCAGAATCTTTTTATATTTGCTATACAATAATACAACATTCTTAAGGGGGTCAGATTCAAGTTTGTTCAAATCAAGTCCCTTGTTCCCTATATTTGTAGGGAGCCCAAATTTTGACTTATCTTCTTCAGATTCACCATTCATAATCTTTCAATATTTGGTATACAGCATCATTGGGTGTGTGTGTGTGAGGGTGCAGGGGTGGGGGGTCACATTCAAGTCAGTTTAAATCAAATCACTGGCTCATATTTTGGCTCAATGTTAGCTTGGTGCAAAATGAGTAGAATTCTTTACAAATCTTCTTCAGATCCACCAGTCAGAAAATTTTGATATTTGGTATGCAGTATACTTATGGGGATCAGATTCAAGTTTGTTCAAATCAACTTCCTAGGTTCATATTTGGATTCCGTATTTAACTTTGTATAATATGAGGAGAATTCCTTAAAATATTCTTCAAATCCACCAGTCAGAATTTGGTATATACAGAATCCTTATGGGAGTATGATTCAAGTTGTTCAAATCAAGTCTCTGGGTTCATATTCAGGCTCCTTATCAGAGCCCAACTTTTAAACTTAGTGCAGCTTTTAACTTAGTGCATTATGAGCTATATGAAGAGAATTCTTTAAAAATCTTCTTCACATCCACCGGTCATATTCTTTCGACATTTGGTATACAGCATTCTTGTGAGGATTCAAGATTCAAGTTTGTTCAAATCAAGTCCCTGGATTCATATTTCAGATATGAAATTTCACACATTATACCATTGATGATGTCTCTATTAAATATAGTTGTCACAATTTCAAATTTCAACCTTTGCCGAAAATAATGTCAAATTAACGTCTTTTCATGGATGTTTAATATTGACCATGCTATTGAACTCTTCTCAAAGTTTTGAAAATATCGGTTTCCAATAAAAACCATTTCTAAAAATGCAATCAGTTTTTCGCCAACAAAAAATTCATCTGGGGCTGCCCATTGCCATTGCATGGACGGCCAGGTCTCAACATCGCAAAAATTAAGGTTAGTCCAATTTTCATGAAATTTTAGTATGTCGTAGAGATCAAAAAATAAAAAAGATAGCAGTTGTGGGATTTTTTGATTTAACAAAATTTTTGTCGTTTGTACATCATTTTATGTTTTTATACCCCAACTGTTTAGTGACAACCCTACCTCAGTATGGTAACATTTACTAGTATAATATATTACATACACCTGCATTAATAATTAAAAGGTGGCCTTGTTGCATTTATATGGCCATGGACGCAACACAGATGGTTATGCCATCAAATGTGATAGAAAATGAAAAAATGCACCCTGTTAAGTCACAGCCCTACCTCAATATCTGGTAACATATAATTATAATTATACCACTATAATATATTACATACAGCTCAATTAATAATTGAAAGTTGGACTACTCGCATTTATATGGCCATGCTAGCAACATAGAGAATGCTATAACATCAAAATGCGATGGATGTGAGTAAAATACTCCCCCCTCCCATTTGGTTACATCCCTATCCCCAAGCTACTTTACATAGCACTAGAATGATATCACAGATGCCAAAAGAATAGTTGAGGGTGTCCATTGTTCCTTTTTATTCACATTGTCGCTATGACATTAATGCTCACAGAACTTTTGCCAAAGTTTACTCTAAATGGATGATACTTAATTCCATGTGCAAGATAATGCACAGCTTGAAAGCAGTTGGAAGAAACAGCACTAGGTTAGCAAGTGGCCGAGTACATTAAAAGGCGACGGCCACCTTCCTATCAATGTGGGGCGAATTGCTATTGGCCGTCTTCGTTGGATGGCTTATAGATAATTGCCCAGCCATTTCAAATCCATCTAGTTAAGTCTTCCAACAAAGTTGGATTGACTTATTGTGATCGCTTGCCTTTATTTCTTTCCTTCAGTCTTTTTCGTCAGGTCAAAATTTAGAATACTTCCCCTTAACCCTCACTCACGATATTTGGCACACTCTCAGAAATTGGAAAATCACACCTGGACAATCACTTGTTTTAAGAAATTCTGTCTGCCATAAGAACGTTACAGATTTGAAATGTTTAGAATTTTTTTTTATATCAACACCTGTATCAGCCGCCCCCCACTCCCCATCTCCTTTAAAACTTTGCATATCCTATCTCCAATAAAAACCATACCTAAAAATGTCTTCAGTCATGGGAAATTCTTAATCCATCAGCTGACATCAGAGAGGATCATAAGTCGGAAAAATTCAACTTTGTCCAATTTTCATGAAATTTTTTATTTTTTTTTTTTTTTTTAATAATTTTTAATTTCAGCAGATTTGTACAAAAATCGTTTTTTACAAAGTTTTTCTTTTTGACGAACAATATAATATATATACGAATAAATGTACATAAAATAATACACAATTTCAGGTTTCTCTGATGAGTTCTGGGTGTTTTGAGGAGATAATACAAATGTCTGAAAAGAGGGTGATGAACAGTGTGTACTGTCGTGACCAAAAGGTCTTAAAAATATAGGGGAATGATTTGACCTAAGAGGGGATATTAACGAGAACCGTGGTTTCGACTGACCCCCCCCCCCCTGTCTCATTTAGAGGAAGCTATACCAAGAGGTCTTGTAGTTGCATACATCTCTCTTGAATGCACTTTGCCTGTTTTGACGAATATTTATGAACGGACATTAATTCTAACGTACGGTATACCTTTATCTGCTCTAGGAAGCTTTTGAATACAGGTGTACACCCCCTCACCTTGCAAGAATAAATAAATTTTTTGAAAAGTAGTACACACAGATTAGCGGCTGCTGACGGTACTTCCTGGTTTGGGAAACCTAGAAGCATATATTGTGGAGTAAGAGGGAAGGACAGAGCACAATTAATTCGCAATTTATCTTGAAGGTTCACGAGTATCGTCTTGGAATGACGACTGCATTCGAAAAACAGATGCAAAAGGGTTTCTTTTGTATTGCTGCAGAAGGTACATAGTTCTGTTTCAGACAGTTTACTTTTAAGCAGTTTGGAGTTGGTATAAAGCGATCTGTGCAATATTTTGCATTGGAGGCTTTGAAGGTAGGGGTCATCACTAATAGTAAAAGAATTCTTGTATATCGACACCCAGTCTGTCGGTTGGAGGTCGATACCTAAGGACTCTTCCCACTTTTTCTGGGATTCATAAGGTCTCGAAGCAGCTAACTTTAAAAAGATGGGGTAGAAAGTTTGGCATGTTTTCTTCGACATATTCAATAATTCAACGTACTCCTTTCTTATGGTTGGGGTTCTACGTGTCTCTTTTATTGCTTCTTTCCACGACTTTGGTATTGCATTAATCACTCCTTGGTAAATTGTGAAGGGCGTCTCGAGGTTGTATTTCCTTGAAAAAAGAGGGAAGCTTAAAAAGCCTCCTTGCCCACTTAAAAGATCGTTGATAAAAAAGATATCCTTTCTACACCATTTTTTAAGGAAATAGGGTCGGTAATTGATTTGTATTTTTACATTATAAAATAATGGTTCACACAGAATATCTTCAGGGGCTGAGGTAGCATTTGTATCTAGTATGAACCATATGTGTACTACATTCTTCCAAAAGGTATTTAATTTTTCTCCAACCTTTAGAAGTCCTTCCTTGTGTAAATACCAAATTTTGTAGGCGCCTTGATCTTCAAAATCATCTAAAACCAAAGTTTTCCAGGGTGCCAGTGTGTCTGGGTCTAAAAGCCTTTTTATCCAGCTAACTTTTAGAGAGTAGCTGTACGTTTTTATATCCGGGAATTTAAGTCCTCCATATTCTATCAGATTGATTAATGTACGGTGTTTCACTTTTTCGTTTTTGCCCGACCAAAGGAACTTGTAAAATAGAGTCTGTAGTCTGCATATAATATTTTCAGGTGGATCTGGGAGAACTGTCAAGCAGTTTATTAGCATTGGGAGAGCAAGGGTTTTAATAACTACCGTTTTGCCAATAAGTGTCAGATTTCTGAATGACCAGTCGCTAAGACGTTTTCAATTTTTCCCATCTGATTAAGGTAGTTATTAACAATGTAATTCTCGCTAAACAAATTATATTCGATTCCTAAAATTTTAAAGGCGTTGTTGTGATTCCATTTAACATTTTGATGTGTAGGGGTTTCGTCACCACAACCCCGTTTTGCCCCAATCCATATCACCTCGGTTTTATCAAAGTTTACCTTTAATCCAGAAATTTTTGAAAATGAGTTCACTGTTTCAAGATCTATGTCAAATGAGTGTCCGTCGTCACTCAGAAAGAGGGTGCAGTCGTCCGCGTATTGGCTAATCAAATATTCGGAGTTGTTTATTTTAATACCATTTATGTCCGGGTTATATTTTAGTGCTGCGCTCAGGATTTCTGCACAGAGTATAAACAAGTAAGGGGAAAGTGGATCCCCCTGCCTCACACCGCGCCCCAACATTACTTTTTCAGAACAATGCCAGTTATTTAGAATATAACTGTAAATATTGTTATAGAATGTTTGAACCCATCTGATGATCGAAGGACCAAAGATTAAAAAACGTAAGGTTTTCAAAATAAAGGACCACTCCAAGGAATCAAAAGCTTTCTCGAAATCCAGTAATGTTAAAATTCCTGGAATATTTTGTTCCTCACATTTTTCAAGTAGGTCAAAGATTAATCGGGTTGATTCTCCAATATATCTCCCCTTTACAAAGCCAAGTTGTGTTTCAGATATTAATTGTTGTAGGACCGTTTTGATGCGATTGGCTATAGCAGCAGAACCGATCTTAAAATCTACGTTTATAAGGGATATTGCTCTCCAGTTTTTCAAAAACATTTTCGGTTTGTTTTGTTTCGTTATACATGTTATGATACCAGTTCGTTGGGTGGTTGAAAGTTCTTTTGCAGAATAACCAAAGTTCAAGGAGTTGATTAAATACATACTATGTCACTCCAGAAGAATTTGTAAAATTCGGCTGTAAAGCCATCTGAGCCTGGAGATTTGTTATTAGCCATTTGTTTTAGGGAGCTTGAGCATTCTGCCTTAGTGAGTGGGCCTTCAAGGGAATTTTTTTCATCTTCTAAGAAGTTTAGAAATGGGTTTTCAACATTAAAGAATGTGTTTTCGACTTGTTTAAGTTTGTGAGCAGATGTAATTTTTGAGGCATACAGGTTTTGGTAAAAGGTTTTTCTGTTCAGATATTATTTCCTGCAAGTCACTTGTTTCTGTACCATCAGATTTTATTATTTTGGGAATCATTTTTTCAGTACAATGTCTTTTTTCCAGATTACAGAAGTATTTTGAAGCTTTCTCCCCCTCCACTTTCCATTTAGCTTTGGATCGAAGAATTATCCCCTGTCCCTTCTTGTCTCTGATTGACTTTAGTTCTGTTTCCAGAGAATCGATTTCTTCGGTAACAGATAAGTCGCCCTTGTCGAGATTCTCGTTCAAGATTCTTAGTGTCTGTTCGATTTCAGATTCCCGTTTGTTGGACAGTCATTTTAAGTTTGCGGAATAAGAGATAGTTTTCCCTCTTATCATGAGTTTCAAAGTCTCCCAGAACAGCTGGTCGTCGATTGTTAGTCTATTATTATTATTATATATTATTATATTATTATATTATTATTATTATTATTATTATTATTATTATTATTATTATTTTCGGCTGTGACAGTAGCATTACTGGTAGTGACAGCTGTTGCACTGTACTGGTCAATTGTTTCTGCTATAGTCCGTTTTACTACATTTATGTATTCTTGGTCATTAAGAAGGCTGTTATTGAACTTCCAAAAACCTCTCCCCCGGGGCTGGTTAAAGAAGTATAGGCCGATACTTATAGAGTTATGATTTCTTATCAACCTACTCACAATTGTTTACTACAGGCTTGCACTACAGTGGAAGTCCCTAACTCGGATAAAATACTCTCTATTTTTGTCTTTCCCAAGCAAGTTGGGAAAGAAAAGTGGTGCAAAAGCACCAATAAAAATAAGCCAAAACTGGGTCGAGTGCAACCGGCGCAGACCCAGTACGGGACGCTCTCTCCCAAGTACAACTCCACGACTTCCGTTGCCAGTGCGCATATACCGTCTCTAAAGACTCATTCTTTTTAAAATCCGCTTCGTGTCGAGATGTTTTTGCACGCTTATCAGTGTTCCACCAGCTCGATGTTTGATGTTTCCTGATTCATTATACCACAGTGTATCCTTTGTATTCTCAGGAACAGTGTTTTATATTCTCTTTTTTCTATTATATGTCCATAATGTATATTTATTTGCTCTCTCTCGGGTCGCGCGCGATTTTCGCGGGCCACGCGGTTCGGACTTAGATTTTCACAATTATTGTTCATGCTTTTTTTGCAAATTTTTCTAATTGTGTTAGAGTTAGGTGTCAGCGGGGTACCACTCCTACAGTGTTTCTTCTTTCTGTTGAGAGTAGTCTTCCTGTTGGGTGGTTCCCGGTCGACCGTCTGGGGTCTTTGTTTCTGTCACCTTTCTCTCTTTGGGGGTGTTCTGTTTTCTGATCTCACCTTCTCTGCTCCTCTCACCTCTTTCATGCCTAGGACAATTCCTTGTGGGCAGTATCTGCTGCCTAAGCATGTGGACGATGTACATTCGTCGTGTTCCTCCTGTAATGGGTGTTCGGCCGAGCGGCCGTGTGGTGTCTGTGGAACATGGTCTTCCACCTTTTGGGCGTCAGTAAATCGTGTCGTTCGTTCTCGTGGCCCTGCCTCCCGCTCCCGCGGGAAAGGAGAACGTGGTCGTTCGGGGCCTCCCGAGCCGACTTTGTCTGGTGAGAGTTATTCCTCCTCCGTGGGGGATGTGCAGTCTTTTCCTGTGGTGGATACTGCGGGAGCCGTTGAGTGTTCTGGTGTAGAGATGCCTGGTTCCGGGACTACGGTCCCCCTCCAGTCGACATCTGAGGCTGTCACTAGGGTTGTGACTCCTCCTTCGGAGCCGAGCCGGTGTGCTCTCTCCACTTTTTCACCAGCCTCAACGACTCTCGACGTATCTACTACTGCTGCTGGTGCGTCTGCTTCGTTGTCTGTTTCAGCCGGCCTCGGCTTTTCGCTGCAGGGGACTGCAGAACTGTCCGATACTGTAGACGTGGGATATGGGCCCCAGACTTCCCTGACTTCAACTCGGCGAAGTCGGAAGGGGCTGCCGGCCGAGCCCATCGCTGTGGTCTCGTCGCCGTCGAGTACCACAGTTGTGTCTTTGGATTCGGATGTTCGTAGTGGAAACACTATGAACTCCGTGGCGTTTCCGTCCACTCACTCTGGTCACACGACCAGTTTTGGGGGACCAACGCCTTTTGTGCAGCCTGGACCTTCTGCCCCGCAGAGGTCCGCGGTGACTCTCATGAGTTCTCGCAATATTGATCCTCGGGGTGCATCGTACCCCTATACACGTCTGCCTTCAGATGTTTCGGCTGCCGCCCGTCGTCCCGCGTCGGGTGTTTTGGAGGATCGTGACCCTTCGCTGGTTAAGAGGGTCAGAGGTGAAGCCACTTTGCCGGTTCGCTCCCCTGTCGAACCGGTCGGTACAGGCAGTGAGCTTAGGGAGGCCCTCTCCTTACTCACTCAGGTTCTCTCAAAGAGCCTTCCTGTTGCTTCCAGCGAGGCTATGGGTGGTTTCCAGGCGCCTCCTATGGCGCCGCCTCCCGGGATTGGAAACAGGCCGGTTTCCGATTCCTCTGGTGTCCCGACACCATGGGAGGCGTCGGCTGGTTTGCCCACGATGGGCTATGTGTCTTCCGACTCTGGGGAGGAGTCCGACATGCTTGAGGTCGAGGGCCAGCAGTCTTCGGACTTGGGGGCGGCTCTTGACTTTGTGTTTGGGTTTCTGCCTGAGCTCAAACCTGCTAACCAGCCGACAGTGTCAGCCTGGCCGCGATCATCGGTCGCGCGCCAACAGCCTATGGAGCAACCTGCTTCTGGGCGCCTTCGACCATGCCAGTCGGTACAGGTGGTTGAGGCTTTTTCAGCATTGGATGCCAAGCTGAATTCCAAGGCTTTGAAGACTTCGTTCTTCACCAGGGTTGACACCTTTTTGCCTCCTGCGCGTTATCGTTCCTACGATTCCGCCAATCCGTCAGTCTGCCAGACTTTGACGGTTCTGGATCAGGACTCCACTTCCCTCGGGCTTTCCAAGCCCAAGTCTGGCGTCATTCCAATGACGACTCTGGAGTCCACGTTGGGCTTATCTAGAGAGATGCTTGGCATGCTTTCTCTCTCAGATCACGTCGTCTCAGCTTTGGCTGCTTATCTGCCTCCAGATAAGTTTGACGAGGTACAGGCTCCTTTGCGTGTGCTGTCCAAGGCGCTTATGCACCTTACTCACACGCATGCCTGTAACACGGCCAATTTGGAATTAGTTCGAAGGGACGCTGTGCTGGACACAGGACGATCCCTTCCCGAGGAGCAGCGTGCTACTCTTCGATCTGCTTCTTTGGCAGGTCCGCAACTTTTCCATGGTTCCGTGTCGACGGTCCGGGATGACGTCCTACGTCATTCCAAAGATCAGCTGCTGTTTCGTCAGCTTGATCAGCCTTCTCGGGGAGGCAAGGGCCGTTCCAAGCCTAACAAGTACCCTTCTGCTTCCTCTGTGAAGCAAAAGGCTGGTCCTTCTGCCACCGCCTCTACTTCTTACTCACAGGGTAAAGGTAGGGGTCGGCAGAATCGAGGGAAGTCTCAGGATTCTTCATTTAGCAGAGGAGGTGGTTTCTCCTCTCGCGGGCCTCGTCGGGGCTCGAAATGAAGGTCCTCACCTCGACTCGTCCCAGGTTGGAGGAAGGATAGCAGAGTTCGCAGACCATTGGACCACCATCACATCCGATCCATGGGTGTTAGATGTTGTTCGGTCCGGGCTGCGCATATCCTTCCGACGGCACCCCACTCTGTCAAGGGTGCCTCTTCCAACCACAGTTCCTTCAGACGTTTTACGTCGGGAACTTTTGTCCACGGAGATTGCCAATCTCCTGGCAAAGGGGGCGATCGAGGTCGTCAAGAACGTTCAGTCAGTGGGTTTCTATTCCCGCCTGTTCTTGGTGCCGAAGAAGGACGGCCGACTCCGACCGGTTATCGATCTGAGCATCCTGAACCAGTCTATCATTGCTCCCAAGTTCAGCATGGAGACTTTCAGGTCGGACCGCCAATCAATTCACCAGGGAGATTTCGCAGCCAGCATCGACCTGCGAGACGCTTACTTCCACGTTCCGATGCATCGGGCGTCACGGAAGTATCTCAGGTTCGCTTTTCTGGGGCGAGTTTACCAGTTCAAGGCCATGCCTTTCGGCCTCAACCTGGCTCCTTGGGCGTTCACCAGACTGATGTCGCATGTGATAGCGTTCCATCGCACACAGTCCAGGGTGACTACTTCGGCATATCTGGACGATATCCTCCAGAGGCATTCCAATGCTGCCTTACTGGAATTGGATGTCGCCACTCTGTTGAGCTTGCTCACGTCGCTAGGATTCAGAGTCAACGAGGAGAAGTCGGACCTGGTCCCTTCTCAGTCGTTTTGTCATCTGGGGATGTCTTTCCAAACCAAATTCAATTTGGTGGCTGTTCCCCAGGCCAAGGCTGTGATTCTCTCAGCTTTTGCTCTGACTCTGTCCCAGTCCAGGTCCGCGACCGCTCGGAGTTTTCTCCGGCTGATCGGTCTCTGCGGTTCGGTGACGGATCTCATTCCTCTAGGTCGGCTGCGTGTCAGACCTCTCCAACACTTTCTGCTCAGTCGTTGGAGACCGAATGTAGATTCTCTGGATCAGGTGCTTCCGTTTCCGGACTCTCTGTATCCTCACCTTCTTCCCTGGACAGATGTTCAGTGGATTACGCAGGGTGTTCCGCTGGACTTACCCACGTCCGATCGCGTTCTGACGGCAGATGCCAGCGATCTCGGATGGGGTGCGACGTTGGATCCTCTCGGTCTTTCCCTACACGGGTTGTGGGACCAGGATCAAGCAGCTCTACACATCAACCAGAAGGAGCTTCTTCTGAGTTTCAGGCAGTGGATCCCTCACCTGTCGCATCGCCAGGTCCTTCTACTATCCGACAATTCGACAGTGGTTGCTTACATTCGGAACCAGGGCGGCACGCACTCGCTTCCGATGTACGAGTTAGCTCGGGATCTTTTACTGCTCGCTCAGGAGGTTCACGCCGGAGTGGTTGTTCGTCACATTCCCGGTCGTCTGAACGTCCTAGCCGACTCCCTGTCCCGACAGGGCAGGGTTATTTCCACCGAGTGGATGCTTCACAGGGCAGTGTTCCAGTCGCTTTGCGATCTCTGGGGACGTCCCCACATCGATCTCTTTGTGACTCGTTGGAACCATCAGGTGGACACTTTCGTGTCTCCGTGTCCAGATCCTCTGGCTTTTGCCGTGGACGCTCTGTCACTCGATTGGAACGGTCTAGTCGGCTACGCCTTCCCGCCGGTTCCGATTCTTCCTCAGGTTCTTGCCAAAATTCGAACCTGCAGTTGTCGAATCATTCTGATCGCTCCCCTGTCGCCTCAGCGGGTGTGGATCAATCAGCTCCGCTCGCTGATGGCGGCGGTTCCGGCACGTCTCCTGCTACGTCGCGACCTTCTTTGTCAAGGTCGCCCGAGGAGGTTTCATGTCGACCCGACTTCATTGTGCCTTCACGCATATCTTTTGTCAGGTCCTGTCTCCTCCGTAGAGGTTTTTCGAGACGAGCAGTGGAGTGCATTTCTTCTTCAAGGAGGCACTCCACTGGTTTAGCTTATGCAGCTAAATGGAAGGTCTTCTGTCGATGGTGTGCTGATCACTCTGTTGATTATGCCAATCCTTCGATTTCACAGATTGCGGAGTTTCTGGTCTATCTGTTTGATTCTCGGGGTCTCCAGCCTGTTACCATCAAGGGTTACAGGTCTATGCTTTCAGAGACTTTTTCTTATGTGGGGAAGCGTCGTATCGGCACTAATCCTTACCTCTCCAAGCTTGTTCGGCACTTTTCTTTGAAAAGGCCTCGGACTTTGCAGCTTACTCCACGATGGAATCTTTCGTGGGTGCTGCTTTGCTTGGGGGGGAGGGGGGGGCGCCGTTCGAACCTTTATCCCAGGTGGATATGCAATTTCTCACATATAAGACGGCTTTTCTGATGGCATTTGCTTCGGCCAGACGGGTTAGTGAGCTTCACGCCCTCTCGGTTGACCCGACCTTTTTTAGGAGTTCTCCCAACAGTGTTACTTTTACCACTGATTGCTCCTTTTTGGCTAAGAATCAGTTACCAGATACTACTCCTCCTCCTATCTGTATCAGGGCTCTTCCCTCTGTTGAGGGTACTCGCCCTTTGCTCTGTCCGGTCCGTGCTATTCGCATTTATCTTGATCGGACACGCTTCATACGGAAAGGCAGAAAACGTTTTTTTCTGTCTCTCATTCCGGGTCGACAGAAGATCTCTCCTCAATCCATTTCTCGATGGATTTGTCTTGCTATTTGTACGGCTTATAGTCGTTTAGCAGCTGGCGATTGTATTACCAATCGTATTTCTGCCCACGAGGTGCGGGCACTGTCTACCTCTTGGGCTTATTCTAACTCCGTCAAGTTGTCGGATGTTATGCAGGCAGCCTACTGGAGAAATGCTTCTACTTTCTCCACCTTTTATTTACGCCAGTTGCAGGAGCAGTCGGAGGACCTTTTTGCCTTGGGTCCTCTTTCTTCTGCTCAGGCTATTGTCTGCCATAGCCATTAGGCTTCTTGAAGGTCAGTTTCAGCCTTGTGCTGTTACTGCCCTTTTTTCTGTCTGTGTGTCACACAGGCTCATATGTCTCTTTTCATTGTCCTTTACCAATGATTGCGACATTCTGGTTGATAAGCCTCGGGACCTCTTCCTTCTGCTTCACGGTTCCAGTGCACTAGGGTTATGTGGGGGTTGGTTATGCGATTCCCTCCAGCCTTTTGTCTATTCAGCCTGTAGTAAACAATTGTGAGTAGGTTGATAAGAAAACTAAATTTTATAGTAAATTTCCTTTCTTATTATACCTACCACAATTGTTTACATGGAGGCCCTCCCGTCTTCTTTACGGGTAAAGAATCTTTCCTCCCCGCTGATCACATAACTCTAACGTTTACGGATTCAAAAAGAATGAGTCTTTAGAGACGGTATATGCGCACTGGCAACGGAAGTCGTGGAGTTGTACTTGGGAGAGAGCGTCCCGTACTGGGTCTGCGCCGGTTGCACTCGTCCCAGTTTTGGCTTATTTTTATTGGTGCTTTTGCACCACTTTTCTTTCCCAACTTGCTTGGGAAAGACAAAAATAGAGAGTATTTTATCCGAGTTAGGGACTTCCACTGTAGTGCAAGCCTGTAGTAAACAATTGTGGTAGGTATAATAAGAAAGGAAATTTACTATAAAATTTAGATTTTCATGAAATTTTAGTATGTTGTTAAGTATCAAAATATAAGACACTTGTTTTTTGTTTTTTAGATTCCAGCATTTTTGAATTTTAGCATTTTCTTATTAAAAACGCTGATTTTGTGACATGCATAGCTTCATACTTCTTAAAGATACAGCTTTCAAACTTTGCACATCTATTTTTGGTTATCTGAAGTTGATCCACCTGATTTCACTTTGTAGAATTTCAGAACTTCTTTGGAAGGAGACTAATTCTAAGCATTTTTTTCTAAGGATTACAATTTACAGCTTAATTTTAACTCTTATCTTTCTGAAATGCTGGAAATATAAACCATCACAAAAAATCACATCTAAAAATGTACTGCCATCCTAGGAAATTCTCAACCGTTATACCTGAACGCTGAGGTGATGTCATTGAGGGTCATATAGTCAAAAATGAAAATGCTTCAGATTTTTTGGGAAATTTTAGTATGTTGTAGAGCTAAAAAAAATTAGGAGAGTTAGGCTGTTTTTTCTTTTGCTATTTAATGCCATGTTGACGGTTTTTCATCACTTTGAAATTTAGCCTATTTTCTTTATCCTAACTTGAAAGCCCTATGTTCTTGAGTCCACTTACACCCTATTAATACAGGATACACTTATGAAACTTAGCACACTTATTTGTGATCAAATTAAATTGTTCACCCTAATTTTTAGCTCAACTTGACAAAGTCAAGATAAACGATTGCCATCACCCATGTGGAAGTCTGTTAGTCTGTGAGTCTGTTCACTTTTCCTTTAGCACAGGCTACACCCTGTAGTTCTTGTCTGATCATCACAAAATTTCATATGCAGGTTTGAGGTCATGTCTAGATGAGAACGTCCCCTTTTGGTCACGATCGGTCAACCGCGATTTCTGCCCGAGCCCAAAACCCGAAAACCTTTAGCACAGTCTACAGGTCGTATTTATGAATATGAAGGGATTTCATTGTAACTTGGTAGGATGACTCTGTATAATGTCTAGATGAGAATGTTCCCTTTTGTTCATTAACTGTCATCCGTGACAGCTGCCCAAGCCCGAAACCCCAAAACGTTTAGCACAGTCTACAGGTCGTATTTAATATGGAGGGATTTCATTGTAATTTGGTAGGATGACTCCATATGATGTCTAGATGAGAACTTCCCCATTTGGTTGCGATCTGTTAATCATGACGGCTGCCCGAGCCCAAAACCCCAAAACCTTTAGCACAGTCTACAGGTCATATTTATGGAGGGCTTTCATTGTAACTTAGTAGGATGATTCTATATAATGTCTAGATGAGAACCCCCCCCCCCCCCCCCATTTTGCTGAAGATCAATCTACTGTGATGACTACAGGGTCCCAAAGCCTAAAAACCTTTAGCATAGACTACAGGTCATATTTATGAAGGGATTTCATTGTAACTTGGTAGCATGACTTCAGATAATGTCTAGATGAGAACGTCCCCTTTTGGTTGCGATCGTTCAACTGTGATGGCTGCCCGAACCCAAAACCCGAAAACCTTTTGCACAGTCTACAGGTTGTATTTATGGAGGGCTTTCATTGTAACTCAGCAGGATGACTCAGTATAATGTCGAGATGAGGATGTTCCCATTTGGTTGCGATGGGTCAACCGTGATGGCTACACAAGCCCGAAGCCCGAAAACCTTTAGCACAGTCTACAGGCTGTATTTTTGAAGGGATTTCATTGTAACTTGACAGGATGACTCGTTTTCGAATAAGTTCACTGTAACTTGGTAACTTTGGTTGACAAACATTAACTGTGAGGGCCACATTAACCCAACCCTCATTTCTTCAATACAGTCTACACCTCAAATTATTTGTATTGAAAACATAGCATACAGGAAATAGAAACTAACATATTCTCAATTATCACAATTCTTGTCGTATTTCATAATCCTTTCATGAACATTGAACATTATCCTTTTCATCAAACACAACACACAGTCCAGTTGAGCTACAGTGTCATTTCATTTCAATTTGACACACTTCATGCAGGGATGCCAATTTTACATTTTTAGCTTAACTTGACTAAGTCAAGATAAGCTATTGCCATCACACATGTGGAAGTCTGTTCACATTTTCCTTTAGCACAGGCTCCACCCCGTAGTTCTTGTCTGATCGTCACAAAATTTCATATGCAGGATTGAGGTCATGTCTAGATGAGAACGTCCTGTTTTGGTCATGATCGGTCAACCGTGATGGCTGCTCGAGCCCAGAACCCGCAAACCTTTAGCACAGTCTACAGGTTGAATTTACGAAGGGATTTCATGGTAACTTGGTAGGATGACTCTGTATAAGATCTAGATGAGAACGTCCTCTTTTGGTCATGATTTGTTGACCGTGACGGCTGCCCAAGCCCAAAACCCAAAAACTTTTAGCACAGTCTACAGATCATATTTAATAATAAATATGGAGGGATTTCATTGTAACTTGGTAGGATGACTCCGTATGATGTCTAGATGAGAATTTCCCCATTTGGTTGCGATCTGTCAACCGTGACGGCTGCCCAAGCCCGAAACCCAAAAACTTTTAGCACAATCTACAGGTCACATTTAATATGGAGGGATTTCATTGTAACTTGGTAGGATGACTCTGTATGATGTCTAGATGAGGACATCCCCTTTTGGTTGCGATCGGTCAACTGTGATCGCTACACAGACCCGAAGCCCGAAAACCTTTAGCACAGTCTACGGGCCGTATTTATGAAGGTATTTCATTGTAACTTGATAGGCTGACTCGTTTTGGAATAATTTCACTGTAACTTGTAATTTTGGTTGACATACATTAACTGTGAGGGCCACATGCATTAAATGTGAGGGCCACATTAACCCAGCCCTCAATTCTTTAGTACAGTCTACACCTCAAATTATTTTTATTGAAAACATAGCATACAGGGAACAGAAAGTAACATATTCCCAATTATAACAATTCTTGTCTAATTTCATAATCCTTTCATTAACATTGAACATTATCCTTTTCGTCAAACACAACACACAGTCAGGTTAAGATACAGTGTCATTGACACTTTCATTTTTCTATACCATTTATTTTCAACCTCATTTTTAGCTTAACTTGACAAAGTCAAGATAAGCTATTGCCATCATACATGCAGAAGTCTGTTAGTCTAAGAGTCTGTTCACATTTTCCTTTAGCACAGGCTACACCACATAGTTCTTCTCCAATCATCACAAAATTCCATATGCAGGTTTGAGGTCATGTCCAGATGAGAACATCCCCTTTTGGTTGTGGTTGGTCAACCATGATGGCTGCCCGAACCCAAAACCAGAAAACCTTTAGCACAGTCTACAGGTCGTATTTAATATGGAGAGATTTATTTACCTTGGTAGAATGACTCTGTATGATGTCTAGAAGAGAACTTCCCCATTTGGTCACGATCTGTCAACCATGACGGCTGCCCGAGCCCAAAACACGAAAACCTTTAGCACAGTCTATAGATCGTATTTATGGAGGGATTTCATTGTAACTTGGTAGGATGACTCCATATAATGTCTAGATGAGAACTTCCACTTTTGGTCGCGATCGGTCAACTGTGATGGCTGCAGGGGCCTGAAGTCCAAAAAACTTTAGCACAGACTACAGGTTGTATTTATGACTGGATTGCATTGTAACTTGGTAGGATGACTCTGTGTAATGTCTAGATGAGGATGTCCCCTTTTGGTTGCGATCAGTCCACCATGATGGCTGCACAGGCCTGAAGCCTGAAAACCTTTAGCATAGTCTACAGGCTGTATTTATGAAGGAGTTTCATTGTAACTTGATAGGATGACTCATTTTGGAATAATTTCACTGTAACTTGGTAACTTGGGTTGACATACATTAACAATGAGGGCTACATTAACCCACCCCTCAATTCTTTAGTACAGTCTACACCTCAAATTATTTTTATTGAAAACATGGCATACAGGGAACAAAAATTAACACATTCTCAATTATCACAATTCTTGTTGTATTTCATAATCCTTTCATAAACATTGAACATTATCCTTTTCATCAAACACAACACACAGTCAAGTTAAGCTACAGTGTCATTGACACTTTCATTAGCTTAACCCTTTACCTATCACAGTATTTTTTAAAAATAAATTCAATTTCACATTTTTCGAAAACAAATTTCACAATATTTCAATAAAACCATACAAATATGGATATCATTGGAACCAGCTCAACGAGCTGGTTCTAATGATATTCATATTTGTATGGTTATTTTGAGAAACTTTAGAGATATTTTAGGTTGTGGTACATGTGTAGGTTTATTCTGTTTAATTTTCAGGCCGTTTTTTGCTGCTATGTTAGGTAAAGGGTTAACTTGACAAAGTCAAGATAAGCTGTTGCCATCACACGTGCGGAAGTCTGTGAGTATGTGAGTCTACTGTGAGTCTGTCAATCTGCGAGTCTGTTCACATTTTCTTTAGCACAGGCTATACCCTGTAGCTCTTGTCCGATCATCACTAAATTTCATGTGCAGGTTCGAAGTCATGTCTAGATGAGAACGTCCCATTTTGGTCGCGATTGGTCAACTGTGATGGCTTCACGGGTTCGAAAACCAAAAACCTTTAGCACAGTCTACAGGTCATATTTATGAAGGGATTTTAATGTAACTTGGTATTGTGACTCCGTATAACGTCTAGATGAGAAATTCATATTTTGGTTAGGTTTAGTCAACCGTGATAGCCACAGGGTCACGTGGCCTAGATTCTTTTAGCACAGTCTACAGGTTGCATTTATGAAGGGATTTCATTGTAAATTGGTAGGGTGACTCGGTATAATGTCTAGATGAGAACATCCTGTTTTGGTCGTGATCAGTCAACTGTGATAGCCACACGGGCACGTGACCTAGATTTGTTTAGCACAATCTACAGTTCATATTTATGAAGAGATTTCATTGTAACTTGGTAGGATGCTTTGGTATGATATATAGATGAGACTGTCCTATTTTGGTCAGCTGTTACCGCTGCTTGGGCATGTGTCCTAGATTCCTTTAGCACTGTCTACAGGTCGTATTTATGAAGGGATTTCATTATACCTTGGTAGGATGACTGTATGATATCCAGATGAGACTGTCGTATTTTGGTCGCGTTCGGTCAACCATGACTGCCCGATAGGCACCTGATCTAGATTTCTTTTCCATTTTGGTTCAGATTGATCAACCATGAATCAACCATGAGAGCCATATGGGGGCCACATACCTCAGACCTAATTCTTCTACCACACTCTACAGGTACTTTTTTTGGAATGATTTTACTGTAACTTTGTAACTTTGGTCGACATGCGTTAACTGTGAGGGCCACATCAACCCAGACCTCAATTCTTTAGTACAGTCTACAGCTCAAATTATTCATGTTGAAAACATAGCTTGTGGGGTACAAAACTTAACATATTTTCAATTATCACAATTCTTGTCTTATTTCATAATCTTTCATAAACATTGAACATTATCCTTTTCATCAAACACTACACACAGGCAAGTTAAGCTGCAGTGTCATTGACACTTTCATTAGCCTTAGCCTTTCAAATTTTCGAGAATATAATCTCCACAAAAAAAATATCTAAAAATGTTGTGCTGTCCTAGGAAATTCCCAAATGCTGAGGTGATGTCATAGAGGGTCATACGGTCCAAAATTAAAATGTGTCGGATTTTTCTGAATTTTTAGTTTGTTGTAGAGCTAAAAAAAATTCAGGAGATATTTTTTTTTTTTATTTAACGCCATTTTGATGTTTTTATGTCACTTTGAAGTTTAGCCTATTTTTCATATATTTCAGTAAAAACGAGCAATGGGTATGCATTATTGAGCAACTTAGTGTGTAAATCGGCGACAGACACCTCTCATTGTGTTGGCTGTGCTTTGTTAGATGACTTCTGGAAATTCACTTTGCGATTTTAAAACCATCTAGTTTTGATTAGTCCTGTACAATCAAGTAGCAGGTTGTTTTGCAACTTTTGTTCAGAAATCCTGTGCATTGTTTACTTCTTTGTGTTGGTCTGCACTATTCATTAATTAAAAGATGTGTTCCAGTTCATTGATTTCTTCTCTGCTGTTCTATTGTTTGTTATGCTGTGTTGTATTGTATCATAAAATAATTGGATGGATTTGAATGTGTAGTTATTTTTTTTTTGTTCCTAAACTGGCTGTCATCGGAAAAACCTTAACTATGGAGCCTGAAAATCTGTTATTTGTCCAAGATCATTTATGTTTTTCTGAAAGAGATGTGGCATTATGCTGTGTGGAGATAGTGAGGGTATTTTTTTTTCTCAATTTTTATCTTTCTGTCATCATGGTCAGAATATATTTTTAATCAAGTCTGGGCAAAAGTCTGTGAGGGGAAAACGCAGTGCACCATAAAAAATCAAGACAGATACTGGTTGTATTTTTTGTAGTCCATCTCAAGCTAGTAGAGACTTTAAAATGGGACGTGTGTGTTAATCCCTTGGACTGTGTGCAAGCCTGAATATAAGCAGGCTGTCATCTGCGAAATGAGGACCCCAGAGGTGAATTTGGTGATGCTACCCTGCACAGCAGGGTAGCATCACAAAATTTACCCTCTGTGAACTTCTGTCTGAATCAAGGTCTCAAGCTAAAACAGAAAGATGTACCTTGAGGATAAATTGGCTCACTGTAGGGGATAGCATCAGCAAATTCACCCTCTGCCAGGGAACCTCATTTTGTAAATGACAGGTTGCTTGTATTCAGGCTTGTCTGTGTGTCCCATTGTGAGATTGTAGGACAAAATGCTCCTCTGACAAAATGTTCTTTGACAAAATACCCTTTGGCAAAATGCCCTCAGTAGTAATGCACATGTGGGTAACATGCTCTCAGAACAAAATTCAGTCACTTCTGTTTTGAACATAGAGACATTCAAATACAATAACTGCAACATGCAGCTGCCCAACTACATGTAATGAGTTTAGGGTTTGTGGTTTTAGTGGGGGTTTTTGCAGTTTGTTACACATGTACCATGTTATTCTTGCTGTCAAACCATGCAGACAGAAATGCATGTTTTCATTATTTTCTGGCATTGTTGGAAAATGGGGCTGGGGAGGGGCATGATGGAGGCAAGCTATGTTGTTTCTCATTCGAACAGGCTTGGGAGGCATGGTGAGGGTTAGGGCATCCATGGCACATCTCTAAAAAAAACATCCCCCTCCAACCCCTGCTGTTGCAGTTGCCTAATTAATGAGTCTGGGGTTGTGATTTTAGTGTGTTTTTGTGCTTTTTGACTCTGTTATTTTTTTCAGATCATCTTTTAACCAAGTGATATATATGTGACAAATGCCATCAGAGCATCATTCAGGATGCAGAACATTAAATTTGTCCAAGAAATTTGTTAGTCTAGAGGACATGAGCTTTTCCATCACCTTTGAGAATGTAGGCAACAAACTGATAGGTCTGTAATTTGTGTAGCCCTATTCACCACCTGCTTTAAAAATAAGTGTCACCTTGGCTTTTCACTTTGTCTGACACTATGCCATTTCTGAATGAGCTATTGATAATGTGTGCAAGGAGTGTCCGGAAGTTTGATTTTTTTGTTATAAAATTTTAGTTTGCTGTTAGATGATATGACAGGTCCCTTGGTCATCCAGAGTTGTTTCTTAATGAATTTCTTATTCAGGGGAACATTTTTCATAGGAAATTCTGTTTCATGAGCTTGCAAATAAATATTCAGAAATTCTTCATATGATATTGGGGCAGTTTGACTGCATTACTAGAGAAAAGTCACCCTGGGAAAGGAAAGTTTTGAACACTGCAATACTTTCTGCATTTATGGTTCTCTTCTGAGTGAAATTTTTTGTGTTGATTGGTTTTGAATTTGTTTCAATGTGGAATATTCCAAAATGATTAGATATGTCAGATATTTTATACCAGAAATAGTAGTCAGTGTGAGATGGTTCGAAAATATTTGATCAATCAGACTAGCTGAATATCTTATCACTCTTGTTGGAATGGTGATGAAAGGTACAAATCCCTCACTGAACATAAGTTTAGCAAATTTCTTTGTTTTGGAATGGATTGATACTTTTAACAAGCCGAGGTTGAGATCTCCTGTAATATATGCTTTTTCCTTTCAGCATTCAAAATGTCAGTTATCTTGTTTAACCCTTTACCCAACATAATGGCCAAAACCGGTCAGCGCTATTCTAAAAAATCGGCAATTAATTTTCCTCATTTTAAAAATTTTTTGTCTCAAAAACATAGGTTATGACGTTCCAACGAGGGATTATAACTCATGTTTTTGAGACAAAAAATGAAAAAAATTAGTTATTCAAGAATTTTTTTTGAAAGTGTCGTCTGCTTTTCATGTTAGGTAAAGAGTTAACTTTGAAAGGAAGATATTTATGTCTGCTTTTGGAGGTGTATTTGGTCTGTATATGACTGATTATTTTTGTGGTATTCTTAATTTCAATCTCAGTGAAGTGCGATTCAAAGATATGGGGCATAAAGTTGGAGAGGTCTTTACGTATTTTATGTGATGTATCCTCTCTTATATAGATTCCGACTCCTCCCCTACCATCCTCTTTCTCAGGCCTAGAATTTTTAATAAGAGATTCGTAACCCTCGAGTGTATATGAGATATTTGGAGGCAAGCCAGAAAATAAGCAGACTGACATCTACAAAATGAGGTCCCCAGAGGGTGAATTTAGTGATGCTACCCTGCACAGCAGGGTAACATCACTAAATTTACCCTCTGTGAACCTCAATCTGAATCAGGGTTTCAAAACTAAATGGAAAGAGGTACCCAGAGGATACTTGGCCCACTGTATGGGATAGCATCATCAAATTCTCCCTCTGGGGACCTCATTTTGCAAATGTCAGACTGCTTATTTTCAGGCCTGTTTGGAGGAATTTGAAATATTTCGGTCAAACCAATGATATCGAACAAATTGTCTCTTTGTTGTAAGTTACATAACATTTCTTTCAGAGGATCCCAGTGCGCCTTCAAACTCTGACAATTAATATGGAATGAGGAGAATCCTATTTTCAATTTACTTGTTGAACCTCGGGGTTTCAATTCGCAATGTTCAAAGTGTGTTCATACATTCCAGTAGGATGTCTAGATGTGCATAAAGGTTTGGGATTTTTAATTCGGCCCCATGTGGTAATCATAGTGCCATTTTTGTCATTAGAGAATCGATTTCTGGCAAAAGCTTCTTGGACTTTCAATTCGAAATGTTGAAATGTTGTTCATATCTTCCGGTAGGCTGTCTGGACGTGCATTAAAGTTTTGAATTTTTCATCCAGCCCCATGTGGCTCCCGTCGTACCACTTTTGTTCTTAGACAATCAGTTTGTGGCAAAAGGCTCCTCAGGGTTTTAATTCAAAATGTTGAAAGTATATTCTTGTGTTCAGGTAGGGTCTCTAGATGTGCATAAAGGTTTCAAATTTTTGTTACGGCACCATGTGGCACCTGTAGCGACACGTTTGTCATTACAGAATCAGTTTCCTGCGAAATGCTCCCAGGCTGATATAATATTGTTAAATAATATTGCTAATAATATTGTTGTTTGTCAATCAATTTAATGTTCCATATAATACCTTTTCATTTCGGTCTGTATCAAGCATTAACCAATAATCACGAATGCAAATGCGGGGATATACTACAGAGTGCTTTGCACAAATGACAAATGGTTTGGTCATAATTTTGTAATATTTTATTTAGAAAATCTTGACTCACTGGTGTAAATGGGTGGGACCCAGATTGTTATCGGATCGAGAAAGAGAGGGCCATTCAGTACTGTATGTGAAAATTCATAAGCAGGTTTTCAAGAAGTGGTCCTCTGGGCTGTGTCAAGAGATCTGTTGGCCAAATCTTTGCTCATGTTTTAATGTGTGTTAAAACTCAACTCCAAGGCAAGGTGGTGCTAAGGTGGGGGTGGGGGGGGGGGAGGCAGTTGCCTCTTTTATTGTGTGGTTTTCAGGGGATACACTAGCCTCCTATCAGGAAGTATAAACCCCCTTATTGGGGAAATCCTGGCACAACCACTGCTCCAAGTTTGTTGTACTAAATCTACTGCCCACAAACTCTGCTTGTTATGAAATGATGCATGCAGATTATTATAATGGTTAATTGATCTTTATTGTTATCAAGTTGATAAGACAGATCAGCCAAATCAAACATGATATCAGAGGCATCATGTTAGCAGATAAAACATGATGCCAGGCATGTCAGTGTCATGTTTGATCAGGCTGATCTGGTCTCATCAGTGAAACCGAATACGACAACCCAGATTGAATGGCCCTTATGATAATTTGTCAATTATATGATACAGCAGATAAAGACACAATGACACACATGTGTGAATGGGTTAAGTGGCACGAGCGCCAGCATGGAAGGATAAAACGAGAGGCTTCCAGCCTCGAGCTTTATCCTTCAGCGATGGCACAAGTGCCATATTGATTAACACATTCACACCCGTATGTCATTCTGTGTTTATTACATGCCTTCATGTCTATAAAAGCAATTATTAGAAGGACACTCAGAAATTTATTTGACAACTCTTCCCCTCAGTTCCAATGTGTTCTATGTGCCTATTGGCACATAGAACACATTGGAACTCAGGGGATGAACTGTCAACAAAAAGAACACATTTTATTGCCAACCAAATTTGTGAGAGGAATCCATGTTACTATTTTAGCTATCGCTAGAGCGATTCAAAGTGTAATTGTAGTGCACAATTTGTAGAAAGTTCCAGTGAAATTTCGCTTCTATTTAAAAATAATCTGTCAACGATTTCCATTCTGCACATGTGTGCGGAATGGATTTTCATTTTCTGCATGGTTTAGTGTTGCTGTAGATGGGGATTTCAAAGAACAGGCGTGTAATAAATTTAAAAGTTGAATACAACACCTGAAATGTAAATAAAAATGAAATTAAGGAATGTGCATTAAGAGAGTTCAGTGTAAACTTGAGCAAAGGAGCTGAAGTTTATATTTTGTGTTTATAATGTTGCCTCAAAAATCTTTGCACATCAGTGATACCATGTGAGTCTTGTAAGCATGGATTAAGTGATAGGCATGGATTTGGAAAGTTGAGACTCTTGTTTTCTGATAAGCCAGAATTGATGGGTAAACTACAGTGATATTGAGGAGCTGTTTGTGGTTTATTGTACTCATGGATGCAGCTTTGTAAGTGTTCTTATTATAAATAGATCACATCTTTGAAACAGTTGAAGATAAAATATGCACAGTGTGCATAGCAGTGGGTTAATTGCTTTATAAAATGCAGTTGGCTGGGATTTGTCAATGACAGCAGTCTCAGAATTGGTATTCCTCACTATATTATCATTTCATTTTATGATTACTACTGTGAACTCAGGAGCTAGTGGAAGCAAATTACTTCAAAGTAAAAGAACACTGTAAATCATGTTTACTTCCAATTTTCCATTTATTGATTTATTGAATATCCAGCTCATACTGTTGCTTCCAAAACTTACTGGAAAAGACTTTTTATGAAGGCCATCATTGTGAGTTGTAGTCACTTTTCAGATTAAATTCTTTCGTTTATTTCTCACCAGCGAAACATTGCGGTAGCTAATGATGTGTAATAGTTACCAACCTAGCTGAAGGATTTCTTTTTTTCATTGGGGTTTAATGACACTTTTAACAGACAGGATCACCCCATGGCAAACAGTTTTCTGGTGAAGGAAGCTGGAGTACATGGAGAGAACCATTAAGCAGCAACAAGCAACTGTCAGACTCCCCAACATATTAACCTTGCACAAGCAGGGCTAGCATTGCTTGGAGACATGTGCACCATGCAGTACGCCTCAGCATAGGGCGCCACCATGTGGGCAGTCAGGATTAGGTGCTTTACCCAAGGACACAAGGCACTTACTGCTGGTGGGGATTGAACTGTGGACCTTTCACTTTGAACACCAGTGCTGTAACCACTAAGCCACCATGCTCCAGGAGGATTTCATGGGTTTGAACCTGATAGCATGTGGTGAGTTACCCACTTAGCAATGAGGTGTTACAGAACACTGGCTGGTTGTTTAGATCCATGAATTACTGACAGCAACATTGGTAACTAACATACATCCTGTCTTGTTCAATCATTAAAACACATGGTCTTGGTATACTCAGTAGACAAGAGGTATTCGAGTGATGTCACTTGAATACTTGGTTCATTTTTCTATCAGTTATTTTAAGTTGGTTACTAACCTCAAAAAGACGAAGGACCCAGTGTGTAATATGTTGTGTCAGTATCCTGTTTGTTGTTGTGTCAAGGCTAGATGACCTGGCCATGGCATTTGTGTGCAGTAAAAATATTTCTAATTTCAAAAACGGCTTGTAGTTGGTCAACTAATTCGAAGAACAGCCACTATAGTAGCTCCCCAATTGCCATTCTTTGAGAGTCTTTATATGACTTCTAACAGTGAGGCAATTAACAAATTATTTGCTATGAAATTGTGGGGACATTTTCTCCGCTCTCTTAAGGTGTCACCTATCTTAACCCTCTGCATACTGAGGTCGAAATGTCAAAATTTCAACCTGCAAATGTTTTCCATGATGCAACTAGGAATTTAACCAATTCAGTCTTGTTTGACAGAGCTCATTAAGCTCTGTCAAACAAGACTGAATTGGTTACATTTTAGTTGCATTATGGGAAAAACCAGTGGCTTAAAATTCTGATACCTTAACATCAGTGCAGAAGGTTAAAACTGACAAATCATCAAAATACAACAATTGTTTCCTGTTAATCTGCTTGTCAAAACTTTGGAAAATAGTTCAATGTTCCCTCTTGTATCAACATCTGTAGGATAGTCATCAATAGAAAGAATTGTCCAGGATAAGTATGGAATTTCACAGGATATGACTCCCATTAAATAAACAGCAACTCCGTTTTTTTTTGCTTTTGAACCCTTTGAATCAAGGAAGAAGGATGTTATGCCTCATGCACTCTGATATATTCAAAATGAGCTTCTGTCAAATAGATTCTTCAGGATTACTAAAAATAAGTACTATTGAGAGTGAAGGAAGTGAAGAGTATTGGCAAAATAATAATAAAAAAATCCCACAATTTTTTGTCCTTGAGTGGTGCATCATTGATTTGAAAAGCCTGTGTGACTGAAAAATGCTGGAGTCTGTTGGAGGAGTCTTTGTACTCCATTCATTAACTTGGAATTGGAAAAGTAAATAGAGGATATCTAGTGTTTTTGAGTGGATACTGAAAATTATCTCATGAGTGACTGAGACAGATGTTTATTTTGCGAGCGCTTGCTCGATAGAGATAGCGTCTTGCATTTCTAGTCCAAACATGACCTGAAAGTCTGTAATATAAGTTTTTGGTTTGGTACATCCTTTGAAAGGACGAACCAAACCAAAAACTTATATTACAGACTTTCAGGCCATGTTTGGACTAGCGGGTTTCATGAATCAATTCAACGTGAATATGTGTTGAATTATTGCTGGAAATGATTGGAATCCACTCAAAAACACTAGACTTACTTTTCATTAAGGCTGTAATGATTCATCGCAATTTCAATACATCGCGATACATTTGTTCATGATACGCATATGATATCGTTTCATGCATATCGCTATACAAAACGATACACTTCCAGGTTGGCATGATGTTGTAAGAAGTTGTATTTTCAGGCCCAACAAGTCTTTTTTGTGCTTTTTCAACTTATAATTCCACTTGTTCAATTGTATTTCAGTAAAATATCAACTCTGTGTAAATTATAAGCATAGTTTGAGGCAACAGATCTCACACCTCTGAGTTGAACCCAGACTCCCAGAGGTCCATTGGCTGAAACCCATTTGTCCTTCTCAAGCACTAAAAAAGAAATTAGATGTTACTGGTCAAATGAAAGTTGGACTCTGTGCAGTTTGTGGGCCTTTTGTTACTGATAATTCACTCTCAATGTACTGCATGTAACGTATCATGAAAAAATTGTATCATGAAAGCAAATCGCGATACATATCATATCGTGAGTGAGGCGTATCGTTGCAGCCCTACTTTTCATTATACATTTTTAGAACAAATTGATCATTTCCAGTGATAATTTGACTTATATTCACCTTGAAGTGATGCTTTGAAAGCCGCCATTTTGATTGATATCGTGAAAGTAAAATTTTTTATATCTTCACAGTGGGAGATACAATTTCTATCTCTCTGCAATTTCTTTGATAATCTATCGTTTAGCGTATAATAAAAATGTTTATCCTACATTTCTGGAATATCCAAAAATTTTAATTTTTTGCCTCAAAAAACATAGCTTTGGGCTCCTCATTGGAATGAGCTCAACAGGTTACTTACCACAATGTTGAACTGCAGGTGCTCTGACACAGATGGTTCTGATAATAGTGGTCAGGAAAAGTTGGATAAACTGAGCCAGTTCTTTCTTGTCAAGTGTTGTCTCCCTTAACAGGCAGACAACAACTCTGGACCAGAAACAATTTTGCCAGATGATAAATCTTTTTTGTGTGATAAAAATGTCACTATATCATGATCACAATGAAAGTACAGTACCATGATGACAAAAACAGACAGAAAATGTTGGCCAAATATCGATGGAATCGCAATCTTTTGAGAGTTCTTCCTCTCTTTCTTTCCCACAGCACTATAATAACTCATGTGTCGAATTAAAAATGGAGAACCACAGAAGCAAATTTCCTTGATTCGATAGTATTTTCGAAGTATTTCATTTATAAAATCCGAAGCCTTTCTTGTGTCACAACCAGTTCATGATCTGATTGAAAGAGACCACTTTTGCGATCAAAGTATTATAAAAAGCCAAGTGTTACCAGGCCATATTTAGCTGCGACATGTATCTCTGTGTGTGGCAATATTGGTAATTTGGCTTGTCTACCAGTCTGTTGGTCTGTGACCAACAAGTTTTTAAATTTAACTCAAATATGGTAAGTAAGTGTGTCTTATTAGCTCACCTGACTGAAAGTCAGTGTGAGCTTTCGCCATCACTTGTCGTTCGTCGTCCATCGTTCGTTGTCCGTTAACTTTCGCAATTCGGTCTTCTTCAAAACCACTAGCCAAAACCTAAACAAATTTGACATACAGTATATTGGAGGTATCCTCTTTCCAGATTGTTAAAATGAACTTGGTGCCCCCACTGGGGTGGGAGTGATGCCCCAAAAGCGTCAATTTCTCCTGAAATCTTCTTCTTATGAACCACCAGTCAGAATGCTTTGATATTTGGTATGTAAGCTCCTTTGGTACTCAAGATTCAAGTTTGTTCAAAGAAATTTTCTCGGTCAATATTTGGGCTCGCTATGGGAGGATCCCTATTTTGTGCCCCGACCAAAATTTCTATTTTCCGAACTGAGAGGCCGATTTGAACCAAATTTGCTATGAGGTATTATTGGGTCCTAAGTACTTGGTTCATGCCAAAACAAGTTTTCCCGCTGCCCCACGGGGAACCCCAGGAGCTAAAAATAGAAAAAAATTCAAACGCCCGTATCTCCAAAACTGCATGGCACTGAAACTTTTTATTTGGTGTGAAGCTTCCTTAGGACCAATAGAAAGGAATGGTGAAAAAAAATCACTATAGGTTTTGTCCTAAGGTACAGTTTCAGGACTTTGAAAAAATGCTGAGTCAGCATTATTTAACACTGAAGGTAATGGAAAAAATATAAAATAATCTTTTTCTCCCCAACCACTGCTCCAAAAGCTTTCATATTTCATATGTAACACCTATGGAAAATTGATTCACATGGTTGTTGAAATTTAACCCCTGTGTCCATATTTGGACACTCTACAGGAGCCCAAATGTTCAAATTAGTGCAATATGAGGGATATTCTTTAAAAATCTTCTTCTCCGGATCCAACAGTCAGAATCTTTTGATATTTGGTATACAGCATCCTTAGGGAAGGGAGATTCAGGTTTGTTCAAGCCAAGTCCTTGGGTTCATATTTGGGCTCCCTATGGGAGCCCAAATTGTATCTTTGTTTAATATGAGGAATATTCTTTAAAAATCTTCTTCTCCAGATCCAGCCGTCAGATTCTTTTGATATTTGGTGTACAACACCTCTGGGAGGGTTAGATTAAAGGTTTTTCAAATCAGGTCCCTGGGTTAATATTTGGGCTTTTTATTGAAGCCCAAAATTTAACTTTGTCAAATATGAAAAAATTTCTTGAAAATTCTTCTTCTTCAGGTTCACCAGTGAGAGTCCTTTCATATTTGGTATGTAACACTTCTAGGGGTGTCAAATTCAAGTTTATTCAAATCGAGTCACTTGTTTTTTCTTGGTTTTTTTGGGGTGGGAGTGGGGGTGCTAGAGGGAACCACAGTAGTTGAAAACAAAACAAAAATTTTATTCGGTTATTTTTATTTAATACTTCACTGAACAGAGCTTGCTAGGAACCTTTCCTAGGACCAACAGAAATGAATGATCAAAAAAGTTGCCTTTGATTGCGTCATAGCAAATCAAAAAATTGCTCGTGCCTCTATTCACTTACTGATACACTCATCTCTTTTGACAATTTGAGCCAGGTGAGTGTTTCAGGCTCACTTGAGCCCCTGGTTAATACCTAGGCATGTTAATGATTGTGTCATGCAGAGTATTTTTGTCAGAGTTATTGCCCTTGGTGGACTTGAAATTTGTTCAATTTTTTCCTTCCGTTGCAGCTTTTGTGTGGTCTTGTAATTTTTTGTACCTATTGTACTGTGATAACAAAGGTCGATAGAGAATTTTTACTGCAAGCTGGTCAAAATGCTCTCTGCTTTCCTCCTTACAATATTGTGGAATATCATTGACAACAGATGATATTTTTGTTTGATGTATTTATGAAATCTCCTGCCCACTGATGTATGTTTGTTAAGACCAGATTGCGATCTGATCCAGAAAAAATACTTTTGTCATCATAGTACTGTATGCTGCCCATTTTAGAGGACTTCCACACCTGGCATTAAATGATTGCATGCTGCTGATGGATATTCATGCTCCAGGACAGAAAATTTCTAGCTAATATAATAAGTCAATTGAGGATATTTAACCAAATTTTCCTGTGCAAATTACATAGACTTCTTAACCAATGATTTCTTGTATGAAATTTTCATGAGTTTTACATCAGATCTGGTCATGGCTGCTTCATAGCAGCCATGACTAGATTTGATGAAAAATATTTTGAAATTACCCAGCAGGTTAAGAGTTAATTACTAAGAGTTAATTACTGCTTACCCAGCAGGTTAAGAGATAATTACTAAGGCAGAACACAATGAGGGTTGAGTACGGGAGTATGGAATCAGAGACCTGTGGTGGAGTTTTTCTTGTATTTCACGAGTGCCATCAGGTCATTGCTTTCTTTTCCCATACTCTACTTGAGAATTGTTCTGTATTTTAATCTTACAATAAGTATGCATTGAGTCTGTGATTACCTGAATGCATCGTATATTGGGAGCCTCTGATGCCAAATATTTATCGAACAATCATATAGATTCTGGCCTGAAAACCACAAGAAACTGTATGTATCACATGTGTTCCGATTCCGTATCATATAGACGACTCATTCCGCTTTCATATTATATAGACAACTTACTTCCGGCAATGTGACGGGCTGTCATAACAGGCACATGAATCCGTTCTATGTGCATTTCAGTGATCGACTCAGCTGATCGCTTACAAAACAAAATTATTTACAGTTAGCGACAGAACTATTAATAGCCCCCCCCCCTCCCCCCCCTCCAATAAATAGAAATTGCACAATTCAATATTACACATACCTGGTTCCTGAGGATGTGCCGATGTTGTACACTCGTACATTCAAGCGGGTCATCATAGGAATTGACACTGAGAGTGAATAATTTGACAACACAACTTTAAAAATTGCGGTGACCATGTTACTAATTGTTTGTTAACCCTTTACCTAACATGAAAAGCAGATGACACTTGTAAAAAAAATTCTTGAATAACAAATTGTTTTCATTTTTTGTCTCAAAAACATAGGTTATGACACCTCATTGGAACGAGCTCGACGAGCTCGTTCCAATGAGGTGTCATAACCTATGTTTTTGAGACAAAAAATGAAAAAAATAATGAAAATTAATTGGCAATTTTTGAGAATAGCGCTGGCTGGTTTTGGCCATAACGTTGGGTAAAGGGTTAATGAGCACAACAGTATTGTTCCATAAAATATGGGTTTTTATAACTTTTTTCTCACCCAACATTATGTCCCAAAACTGTATAAATAATTTAAGATTTAATCTGTTTATGTGACAGAATTGTTAGATAAATGAATTATCATGATACTGTGCATGTCCTGCGATTTGCATCAAGATTCTCAGTGGTGTCCAAAAATGGGATCACAACTCGCCGGCAAAGCCGGCTCGTTGAGATGCCATTCTGAACACGACCTCGAAGCTGATACAAATCACTGGACATGCACATTATCACGATAATATGTTTGTATTTTGTAACTACACAATACACGTGTTTAATTATGATTTGTTTATGTTACTATTTGTAGAATATTACAAGCTTTCGAAACACGTTTCTATATGAGCAAAAGAGAAAAAAAAAACAATTCTCAAAACTATAATTATTAAAATATGGAACCACCTTGCTTTTGTATCTGAATCACTGGAAGCATTCAAAATGAAATAACACATAGATATACTGTTACAGCGCACAGTCATTTTTGAATGTTGAATGTGTTTGTGCTCAATTAGTTTCTGAGGGTCGCAAAAGTTCAAGGCAGTTGCATACAGTTTCAACGGAAACAAAAAGTATTTTTATGAGTCTGAAAATGAAATTTAAAATTAAAATGGAAGTTAACCTCTTTACTGCTGGTCAAGATCAAGGCTCTAACCACTGAGCCATCACACACCCTTATCAATCAGATCACGATCCGATCACACACACTTACTTCATCAGTGCACTGAGATTTCATGAATGTGTAATATATCAAATTTAAGCGTGGAGCAAGAAAAACAAACAAAAATAGCATCTAAAATTCAGTGTTCTCACTTCTGTTGACAGGTGAGATTTTACATTGTCATGGGGAAGACAGCAGACAGAAAATTTTGATCTCGTCAGAATTCTGTGTCCACTTTTGTGATCCCAGAACAGTAAATATTAAATCTAAAGCTTTGATTCCAAATTGGTCTGCTGAAGCATGAACAATTGTATAATTTATTTACGAAGTTTGAAGTCATAAAAATGGAATTTTTCTCAACCCAGTATGCAACTGTCTGTCAAATTTCAGTTAGTTGATTGTTAAATAGGTTGGTGCTTTAAAATATGTACACTTGACAGTAATTTTTTTACCATTCATTACATACGAATTGAGTGGAGTACATCAGTTAACTGTCTACCCAACAAAAGAGTCAACAATTTTTTCAAGAAGTATAAATGCTGAAATGTTTTATTTAATTTCAAATTGCACATTACTAAAAAAACACTAAAAGTTCTTTCTGTTCAGGCCAAGATATTGTAGTGTTGTGAGTGTGATTATCCATTGTATTTCACAAGGGCAGTGCTGGTATGTTGTAACAGGGACCAGTTGTGAGGGTGACTAGGGCCATTGTGTTGCCCTTCTAAGCCCAAAGTCACCTAGAAAAATAGTCGGGGCGATTACAAGTCACCCTCTAAAAATTGGCCAAAATGAGGATAGGCTGTACTGAGTGATCTGAGGTTTACATAAAAACAACTATTTTCAAGAATCGAATGTGCTTGAGTGTGAGAAATGGGCATTTTCATTCGTCAAAAAACCGACCATTTATTTGAAATCACATGAGAATTAATTGTCCATTGTCGCCTTTTGCAGATTTTTTATTTCTATTTTGTTCCGTTTCAGTTGGAGTTTCAAGTGTCGAAATGAAAATAGGTGACTCGTATACGTGACTCAACAAAATAACCCAGTTTGAAAGTAGGTTACATCGCTTAGGATGCCGAAAATTCTCTGCTGAAAATGTATACACAACGGACGTATTTTCTAACACTGTTATTTTTATTTCCTTTTGCTGACGACTGTTATCTGTTGGGCCATCTATTCCCAGAAAAACACGAAGGGAATTGAAACACGTGAAAAAAAAGCTTTAGTGATGACAAGAAAATCATTGTACAAAGCTCAAGTGTGCATATGAAGGATCTTCAAAAAGTACCTTCCAAGCAACTTTCTTACATCTGGTCCTGTTCACACTTTCAGACTCCGGAAATTATTAGCTTAATAGACTTAGGTGAAAGGCAATCACAGGAGGGTGCTGGAGGGATTGGCATGAAGACGAGGGGAGGGGTCATGAAAGAGAGGGTAGCAGTGGGGAATTTTCAATCAATAATTACTTTGTGATTTTTTAGCCTGGCATAGATGCATCATAGATAACTGGACCTGGATTAATCGAGAGTTAATGGAAGACCACGAGCTGAAAATATGAAGGGGTGGCAGGGGGTGGTACATAAATATTCTTAATTTTCCCCACTTGCCTATGAAGTCTCCCGACTTGATTGACTCAGCAGTCACCTTATTTTTTCAGGAGGGAGACATGAAGTCTCCCTAAAATTCCCCCCCAGGCTGGTCCCTGTGTTGCAACAGGTTTTTCAAGGTCGTGAGCAGAGGACCTGTATCATGCAATGGGGGAGATCGGATAGTCTGAGATTATCTTAGCTAAAGTGCACAGCCACAGTTGTGTCACATTTATGGCTGATATCTGAAACATGTTTATGGATATGGCCGTTGAAGTGTCTTTTGGTTTTGCCAACATATTGTTTGCAAATAGATGCAGTTTCGTGTTGTCATGCAGTCGGCTTATGTGGTCCCTTGTACCTTTGTGTGTCCACAGTTGTGATCCCAAGGGTAGCTGATTATGTGAGATGCCTTTCTTATCAACCTACCTTGCATTTGTTTACTACAGGCTTGCACTACAGTGGAAGAACCTAACTCGGATAAAATACTCTCTATTTTAATCTTTCCCAGAGATTTGGGAAAGAAAAATGGTGTAAAAACACCACAAAAAAATAAGCCAAAACTGGGTCGAGCGCCATCGGCGCACACTCAGTATGGGATGCTCTTCCATAGTACAAATCCACGACTTCCGTAAAACAATGTGCAGTGCGTCAATTCATCATTCTTTTGATTATCCGTACACATGGTGGATGTGTGCCATTTTGCTTGGTAACAGTGATAATTCAACTCGTCGATAATGGTTTTCCTGTGATTGGAATTATATAATAACAGGACTGTGTTTTATATATTCTCGTTAATATTTTCAACCACAATCTCATTGTATATTTTTTACTATTCCGTTTTCGCGAATGTTTTGTTTTCGTCATCTTGTCAACGCGATTCGACAATGAATTTTTCGGTTGATAATTTAATTGTTATTGGAGTTAGGTGTCAATCAGGGACTGTCTGGACAGGATTTCTTCACTCTGTTGAGGGCTGAATTTTTTTTTTTTTCGGTCCCTGTTGACCGTCTGGGTTCTGTTTTTTTTTCTGCCACCTTCTCTCGTAGTTGAGGGTGTTCTACTTTCTGTTTCTGTTGAGTTCACCTTTTTCTTCTACTGCTCTCACCTCCTGTTTTTTCCAGTTCGGTTCCTTTAGGGCATTCCTTTTGCCCTCGCCTTGGTGCGCTCTTGTGGCCGCTTCTTCCACACCTGCGGGTGGTGTGGAACGCTGTCGTTACGGGAGCCTCCCGACTCGACCATGTCTGGTGTGAGTTATACCCCCTCTGTGGGGGATGTGCAGCTCCTCCCGCACATGCGGGGGAGGTGGGGGGGGGGAATGCTGTCGTTTCGGGGCCGCCCGACTCGACCACGTCTGGTGAGAATTGCTCCCCCTCCGTGGGGGATGTGTAGCTCCTCCCGCACCAGCTGGGGGTGGGGAACACTGTTGTTTCGGGGCTTCCCGACTCGACCATGTCTGGTGAGAGTTATTCCCTTCCGTGGGGAATGTGCAGTTTTTTTTCACCGTGGTGGATACAGTGGGTGCTGTTGGATTTCTGGTGAAGAGATACCTGGTTCCGGGACTATGCACCCTCTCCAGTCGACATCTGAGGCTGTCACTAGGGTTGTGACTCCTCCTTTGGAGGCTGAGCTAGGTGGCTCTCTCCGCTTTTCCGCCAGTTCCTGCTGCTATTGCTGTTCCGTCTACCGTCATTGGGAACCATTTTTAGCCGGCCTCGGCTTATCCCTGCATGGGTCTGCAGGGATGCCTGTAGTGTGGTTGTGGGGTATCGGCCTCAGCCTTCCCTGACTTCAATTCGGCGAAGTCGGAAGTGGCTGCCGAATGAACCCCTTACTGTGTCCTCTCAGCCATTGAGCACAGTAGTTTTATACCTGCAGTGGTCTGCTGCGGTGTCTGGGAGTGTAGACATGGGGGTATCGGCCTCAGCCTTCCCTGACTTCAACTCGGCGAAGTTGGAAGTGGCTGCCGGCCGGACCCTCTACTGTGGTCTCTGCGCCGTCGAGCACCACAATTGTGTTATTGGATTCGGATGTTGTTCTTAGTGGGGACACTATGAACTCTGTGGCGTTTCCGTCCACTCATTCTGGCCACACAACCAGTTTTGGGGGACCAACGTCTTTTGTGCAGTCTGGACCTTCTGCCCCGCAGAGGTCCGCGGTGACTCTCATGAGTTCCCGCTATGTTGATCCTCGGGGTGCATCGTACCTGTATACATGTCTGCCTTCAGATGTTTCGGCTGCCGCCCGTCCCACGTCGGGTGTTTTGGAAGATCGTGACCCTTCGCTGGTTAAGAGGGTCAGAGGTGAAGCCACTTTGCCGGTTCGTTCCCCTGTCGAACTGGCCAGTACGGGCAGTGAGCTTAGGGAGGCCCTCTCCTCACTCACTCAGGTTCTGTCAAAGAGTCTTCCCGTTGCTTGCAGCGAGGCAGTGAGTGGTTTCCAGGCGCCCCCTATGGCGCCGCCTCCCGGGATTGGAAACAGGCCGCTTTCTGATCCCCCCTGGTGTTCCGACACCATGGGAGGCGTCGGCTGGTTTGCCCACGATGGGCTATGTGTCTTCCGACTCAGGGGAAGAGTCAGACATGCTTGATGTAGAGAGCCAGCGGTCTTCGGACTTGGGGGCAGCTCTTGATTTTGTGTTTGGGTTCCTTCCGGATCTCAAACCATCAAACCAGCCGACAGTGTCAGCCAGGCCGCGATCATCGGTCACGCACCAACAGCCTATGGAACAACCTGCTTCTGGGCGTCTTCGACCGTGCCAGTCGGTACAGTTGCCTGAAGCATTTTCAGCCTTGGACTCTAAGCTGAGTTCCAAGGCTATGCTCCATTCTTCACTAGGGTTGACACCTTTTTGCCTCTGGCGCGTTATCATTCCTACTATTCCGCCAATCCGTCAGTCTGCCAGACTTTGACGGTTTTGGATCAGGACTCCAATCCCCTCGGGCTTTCCAAGCCCAAGTCTGCCGTCATTCCGATGACGACTCTGGAGTCACAGATGGGCTTATCGAGAGAGATGCTTGGTATGCTTTCTCTCTCAGATCACGTCGTCTCAGCTTTAGCTGCTTATCTGCCTCCAGATAAGTTTGACGAGGTACAGGCTCCTTTGCTCCTTTGCGTGTGCTGTCCAAGGCGCTCATGCATCTTACTCACAAGCATGCCTGTAACACAGCTAATCTGGAATTAGTTCAAAGGGACTCTGTGCTGGACACAGGCCGATCCCTTCCTGAGGAGCAGCGCGCTTCTCTTCGATCTGCTTCTTTGGCAGGTCCGCAACTTTTCCATGGTTCCGTGTCGACGGTCCGGCATGATGTCGTATGTCATTCCAAAGATCAGTTGCTGTTTCTTCAGCTTGATCAGCCTTCTAGGGGAGGCAGGGGCCGTTCCAAGCCTAACAAGTACCCTTCTGCTTCCTCTGCGAAGCAAAAGGCTGATCCTTCTGCCACCGCTTCTACTTCTTACTCAAGGGGTAAGGGTAAGCGTCGGCAGACTAGAGGGAAGTATCAGGATTCTTCATTCAGTAGAGGAGGTGGTTTCTCCTCTCGCGGGCCTCGTCGGGGCTCGAAATGAAGGTCCTCACTTCGACTCATCTCAGGATGGAGGAAGGATAGCAGAGTTCACAAACCGTTGGGCCACCATCACATCCGATCCTTGGGTGTTAGATGTTTTCGGTCTGGGCTGCGAATATCCTTCCGAAGCCACCCCCACTCTGTCCAGGGTGCCTCTTCCAACCACAGTTCCTTCAGACGTTTTACGTCGGGAACTTTTGTCCATGGAGATAGACAATCTCCTGGTAAAGGGGGCGATCGAGGTTGTCAAGAACATTCAGTCAGTGGGGTTCTATTCCCGCCTGTTCTTGGTGTCGAAGAAGGACGGCTGACTCCGACCGGTTATCGATCTGAGTATCCTGAATCAGTCTATCATTGCTCCCAAGTTCAGCATGGAGACTTTCAGGTCGGTCCGCCGTTCAATTCACCAGGAAGATTTCGCTTCCAGCATCGACCTGCGAGACGCTTACTTTCACATTCCGATTCATAGGGCGTCACGGAAGTATCTCAGGTTCGCTTTTCTGGGGCGAGTTTACCAGTTCAAGGTCATGCCTTTCGGCCTCAACCTGGCTCCTTGGGCCTTCACCAGACTAATGTCGCATGTGATAGCTTTCCATCGCACACAGTCCAGGGTGACTACTTCGGCATATCTGGACGATATCATCCAGAGGCATTCCAATGCTGCCTTACTGAAGTCGGATGTCACCACTCTGTTGCGCTTGCTCACGTCGCCAGGATTCAGAGTCAACGAGGAGAAGTCGGACCTGGTCCCTTCTCAGTCGTTTTGTCAGCTGGGGATGGCTTTCCGCACCCAATTCACTTTGGTGGCGGTTCCCCAGGCCAAGGCTGTGATTCTCTCAGTTTTTGCTCTGACTCTGTCCCAGTCCATATCCGCGACGGCACGGAGTATTCTCTGGCTGATCGGTCCCTGCGGTTCGGTGACGGATCTCATTCCTCTAGGTCGGCTGCGTGTCAGACCTCTCCAACACTTTCTGCTCAGTCGTTGGAGGCGAAATGTCGATTCTCTGGATCTGGTGCTTCCTTTACCAGATTCTCATGTTCTCACCTTCTCCACTGGATGAATGTTCAGTGGATCACGCAGGGTGTCCTGTAGGACTTACCCATGTCCGATCGAGTTCTGACGGCAGATGTCAGCGATTTCGGATGGGGTGTGACGTTGGATCCTCTAGGTCTTTCCATTCACGGGATGTGGGACCGGGATCAGGCATCTCTACACATCAGCCAGAAGGAGCTTCTTGCTCTTCTTCCGAGTTTCAGGCAGTGGATCGCTCACCTGTCGAAACATCAGGTCCTTCTATTGTTCGACAATTCGACAGTGGTTGCTTACCGTCGGGACCAGGGTGGCACGCACTCGGTTCCAATGTACGAATTGGCTCGGGATCTTCTGCTCGCTCAGGATGTCAACGCTGGGGTGGTTGTTCGTCACCTTTCCGGTCGTCTGAACGTCCTAGCCGACTCCCTGTCCCGAAGGGGCAGGTTCTTTTCCACCGAGTGGATGCTCCACATGGCAGGTTCCATCGATCTCTTTGCGACTCGTTGGAACCATCAGGTGGACACTTTCGTGTCCCTGTGTCCAGACGCTCTGGCTTTCGCCGTGGATGCTCTGGCCCTCCTTTGGGACGGTCTTGTCGGCTATGCCTTCCTGCCGGTTCCGATTCCGCCTCAGGTTCTCTCCCAGATATGAACCTGCAATCGTCGAATCCTTTCGATCACACCCGTCGCCTCGGTGGGTGTGGATCAATCTGCTCTGCTCTCTGTTAGCGGCGGTTCTGGCATGTCTCCCTCTACATCGCGACTTTCTTTGCCAAAGTCGCCCGAGAAGGTTTCAAGTTGACCCGACTTCATTGTGCCTTCGCACATGTCTTTTATCGGATTCTGTCTCCTCCGTAGTGGTTTTTCGAGACACACAGTGGAGTTGCTTTTCTTCTTCAAGGAGGCACTCACTCCACTGGTTTAGCCTCTCGATGGTGTGCGATCACTCTGTTGCTTCTGTCACTCCGTCGATCACACCGCTTGCTTGGAGTTTCTGGTATATGTTTGTTTCTGGGGGTCTCCAGCAATGGGTACAAGTCCATGCTTCGGAGACCTTTTTCATATGTGGTACCGCATTGTTTCAACACTCATTCTTGCCTCTCCAAGCTTGTTCAGCTCTTTTCCTTGAAAAGGCCTAGGACTTTGCAGTTTACTCCAAGATGGTTGCTTTCTTGGGCACTGCTCTGCTTGGGGGTGGGGGGCATTTGCGACTTTATCCTGGATGGATATGCGTTTTCTCACATGCCAGATCTCTTCTGCATCCTTTTCTCGATGGATTTATCTTGCTATTCGTGCAGCTTCCGCTTGTCTAGCTACTGGTGATTGTATTACCAATTGTTTTTTCTTCCACGAGGTGCGTGCATTGTCTTCCTCTTTTAATAACTCTGTCATGTTGTCGGATGACGGATGTTATATTGGCAGCCTACTGGAGAAATGCTTCATTCTCCTTTTATCTGCGACAGTTGCTGGAGCCGACAGAGGACCTTTGTCCTCGTGGCCCTCTTTCTTTGGCTCAGGCTGTTGTCCATCCCAGCCATTCAGCTTTTTTTCAGGGTCAGTTCCAGCTCTGTGCTGTTACTGCCATTTCTGCCTGTGCGTCACACTTCACCATACGCTTCCTCTTTCATTTTCTTTTACTAATGTTTGTGATTCTATGGTTTGATAGGCCTAGGGATCTCTTCCTCTGTCCACGGTTCCAGTGGTATTGAGTTATGTGTGGGTTGTTTATGTGATTCCCTCCATCCTATTGTCTATTCAGCCTGTAGTAAACAATTGCAAGGTAGGTTGATAAGAAATATATATAATATATAAATATTCTTATTCGGATAAGAATCCTTCCTCCCCGCTGATCACATAACTCCTGTGTTGTCGGAATCAAAAGAATGATGAATTGACGCATTTCGCGTTGTTTTACGGAAGTCGTGGATTTGTACTATGGAAGAGCGTCCCATACTGGGTGTGCGCCGATGGCGCTCGGCCCAGTTTTGGCTTATTTTTTCGTGGTGTTTTTACACCATTTTTCTTTCCCAAATCTCTTGGGAAAGATTAAAATAGAGAGTATTTTATCCGAGTTAGGTTCTTACACTGTAGTGCAAGCCTATAGTAAACAATTGCGGTAGGTATAATAAGAAAGGGAATTTACTATAAAATTTTATATTTCTTTAAGAAGGGTGTTTTGGCCAACTTGAACTCCTTGATACATGAATTCACACTCCTTCTGTGGAAGGGTATCTTCCAGGATTGAGTGTGGTATTGATTTAGAAAATCAAACTTCATATTGAACTAGAGGATTAGCCTCTCCAGAAACAGAACCTGGTAAGTGTTTTAATCTTTATAGGTTGAAGAATGAGGGAATGTGACGATAAAGCCCAAGAGGTCGATGTACTATGCGACTTTCTAATTCTAATGGAAGGTTGAAGACAAGCAAGAGAGGTTAACAGCTGATGGTAACAGATGGTTACTGGCACTTGGTTAGTAGTGTGCACAAAGAGAATAAAATAAAAACATGAACTTACTGGATTGTTTGTTTTTTTATTTTCCATTTTTGGCTTGTTTTGGTTGATACCCACCTGCGGCAACCGCATTGTGTCCTTGGGCAAGACACTTCATCTCCATTGCCCGTGTGGGGGCACGATGACGCCGTGTACTAAGGCGTACTGCACGTCGATGGTGCGCATGTCTTCAACCAATCTAACCCTGCCTGTGCTGCAGTGCGGAGTTACGATGTTGGGGAGCTGGCAGCTGCTCGTCGTTGCTCGGTGGTTCTCTCCGGGTACTCCGGCTTCCTCCACCCGTAAAACTGTCACGGTCATGATTAGCCATTGTGCATAAATGTGTGACCTTAAACACCAATAAATAATAATAATAATATTTGGTTGATATCTCTTATTGGTGCATCTGAGACAGGTGCTGGTATGTCATAACAGCTTTTTCAAGGTTTGATTAGAGGAGACCTGTATCATACGATAATGAAGATCTGATAGTCTGAGTCTATCTAAGTTAAAGTGGATAGCCACAGGCTTGTCACCTGTATTGTCTGCAACATGTTCACGGATACTGCTGTTGTTTTCGTCATCATATTGGTTACCACATCCGGTTTCATTGTAGCAAGTAGATGCAATTCTGTGTCATCATACAGCAGGCTTTTGTGGTCCCTTGTGCCTATGGGTGTCTCGGCCATGATCCCATGGGGGTGTTTGTGTGAGATGCCTTCTTTAAGAAGGGTGTTTTTGGTGAGCTATAGTGATCACTCTCTGTCATCTGTGGACAAGGTTTTCACATCTTTTCCTCCAAAGCGTCTGAGCCAATTTCAGTGAAATTTGAGGTGATTGTTATGACATCGCAATTTGATTTTGTTAAATCAAGTTGCCAAGTCCCATAGAGAGGGTCTGGGGAAAAATGCTTCGAAATTTTAAAAAATCTTCTCATGAAACAATAGGTACAAAGACTTGATATTTGGTATTTAACTTCTTTTTGAAAACCATTTTTCCCCAGACCCTCTCTATGGGACTTTGCAACTTGATTTAACAAAATCAAAATGTGGAATAAAGTTTGTTCAAACAAATTTCGTAGGACAATATTTGCCTTTGTAATAGAAGGGGCAAGATTTCAGGTCCTGTTCAAAATTTCTGTTTTCTGAACCGATTTGAACCAAATTTTTATGATGTCATAAGTACTTGATTCATGCTGAAAAAAAAATTCCCTGCATCCCTGTGGGAAACCCAGATCCTAAAAATAGAAATATTATCAAATGCCTATATTTATCAAACCACGTGCCACAGAGAATAGTTATTCAATATAAAGCATCCTTAGGGCTAGTAGAATCGAATGGTCAAAGAATAAATGCAATTGGTCATGCCATAAGGTATTGTGGGGGGTGGGGGGTGGGGGGGGGGTGAATCAAAACTATGCTGAGTCAGCATATTTTCGAAAATTAAAAAAAAATCTTCTCCAGAACCACAAATCTGAATCTTTTGATCTTTGATATACGACATTCCTGGGGGATCAGATTAAAGTTTGTTCACATCAAGCCCCTCAGTTTATATCTGTGCTCTATTCAAGGGCCTGAATTTTAACTTAGCACAATATGAGAAATATTTTGAAATAAGTTTCTCCAAAACCACCTTATTGGAGTCAAGTCCCGGAGTTAATATTTGGGCTCCATATATGGCTTTACAGTTGTGTCTATGCCTGTCTTGGCTGCCTACAGAGGCAGCCAAGACTTGCCAAGAAATAACTGTCAAAGTGCTTTGATTTTTACTTGCTAGATTACCTCAAGATAGGATGTTGGAGTACCTGCTTTGTTGCAGAAGAAAGTGATCAAAGTTGATTTGTTGACCTTTAAGAGCAAAGTAATGACATCTGCATGTAGAGTCACATATTCAAAAGTCATGAACTTGATAGAGGGTACATACATGTACAGAGGCTTCATTTGCTATTTGCTAGTTAATTTAAAGTTAACTGTCTTTTTGAGTTTACTGCAAAGAATTGACACAGTTCAAATCAATTTTCACAAGTTTCTCCTCATTTGGTGGACTGTTTATAGCAAATCTTTGAGACACTACTCTATAGAAATGATCATGTGCAATGAAAGTGAACTGAACAGCTCACATTTTGAGTCATTCAGTGAGGAAATGTAGGTTATATGATTCTGATCAGCCAGTGATCTTTTGTTCATCATGTCAGAATATCTTAGCAATAATCATACCATAATATACAATCTCTGGCTTTTCAATTGATTTTTGATTTATACAGATTAAGCTCCTAGATTTTCCATACCAACAGATCTTAAACTGATTAAGTCATGGTTTCTGTATTTTGATTATATCTCAGTATTTTCTATGGTTTTTGCTTTCTCTTTGCCTAACCCTTTACCTAAGATAATGAATAAGACAGGCCTCGGTTATTTGTAAAAAACATTATTTAAATTTTATTATTTTTTCACTTTTTCCTCAAAAACATATATAGCGGTTGCAGTATAAAGGCCATTTACCAACCAGCCTGTTTGGTCTGGATTTCTTAGTCTCGTGGTAAATCAGTCGCTTTGTGTGCTAGAGGTTGACGGTTCAAGCCTTGGTTCCCACACTTGTCTCTCGATCTGTTACATTGGTGCCATGACCAGCCCTCAGCAGTTGGTGGCATTGTGAGTGCTGTGGTGAAGCACTGTGAATATTTCAACCGCTCTGAGGTGGAATCTGGGGTGAGATTCACAGTGGGTGAATCTCAAAGAACGTGAAAAGCAAATTTTAATTAATAATTATAAATCTTTTCTAAACAACATTTGGAGATGATTTTTACATTATTTCTTAATTGACAAAAAAATTTCATTTTTTGTTCCAAAATTTAGTTTATGGCAGTTCACTAGTATGAGCTTGATAGGTTTGTTCCCATGAGGAGTTAAATCTAGGTTTGGAACACATAGATAGAAAAATATCAGAATTTGATTGATTTTATCAAAATTTATTATTTTAAATATTATTTTTCAAAACACTTCAACAAAACCATATCATTTTAATGAGTTCATACCTGTGAGAGGGTCACATGATATGGTTTTGTTGAAATTCTTGTAAAATTAAATTTTTTCAACTGCTGAATTTGTACCTTACGTGGATAGATATGACTGTGTTCGTTGGGTAAAGTGTTAAGCTGGTCTGAACAGTCCAGTTATGCAATGAGTTAATATGTAGAATATGTGGTGCACTTTTTGCATTTTTTCTATATCATTGTTTCTACCGATTCATATTCTACAATGTGAACTATTATGAGTCTTCAATAGTTCTTTGTCACACTTTCAACTTTAATCATCCTTAATGCCAAAAGAGTTAGTCCACTGTGGATATGATGCGATGTGATAATGTTAAAAAACAGACAATTTTCCTTCTCAGTTTGCTGTTTTGCCATAATGTGATGCCAGTATTTTAAAACTTGCTGTCAAACACTGAATCCAATACCCGTGGGCATGGTGGCTCCGTTGTTAAAGGTGCAGGCTGCAAGCTGAGAGGTCCTTGGTTCGAATCCCACTTGCGGCAACCCAGTTGTGACCTTGGGCAAAACACTTCACCCCACGTGGGAGCACGGTGAAGTTGTGTACTGAGTCATACCGCACGTCGATGGTGCACCTGTCGTCAACCAGTGCTAACCCTTGTATGGGGTTAGTATGTTGGGGAGCTGACAGCTGCTCGCTGTTGTTTGGTGGTTCTCTCTGGGTACTCAGGCTTCCTCCACCTGTAAAACTGCCATGGCCATGATTAGCCATTGTGCAAAAATATGTGACCTTAAACACCAATAAATAAATTAATAAATAAATAATCCAATATCCAAGGTGAAATGTACAATACTTGTTTATAATTTGATGCATTGCTCACATTATATCCATTGTAACACAGCCTATCGAGATATGTACATTTTTAGCAGTCCTGTACAATTTAGAAATTAGGTGACCTGACATAGGGTCATCTTAACTATTTCTGTTTCTGAGCAACCAATTTTCTTTTAGGTACAGTACTGTGTTCACTTCCTGTATGAATCCTGGGAAGTGAAGCAGTGCTTGTTTACTGTGGTAAATAAACTGTTTTTCTGGTAACATAGGACCCAGTAACCAATGCCTGGGGTACAAGTCCTCTAAAGTGGGCAACATGGATATAAACGATTGGTTGGACTTGACTTTGTATCCATGTTGTGGTCACAATTTGCTATTATACAGAAATATGTGACCTTAAACACCAATAAATAAATAGTACTGCGGTCACAAACGTGGTCTCTTTCATTGTCTTATCATGATTTGATTGCAACACACTTGCACCAGTGGCTTGAGATTTTGTAAAAAAAATACTGTATAAAGCATTTATACAGTATCCTGGAAATAGTGGTCACAATTAGCCATTATGCAGAAATATGTGACCTTAACTGGTAATTTTTTTTCAAGTTTCTCAGGCCATTTTTTGTAAACTGCATGTAGGTGGTTTTTTTTTTATTTTATTATTTTTGGGGGGAATTATATCTTTGCCATCAGAAGTTTGTGTTTGTGGTTTGTTTTATGTTTTAGGCCTCATAATCTATAGAATAGCATGAGTGATGGTGTATTTCGTCCCTTGAATGCAGATGCATTGATTATAAAAAGAGAGCATGCGACATCCAAAATGACCATGCCAGAGGGCCTGAGAAGCAGATTTTTAACTTTTTTAGGCCTACACATTATGTCTGTTCAACTTGCTTGCTGCTCAAGCTCCACCACTGTTTCTTGGATTCAATTAATTTTGACACGATTCTGTTTTATCATGGGGGGAATAGATCCTGTGGAAAAGCAAATGCCCCTACTTGTTTCATCAGTGTCTTTTAGCTGTTGGATGACACAATATGATATATTATTAAGCAAACCAGATAGATTAACCAATGAATGGTCATAACTAGTGACCGAGGACTGACAAATACACCAACAATAATCGTCAACAGTGACCATGTATTAATTCAATATACCAAAACTGGTGGTATATTCATTGTCACTGTCCATCTTTTTGTTTCTGTCACAAAAGTGGCAGTCTGAATTGACAGAGTCAAAAATTCTATGACTCAATTCAACAATATTATTGAAGATCAGCATTAATTTCCTGTCCTCTATTTAATACAGGGCCTTTTTTGGACCAAATTTCTACCCCATTCCAAATATGAAATAGGCAGCAAAATTCCCCGCTGATGTGACCATGTTTTGCCTTTCCTACCACGAACCAGTAATCCAATCCTCACCTGTGGTAATCCTGGGAAGTGAAGCAGTCCTACTGTGGTAAACAAGCTCTGTTTTACTGGTAAAATAGGACATGATAACCAATGCCTGGGGTGGACCAAAGTTCTCAAAAATGGGCAACATGGGTGTAAATGATTGACTAAACTTGACTTTATCTGCATGTTGCTGCAATGATTAGCCATAGTTCAGAAATATGTGCCCTTAAACACCAATAAATAAACAAATAAATCCTATCCTGTTGGCTCTTAGTCCCAATGTGTATTAATATGTTCATGTACATACTAAACTGTCAAGGCTTTATGTTTTAACCAACTTTAATGTGGAGAGAGTTCAAGAGACCTCAATAGAGCTGTGGTGCCTCAGAAATTGTCAGGCACGACAGATCTACTAGGACTCTCAGGAATTATGTCATAGTTTGCTTGAACTTAACAGGTTTTGATGACCCTAATGGGGCCTCCCTGTCTCCTCAAAAAGTCCCTTCCCAATTTCCATGGATTAAACCATGACACCCATTTCCAACCGGCTATTTACAGGTGCTGTAAATATTATGACTTTATTTTCAATGGCTAATCCAAGGATAGAGTGGTTAATCAATGACAGAGTATATTATTAGAATACTTGTAAATGTCAGACTTTTCTGACAGTCTCTTGACTGTTTGTGGTGGTAGGATCAATATTTGGCTTTTGAATCGTCACAGCTTGAAAATATTTTGCAAGAACTTCGATATTGTTGTTTTTGTCATCTACACATCTTCAGTAAAAGCTGTTGGTTACTCATACTCATGCAGAGGTTTTTAACATGTATCATCTTTCTGTCTGCATCTCTCAGTGTGTAGTTCAGTGAAATCCTCTTAATTGTATATCTTTCAATTGAATAACCCTGTTAATTGAATATAACTTCCAAACTCAAAACTATTTACTTTTCTTTCAGTACAAATTTGACCTATTATTTGCAAACAGATTGTATAATTGGATAATAAATCTTGTAATGTATCGAGAAATTACCTTGACCATCATCAAATTCCCCTTGTTTTTGAACTATTTTGCCTCCGTGTATCCAATACAGGAATTTAACACTCTGCACTCTGATGTAAAATACCAAAATTTCAAGCCACAGTTTTTTCTCTTAATACAACTGGAAATTGAATCAAATCAGTCTTGTTTGAGAGAGCTCAAGGAGCTCTGTCAAACAAAACTGAATTGATTCAATTCTTAGTTACATTTGGGGAAAACTTTGGGGCTTTAAATTCTGATATTTCGACATCAGTCTGCTGAGTGTTAATCTATTATATCTTATTTGACATATCCCCATGAGCTCTGTCAAACAATATATAATGGAATAAATGGTAAGTTTATATCTGGAGTACAGGAAAGTGACCAATTCTCTGTTAATTGATACTCCTGTTAACTGAATAATTTTCACTGTCAAAGTGGATATTCAATTAACAGGGTTCCACTGTGCTTAGAGAGTGGATTAACATTACCACTAAAACACTCATTGAGTGGACTATCAACCCAGATAATGACTGGCTATTATTGTTTTAATGCTTGAGAAAGACGAGCACAGTTTTAGCGACTAATGATTGTTCAAACTTGTCTTTACACCTATATTGAAGTGATGATATAGCCAAAGGTACTGATCGTGACCTAAAACACCAATAAAAGGAAAGAAAAAAGTTTAACCTGTGGGTTCAACCCAGAGGTGATTGGCTTATACTTAGCTTGTCATTTGTATGCTTTTGCACTAGCAACAAGATTTTGTCTGGGTGGAAACTCCACTCTGCGTGTTTTCGTGTTATTGCACTCTCCATGTACAGTGCATGTTTCTTTCTACATTGTACTTTTGGAACGAGTCACTTACAAAGGTATAGTACTGTTATCACAAAAGTGCTCACTTTCTCAATCAGATCATCATCTGTTTGTGTCACACTTGAACCCTTTGGTTCAGATTTCCTCAATGAAATGTTGCAAAAATCAAAACTGAATCAAGCCAAAAAAAGGAAAATAGCATCTAAGATTAACCCTTATGGGCCTAATTCGGGAATTTAATCACATTTTTCTGCAACAAAACAGGTGCTCCAACATGCAGTTTTTGGGTAAGCTTGCTAGTTACTTTCGAAGTGCCATAGCATTTGTTTCTGAACAAGTCTTGGCTGCCTACACAGACAGCCAAGACTTGCCAAGAAACAACTGCAAAGTCATAGGATGTGGATTGTCACAGTAAAGCAAAAATGTGCAAAAAATCTCCAGGCCCTTAACCCTTTACCTTACGAATCGCCCTCATCCGCCCCCGTAATATGCAAATTGAGCAGTTGAAAAAATTAAATTTTTCAAAATATTTCGACAAAACCATATCATGTGACCCCTCATTGGAATGAGCTCATTGAGCTCGTTTCAATGAGGGGTCACATGATATGGTTTTGTCGAAATACTTTGAAAAATTAAAAAAAATTATATTTAAAATAATAAATTTTGATATCGCTTGTGTTGGGTAAAGGGTTAACTGGTAGAGTGCTATTTAAACTTTTTTGTAGTCATCAGAATTTGTTCTCATGTCTTTGCCTTATTAAAGTTTGTGGGAGAGTGCCTAGAGGCCTAGAGGCACTCTTCCACAAATTGTGACAAGGCAAATCCATATAGACTAAATAATTTCATTTCAAAGATAATAAGAAGCACATCTGCTCAATATGAAGCCTTCAAATTATGGTACATGCACTTCAGAATAAAGCCCAAATATGGGCTTCCAGCACTCCACCAGTTAAGGGTTAAGTGCAACAGAAGATTTTGACCAGATCTTTACCCTGTCTCAACCTAGCCAAAATTATCAGTCTACTTTTGTAATCACAGTACAAAATCACCAAAACTGGTGAAGAGCTTAACTCTTTTAGTGCAGGCCTTCAGACTGTTCTAGGTTTGGCATATCACAGTCACTGAGTAAAATTCTCCGCTTGCTTTTCAACACTAAACACTAAAATCTCACCTTTCTGGAAAAAGAAAGACAAAAACATTGGATCTCACATACTTGGTTTATTTATTTTTGATGCTTAGGTCTTCACTTTGAAGTATTTTATGCAGGAGTCTGTGCACACGGATGTAAATTTGTTACAAATAAATCGCAGGGCAACCTATAAGAAGAATGCTTTTGTGATCACAGTACTGTAGTTTGATGATGTTTTAAGATTTTCTGTCTGTTAGCATGATAACCTGAACAAGTTTTTGACAGATTTTAAACATTTGTGATGTGTGATAGAGGTAAAATATTTGCTCTGTTCAGTGTTTCACACTGGAGTTTTGTCCCTAAGTTTGACAATTTTTCTTGATTTTCTGCTAATTTGAGCGATTACTAAAACAAATCTGAATGCATTTTCACCATTTTTTACAGATTCGAGTCCCAAAAACAGCTACATTTGATGGTATTCGGCAGAGTTGTGGCCACAGTTTGATGACTTTACAAGAATTTTAGCCATAACAAGAAAACTTGAAGAAGAAATTTTGATGGATTTAATCCACTTTTAGTATGTGAGTTCTTTGCATTTTTATATTTATGAAGTGATTTCTTTAAAAACTGGATCTGATGACTTAGTGTGATGATTTCATAAGAGATATTCAAGCATGGCCATCATGATGCTCTCTTGACAATTTTGAGATTTCACTCAAAGCTCACCCTTAGTGGTCACCACCACAACTTGACCTTTACATCTGAGAGTCCACCTCTTGTGAAGATTTCAGTTGTTCATGTTATTGAATTAAGCTAAAACAATAATCTGGAATTGGCATATTTTTTTAATGTATCACAAATCTTTAGCCCTTTAATTACCATTTCCATAAATTTATTAAATAACAATCACTTTTTCACCGTTAATTCCATGCATGCTGCTGGCAGATATTCCTGCCTGTAACAAGATTTCTCTTGCCACAGAAATAAGTATAATTTGGGTATATTTAATCAAATTTTCCCCCTGCAGACTGTGTGAATTTTGTCACCATTGATTTCTTGCATTAAATTTAAATGAATTTTTCATGAACTCTAGTCATGGCTGCTTCACAGCAGCCATGACTAGACTTGATGAAAAATATCTTGAATATACTCAGCAGGTTAGGAGTTAACCTACTTAACGCGACCACCTGTCAACTGTTGCTAAACAAATCAACTTCTTGAACAACCCAAAATTTTCATTTTTCTTCTGCAGTGAACTCATCCCAATCAGGGGTAACAAGCTACATTTTGGTGGGAAAAATTTAAATAAAATTTAAAAGAGATTTTTGAGAATAGCAGTGTCTGGGTATAGCCATGATGTTAGGTGACTGTTTAATGAAAGAAAGTTTGGCAAGAAGCTTCAATACTCCAAATTGCTAGGGAGTGCTGTGGCCCATTAGTTATCACTTTAGACTTAAGATCCAAAGATTGTGGGTTCACTCCTGTTGTGTCTTTGCACAGGACAGTGAATTCTAATTACCTAAGTAGGAGCAGGGTAATGGCACAAGTTATTAAGTTGGAGAGTCTGAGAATTACATGACACTGGTTGGTGATTTTTATTACCTGCGTCGCCAGCGGCAGAGCAGGTCTAGTAACCGCTCGACTCCGTCCGTCAGTCCATCCGAAACACTTTTTCCATCAAAGTTGTCTTGGCTTCTGTGAAAGGGAATGATTTTATATTTGGTCTGCTGCTTCATAATGATGAGTTGTATCGTGTATCTAATTTTCAGATCTGCCGTGCAGCCACTTCCTGTTTGCTGATCAGTTGCATGCAGCGACGCAGGCCCAGACCCGGTATTGGTCTTGGCTTGTTCTCTGGATACTCCAGCTTACTTCACCAGTAAAATTGCTTGCTATGATATGACCATGGCCATTGAAAGTGTTCTTGAAACCCTATAAATAAATACTCCAGATTACTCATGATCAGCCTTTGTACTAAACCAGCAGAGTTTCTGTGACTCTTTGAAGTCCTGGAATTTAGAAACCTCTTCCCAAGGCTCTTCCTTGAAAAATGAAATGAATCTCAAATATCGGCCCCCAGAAGGTTTCTGTAGGGCCAAGTCCAAAGCTAGTCTGTGGAGTAGGGAAGGGTGGGACTCACTCCACTACAATCATGCCTGTCAGAAAATTGGAGAAAAATTGTGCTTTACATATATGAAGAGTGTGAATGTATACAATACCTACTGAAATAAGCAAATTTTAATTTCATTCAAGCAATTACAAGCCTTGACATCATTCTTGGGAAGCTCTCTATGAGACCTTCCTGAGAAATGATTTCCAGCTGTGGAATCATCAGCAAAGAAAAAATGAAACAGAAATTTTCTGATTATTATCCTGCTAGTTCGATAGCTTAATGTCATGAGTTAACATGAGAAATGGTCAAAGTGAATTGCAAATTTAGGACAAACAGATGTCCAGGATAGCTCAGGATTTCATTAATTATTCCTTATTTCTACAATTTATTGTGGAAGACATCCAGACTCCCAACAATAGAAGATACACTCTCCTCAACTCAGTGCATGTTTTACATTTCACTGTTCACCTGCCACGTCCAGTATATCATGTTTTAAGTACTTCTCTTGGAAACCTTCAGTTTTCCATCCCCATCATATTGGGCATCCTGAGTTGAGTCCAGATATAGGCTTCTAGCAGGCAACTATTTAATTGTATTTTCATCTGTTCACAAATGTTTTTCTACCTGTAATTAATCTAACTCAAATCAGTACTATTAACACGTGGCAGTGACATTTAACACCTTACCGTGAAGGTAAATTGACAGAGTTGTCAGAGTAAACATTTTCTTTCTCAGTAGAGTACTTTTTTGTTGATATGCTGATGTCAGCTTAAGTTCATTAAACATGTCCACTTTGAAAATATTTCTGCTGTAGCAGCATTCCATACATGCTATTAACAGGTTTTATAGAAATTTTTAACTAAACTGTAACTGCATCTGTTACACTTAACCCCTTTAGGAATATCTTACTTTCCATGACATTGTTTATAATTCTCTCTTCATCTTCTTCTCATTCTGTTGTGTTACTCACAGGAACATAGGCAGAGATCCTGGGGGATAGAGAGGATATATCTGTGCTTCATTTCCCTCAAAACAAGTACAGTGGAATCCTGTTAATTGAATAGCCAATGAAAATTATTCAGTTAACAAGACTATTCAGTTAACATGGATTTGTCGGTTTCCTGTATTCTAGAGATAAACTTAGCATGTATTCCATTATCAATCGGTTGGTTTGTCTGTTGGTCAATCGGTCTGATGGTCTGTGAACTACTTAGCATATTTGCTAGGAAAGTGTATCTTATTGATGTCTAGCCTGTATCCAGTGTTGATGTTATTCAGAGTTTGTGCCCTTTATGGAGTATGGAGTTGGTTCATTTTCAAAACTCCACTTCACTTTTATCCATTTGATATACAATAGAACCCTGTTAATTGAATAGCCACTTTGCTTCTGAAAAATATTCAATTAAGGCCTAAAAAAATAAAAAATCTGTTTCTCAGGCCCTCGTGCATGGTCCCTTTGGCTGCCACATGCTCTATTTTTATAACCAATGTAAACTTAAAAAAAAGAAAAATTAAATGGTTTATGTCTGATATTTTACCGAAGTTAAAAAAAATTGATTACTTTGTCCCTTGAGTGCAAGAAGGCTTTGCAGTGCTTTAGCATTGCAAAGCTTTCTTGCTCTCAAGGGCCGAAATTATTTTATATTGAGTATTGTTCTGTTCAATCACAGTTACTGGATACATTGTTAAAAGCAATGGTTTTCTAAAAGAATACCCCTGCTTATTATATAAACAGAAGTAGAGCAGGCTTTAATTTACAAGCTGATCGACTTCAGTCAGTGTTGAATTATCATTTCGTTTTAGTCTTCCGCATTTTAAAACAAATGGCTTCACAACTAAATGGAGTCGATCCGATTTGAAGCAATTTTTTTTTCAAGAAAACATGTGTTAAAAGTGAGGTATCAGCCCTATCATCCAGGTTCATTTAAAAATGTTTATTGCTGCAGTTTCGAAGCTACAGAGTCAACAATTCAAATAGTTTCAGTCAATAGCTAGTATATTGGTTTATATCTCAATTTATAGTGTGGGAAGTGGTGAGGTAAAATATGCACTCTACATGACTGTGTCTTTTAATAATCGGGGTTATTATTTAAAAAAAAACCTTTTCTTTTGATGACGTATCCATCATCTGTAATTCGATTCGAAGTTTGATTCAAAATTTGGTTTGTTTTCAGCAATTCGATTCGATATTCGATTTGATTAAATCGGCAGTTCGCAGGTCCCTAATCAAGGTCCAGAAAAGAAATATCCCTCCTAAGGAAGCATAATTTTGCCCTTGATAATAAAATGCTGGAAAAATAGTTTCCACCTTTATATGCCCATTGCTGGAATATGATCATACTGTATGGAATAATTGTAATGACTACAAATGCTTTGAGCAAGATAAAATACGGTTTGAGGCTGCCCATATAGCCACTGGTGCTACACAAAGTACATGTTGAGTCAGAGTGGGCAACATAAGTTCTGTTGATTGGCACAACATGACTATATATTTGTCTTGTCATGATGTAGCCATAGATGCTGAAAGTGACTATGCACTAATAAACAAACAAGCTGTACATATTGTTACACATTGAGAATACTACGCAGAGCAAGTTTGGAGCAGCTCATCATGCCACACAATCCATTGATCTGACCGAGCCAGGCCTGATTGCTAATGCCTCACTTTTTCTGTCTGGAGGCAGCTATACACCAGGTACTTACTATGAATGAATCCCTGTATGTTTATATATCATACATTATAGTTTGTTTCCACATATACCAATAATATATACTTTTCTCTTGTTTATTACCTCAATAACTAATTAAGAATGACATGTTGGTTTTTTAAACCAATCCTCCATTTCAGCAGTGTATTATGCATCACTTTTGTACATACGTTGTCTTCCTATTTATACGCCCATCATTTTTTGACGGACGTAATATGTTATGGCATTGTCTGTCTGTCCGTCTGTCTGTCTCTCCATCTGTCTGTCTGTCCTCAAAAAAATTTTGTGTCGCCTACTCCTCCAAAGGTTTACATGCTACATTGTTCAAACTTTGCACACATATTGATCATTAATTGCCGTTGTGCATGTGACAAGTGCAGGTAACTCCATTTTGTATTTCCAGAGTTATGCCCCCTTTTAGTACTTAAAACATTACAGTATAACATTTTATATGCTATATTGTTCAAACTTTGCACACATGGTGATCACCAGTTGCCGTTGTGCATGTGACAAGAGCAGGCAACTCCATTTTGTATTTCCAGAGTTATGCCCCTTTTAGTACTTAAAACATTACAGTATTGTGTCGCCTTCTCCTTCAACATTTTACATGCTATATTGTTCAAACTTTGCACACATGTTGATCACCAATTGCCGTTGTGCATGTGACAAGAGCAGGTAACTCTGTTTTGTATTTCCCGAGTTATGCCCCCTTTTAGTACTTAAAACATTACAGTATTGTGTCGCCTACTCCTTCAACATTTTACATGCTATATTGTTCAAACTTTGCACACATGGTGATCACCAATTGCCGTTGTGCATGTGACAAGAGCAGGTAACTCCATTATGTATTTCCAGAGTTATACCCCTTTTAGTACTTAAAACATTACAGTATTGTGTCGCCTTCTCCTTCAACATTTTACATGCTATATAGTTCAATCTTTGCACACATGTTGATCACCAATTGCCGTTGTGCATGTGACAAGAGCAGGTAACTCTGTTTTGTATTTCCAGTGTTATGCCCCCTTTTTGTACTTGAAACATTACACTATTGTGTTGCCTACTCCAACATTTTACTTGCTTTATTGTTCAAACTTTGCACCCATGTTGATCGTCAATTGTCGTTGTGCATGTGACAGGATCAGATAACTCCATTTTATTTTTAAACGACGAGAATCCTCGCCGTTTATAGCTGTTATGATCCTCAAATTGTCATGTTCCTTGGTGCCACCTATCTTGTCAGTCATTATCAATGAAGTTAACATGTCAAGGAATGGACGCTACCATTGTAAACGGTGAGGAGAATCTTCTACAGTAGCCTTGCAGCCCTTTGGAATTATCTTATGAATAAAATGGATGCAACAATTATTTTATTTTGTGAAGACCTTAGATTGCTTAATATGAAAATGTGAAAACAGGTGAATTACCCTTTACCCCAGACAGGGCAGGGGAATGGGCAATGATTGGAGGGGGTGGGGGAGGGGGGACAGACATAGTCGAATCTACAAAAATTTCAAACTTTACCCCAGAGAAACTTGTGCATGTTCCAATTTTAACGGGCGTGTGTTGCCCCGCGAGGCGGTGCTCTTGTTACTTTTCATCTTTTGTAGTGCTGTGTATCTCAGTCAGCCACATCTTACCTTACAGTTCAAAACATATTTCTATTTGCTGTCTCAATGTGACTTGTTCCTTCATCACCCATGCAAGCCTGGATATAATTTTTTGGGGGGTGCCGGACAAAATGACAGGTACAAACTGACTCCTGTCGGACATTTAGAGACCCTGCCGGATATTGTTTTAGCATCAGTCACAAACAGTAATTTTCAAGATATACATGTAACAGTAGATAAACATGTATTTTCATTTTTCAATAAGGCATCTACTCTTGACATTTGTAAACAAACAACTATTTACCGGGACGACTATTACTGAAATGAAGGGGTAAAATCTTACTGGCAAAGAATAGGTGCCATCCACTGAAATTAGCTCCGGGTTTGACATTCTAATTATGATTAAGAAAATATAACACATACCCTGAAGGATTTATACCATATCATTAATAAGTCAGTGTGACAACATTCATTTGAAAACACAGGTTGCTTTTGACAATTGTGAATATGGAAATTCAAATCAAGGTGAAGCACTGCATGTTCGATACGTTGTGGGAGTAATCCCCTGGGAAAGTGTCCATCTACAAAATCCTTGTTTTATGTTTTTGTTTTGCATTGAATTTTTATAACATGGTATACGGAATTCGTAAATGATTGTCATGTATTATTATTATGATTGGATCACTTTGAAACTTGGTGTGTGTGTGGGGTGGTGACCTCTAGATGTCAGCTATTGCTTTTTTTCATTTCCATAAAATATGTTGTTATCACCAGCCTTTGAACTTACTGCATTTGTGCAACAACTTATCCCTTTTGCACTCTCTGCAGGGTATATTTATGAATTTCCATACCCCCCCCCCCCCCCAAAAAAAAACAAAAAAAACAAAAAAAAACATTGCCACAAGCAATGACCTTTTACTTAGTGCATTTGTGCATTAACATCTTCCGTTGGCATGCCAAAGAGGGCACATTCATTATCAGGTTGTTTTGAAACTTTGTATGCTTATGCAGGGTGACAAAGATAGGAGCTATTGATTTTCTTTTCATTTCCATCAAAAACTGGTGCTGTTAGCAACAATCTTTGAATTTATTGCATTTGTGCATCAACATTCTTTGACAAGGCCAACAGGCCACATTTATCATAGGATTGTTTTTTGGTGTGCTCATTAGGCAAGACCTTTAGATAAGAGGTATTGATTTGCATTAATTTCTGTGAAAAAAGTTGCCATTTACAATAACCTCTGAACATATTGCATTTGTGTATCAACATTCTTCCTTTAGCTAGTCTCACAGTTTACATTTAAAAATGCATTGATTACTCTGACGTTGTGCACACACAATGCTGTTATGTTGAAATTTCATCAAATAACATTGGTACCAATGATCTTCAATTTTGCCATTTCATTTATAACTTACCAGGTTCAAGTTTGTCAAGTTGAGCTACAATGTCATTGACACTTTCATTTGAGGGAGGGAGGCTTTTTTTATTTTTTAATCCACAAAACAGTCCTCAGGAAATAACTGGAATTTGAAATTTAACACCTTACACTATTATGTGGAAAAGCATTGTTTTCAGCAGTTGAAATTTCTCAAAATGCAATTGAAAATTTAACCAATTATATCTTGTTCGACAGAGCTCAGTGAGCTGTGTCAAACAATTTATATTTGATTAAATGTTTAGTCCTGGAAGTGCAAAATTGCATCATCAAAAGATTCAGAGATAAAAAGGGTGATGGAGTAGATTTTCAATGATGAGGGAGGTGCCTAAGATGGAAGAATTTTTTTTAATAGCCTAAGGAATCAGTTTTTTTTGCCAAATGGAAGGGAAGGAGAGCCCAATTATATTAAATAAGGGTGGGATATACAGAATAAACTGAATCTTTCTGAACTACATAACTGTGGTCAGAAAAGTTTTCCTCCCCACAGCTCGTTAGAATCTCACTCATCAGAAAAGAAATGTGAGAACATTAAATCTGAGATGATATTTTTCTTTGTTCTTCATTATCCAGTCTTGGTTTTGCAATATTTTATTAACCCTGTGCCAATGCACACAATATCAAAATTTGTTGATAATTATTTTTGCTTCACAAATTGAACAAAACTGTATCATGTGATCCCTCATTGGAATGTGCTCAATATTCTTGTTCCAGTTGGGTCCCATAATGTGGGCTTGTTGAAATTTTTTGAAAAATAATTCTTTTTTCTCAAGTGCTCAGTTTGTAAATTATGTGTGCCGATGTAAACGATTCATTCGGTAAATGGTTAATGAAATCTTGCCCCACCGATGTATAGTGTGTCACAAATTCACAATCCTATCACAATCATATAGAGAAAAATACCTCTTTTGTGATGACAGTACTGGATTACATGATGTGTTCTCATAAATATAAAAAATGTTGTCAAGAAAAAACATGTTGTTACTTAGGCCCTCCCACATGGTCCTTTTGGTTGCTGCATGCTCTCTTTTTACAACCAATACAAACTTAAAAGAATAAAAATTAAATGGTTCACGTCTGATATTTTTCTCAAGTTAATAAAATTGATAAATTTGTCCCTTGAGTGCAACAAAGCTTTGCAATGCCTTAGTATTGCAAAGCCTCCTTGCATTGAAGGGACGAAATACACCACCACCCATGCTATTCTGTAGATTATGAGGCCTAAAACATAAAACAAACCAAGAACATGAACTTTTGATGGCAAAGAAATAATTACAACAATAACAAATAAAATTAAAAATATGCCCGCCCACATGAATTTTACAAAAAATGGCCTGAGATCTACTTTGTGGGGCCTGAGGTGCTATATAAGTAATGGGAAGTAAGCTTAAAAATAGGTGATAGGTTATTTTCAGTGTAAAAATATCTAAACAAAATAATAATTCGTCACTTTTTTTTTTGATGTTCATCCATATTTATAAACAATGCTTTGCAGATTTGAATACCAAACTATGCAAAATTATAACATTTTTCACATATCTGATGCCATAAAAAATAACATGTCACCTATTTTTAGGCTAAATTTCACATTACTTATATAGCACCTTGAACATTAGTTTTGTAAACAAGTTGAGCCCCTTCACATAATTTCCATAATGATGTTTCAGCTTTTCCATCCAAATTTCTAACCTTAATTAATTAGTTGTGCCCCTGGGAAACCTGGGAAGGGAAACAGTGCTTGTTTATTGTGGTAATCATTGTGAGCAACACGTATGATTGTCAGCCATTATACATGTGAATAAGGGTTGTTAGTTGACTGACAATTTGACAACTCCATTGGAGTACTGGGGAGTGGAGCAGACCTTATTACTGTAGTAAACATGTACTGTTTCATTGGTAGTTTTGAACCTCATACCCAATGTTATGTCTAAGTTGGAACCTCTCTAAAGGGGGAAAGGGGGCAGCCTCAGGAGAAACAATTGGCTTGATTTAACTCCTTGCCTGCTGTTGGCAAATATTCCAGCCAGGACACCAATACTCTTGCCAGCAGAAAGGGTATAATTTGGCTTCTGTTCAACAGAATGCATCACTGTAAATTGGATCAATCATATCACAAAAAATAGCTGGGCTTCCTTTGTTAAGATTTTTCATCAAATCCAGTTATGTCTGCTTCACAGCAGCCGTAACTGTATTTCATGAAACAAATTCAAGAAAGTGCTTAGCAGGTTAAAAGTTAACTTTATACTTGTGTTGAAGTAATGAATCAGACCTGTTAACCTCCGAATATTACTGTCACAGAGATTTTGGTGGTCTGTCCTGGTCTGTCAAGCAGATTTTGGTGAGCTGCCAGGGAGATTTACATACTTGTCAAGGAGATATGTGCTTGCCACCAGCACACTAATAATTTATATGTTATGCATCCTACCCCACCCCATCCCATCCCAATGCATTATATTGAATTTTATTTGATCAATTTCAGCAGCATTTGTCAATGAAAGCATACAAATATTGATATTGCTGGATCCAGCTCTCCAAGCATGTTCAAATGACATCCATTTTTAATGGTTTTATTCACCAAGTTCAATTTTGGCCTCTGTGTCTGAATTTTAAGATACATTTGGGTAATTTTAGAGACTTGCCAGTGTAACAGATCGAGAGAGAAGTGCGGGAGCCGAGGCTGGAACCATCGACCTCTAGCACACAAAGCGACCGATTTACCACGAGACAAAGAGATCTGGTTGGTCAACCAGGCTGGTTGGTAAATGTCCTGTATACCTCAACTGCTGCACTACTCTCACATTCGTTTAGATTCACCTACAGTGAATCTCACTCCCCCCCCCCCCCCCCAAATTCAACCTCAGAGCGGTCAAAACATCCACCATGCTTCACCACAGCGTCCACAATTCCATCAACTCCTGAGAATCGGACAAGCCCCCAAGTGTAACAGATCAAGAGATGTGCAGGTGCCAAGGCTTGAACCGTCAACCTCCAGCACACAAAAGTGACCGATTTATCACAAGACTAAGAGATCCAGACCAACTAGGCTCGTTGGTAAATGGCCTTTATACCCCGACTGCTACACCAGATTGTTTCTGGTAATTCGACATCTCCCCAATGTCATGCAACTACTTGATCCATGAACGATTCAATGGATAAAGTTATTTGGACTTGGGATGATCTCATTTCTTAATGAAACATGAAAATTATATCACAGGACAAAACATCTTAGGGCTGAAATATCCTAGAGCATGAACCATACTTAATTCTTTTATTTAAATTCCAACTTTCAAAGATTTATTCACCAAAAATAGGATTCCTTTAACAACTTACCTCATAAAATTGTAATCTGAATTTTTTCCCAATTTATTACAAATTACCACAGCTCATTTGAGTCTGTATTTTATATGCAAACACCATTTTCACATAATAAAATAGGTAAAAAAGAAAATGGATTAAAATGTTTGCCTTTTTTATTGCACACTTTGACTGCACATAATAAATTTTATTATATACTTTATAAATAACCACATTTCTATTGGCTGGATCTTATACACATAACTGGTACTCAAGAATCCATGTATACCAGTTTTCCAATGAATATCCACTTTCTAAATATAGCTTTCGGAAATCCCCTCTCTAGTTCTATTTCAATCGACGTGCATGCGCAGTGAGTTTTCTCATTTTAATGTTATTCTGCAGATGATAACTATTTTATTGTTAAATAAAAGTATTTCTGGTTGATATATATTGAACTTTTAATTGACAAATAGAAGATTGTTTTTTTGGATGGTGTATATAATAAAACTGTTATGCACTTTTATGGTGGTAAATATGATGTGATATGAAACTAAAAAACACATATTGACCTCGTCTAATGCCTTGCTCAATATTTGTTTTTCAGGTTCATATCACATTATATTCACCACCACAAAAGTCCATAATTGTTTAATAAATAATGTGTGATTTATCATCGAATACTACTGGTAATTTTATTTTATAAAATAAAAGTGACTCTTTGATTTATTACCACTTTCAACAATCTTGCTGTGTTGCATATTCATTTTTAGCTCAACTTTGACGAAGTCAAATTTGAGCTATTGTCATGGCCCGTCGTCCGTCGTCCGTCTGTCCGTCCGTCCGTCTGTCCGTCTGTCCGTACGTCAACAATTGGCTATGGCTCGGGCTAGAGGTCGTATTTTTGAACCGATCTTTACGAAACTTCTTGTGTACCTTTGTTATGACCCTGGGACGGGAACGAGTGTTTTTAGATGTGGTCCGAAATTCAAGATGGCTGCCAGTGGCCATTTTGTACCGATGATGCAAAAATCAGTTTTTTGTACAGAACTTCTGTATGAAAGTTCTGATTTGAATAAAGTTTTGTATAAATGTTTAGTACCATGGGATACATCACATATAATACGGGTTTTTTTCTCGTGCGTAAATTATGCAAATTAGACTGACTTTGATTTATTTAGTGTTACTTTCAGAGCTGTAAGTGCCAAGCTGCTATGGCTCGGGCTAGAGGCCGTATTTATGAACCGATCTTTACGAAACTTCTTGGGTACCTTTGTTATGACCGTGGGATGAGAACGAGTGTTTTTGGGTGCGGTCCGAAATTCAAGATGGCTGCCAGCTGCCATTTTGTACCGACGATGCAGAAATCTGTTTTTTGTACAGAACTTCCATATGAAAGCTCTGATTTGAATAATTTTTTGTATGAATGTTTAGTACCATGGGATACATCACATATAATACGGGTTTTTTTCTCGTACGTAAATTGTGCAAATTAGACTAATTTTGATGTTTTTTTGGGTTACTTTCAGCACTGTAAGTGCAAATGGCAATACGGCTCGGGCTAGAGGCCGCATTTATGAACCGATCTTTACGAAACTTCTTGGGTACCTTTGGTATCACTGTGGGACGAGAACGAGTGTTTTGGGGTCCGGTCCGAAATTCAAGATGGCCGATGGCAGCCATTTTGTACAAAATTAGGTGCAATCAGATTTTTGCACAGAACTTCCATATGAAAGCCCTGATTTGAATAATTTTTTTGTGTGAATGTTTAGTACCATGGGATGCATCACATATAATACGGGTTTTTTTCTCGTGCAGAAATTATGCAAATTAGATGAACTTTGATTTTTTCAGTGCGACTTACACACAGTTAAGTACACATGTCAATACGGCTCAGACTAGAGTCTGTATTTATGAACTGATCTTCACGAAATGTCTTGGGTACCTTTGTTATCACCTTGGGACGAGAACGAGTGTTTCTGGGTGCGGTCTAAAATTCAAGATGGTTGCTAGTGGCCTTTTTGTACCGAAATTAGGTCTAATCAGTTTTTTGTACACAACTTCTATACAGCTCAGACTAGAGGCCATATTTATGAACCAATCTTTACGAAACTTCTTGGGTACCTTTTTTATCACCGTGGGATGAGAGCGAGTGTTTTTGGGTGTGGTCCGAAATTCAAGATGGCCACCAGCAGCCATTTTGTACCAAAATTAGTGCAATCAGTCTTTTGTATAGAACTTCTGTATGAAAGTTCTGATTTTAATAAATTTTTGTATGAATGTTTAGTAACATGGAATACATCACATATTGTAAGGGGGTTTTTTTCGTGCAGAAATTATGCAAATTAGATGAACTTTGATATATTCAGTGCTACTTACACAATGTAAGCACACATGTCAATACGGCTCAGGGTAGAGGCTGTATTTATGAACCGATCTTCACAAAACTTCTTGGGTACCTTTGTTATCTCCTTAGGATGGGAATGAGTGTTTCTGGGTACGGTCCAAAATTCAAGATGGCTGCCAGTGGCCATTTTGTACCGAAATTAGGTCCAATCAGTTTTTTGTCACAAGTTCTATACAGCTCGTATTTATGAACTGATCTTCACAAAACTTCTTGAGTACTTTTGTTTTCACCTTGGGACAGGAACGAGTGTGTTTTGGGGTGCCTTTGTTATCACTGTGCTATGAGAACAAATATTTTGGGGTTCAGTCAGACCCACTCTGGGACTCAAAGATTTTTTCTAGTTCAGCATCTGACTGTCACCCACCTTTACAATACTTTACCTATACATTTGTTACAGGCAACGGTCAGTATTTATGTACAGACCGTTACAATACTTTATATGTACTTTTGTTATCAGGTCATTACCTAGATGTTTGTCATTGCTGTGTCACATACTATACATGTACATGTCTTTGTCTTGACAAGTTGAGCTACAGTGTCATTGACACTTTCATTTTTTATCAGATTGGAAGCCTGTTTCAATTTGAAGATACAAAAAAAGAGCTAATGTAAAAGAAAGGAAAAGAAGCTGATGTTAGTGATGACATGTCACACAAACTTCTTTCATCGAACACAACGGTCATGTGAGCTTTTCTCATCACTTGGCATCCGTCGTCGTCCGTAAACTTTTCACATTTTCATCTTCTTCTCTGTAAGCGCTGAGGTGGTGTGAACCAAACTTGGCAGGAATGGTCTATGGGAGGTCCTCTACAAACGATCCTCATTTTGTTCCCGTCGGATGAAAAACATGGCTTCCAGAGGCATTCTTTGATTCTGGTTGGTGGATTTTCAAAAATCTTCTCCTCTGAATTATTTTTATTTATTTATTGATGTTTAAGGTCACATATTTAAGCACAATGGCTAATCATGACCCTGACAGTTTTTACGGGTGGAGGAAGCCGGAGTACCCGGAGAGAACCACCGAGCAACGACGAGCAGCTGCCAGCTCCCCAACATCGTAACTCCGCACTGCAGCGCACGCAGGGTTAGATTGGTTGAAGATATGCGTACCATCTACGTGCAGTACGCCTTACTACACGGCGTCATCGTGCCCCCACTGGCAATGGAGATGAAGTGTCTTGCCCAAGGACACAATGCAGTTGCCGCAGGTAGGATTCGAACCGAGGACCTCTCGGCTTGTCAGCAAAATACTTGTTTTTTGAGAATCTGGTAAGGGTTGGTTCCAGTTTTCTCCACTGAGAACTGGGAAAAACCCCCAAAATATTGTATATACAGTACAAGTCAAAATAAGTTGTAGCATAACTGCAGTAAACTAAGTGAACTACTGCTCCTGCACTGACAAGATTAGAATCTAACATTTTCTGGAAAGCTATCAGTGAGAGCTTTCCAGAAAATGATGTCAGCTTCTGGTCTTATCAGTGTAGGAAGAGAAAGATACATAGTTTATAGGATTATCCTACAACTTATTTTGACTACTACTGTAAACAAGTGCCGCTGTAATTATGTTAATACATGTATTACTCTGAAGTTACTTATTTGAAATACTGATTGATGACAGGTGTTTGGAAAGCATGGAAGTTTTGTTTTATTTTTTCCCCAGTAGCTGTCCAGTAAATTAAAACATTTAAGATATGACAAAATTGGAGTAAAATGTGTTCCTGTAACCCTTTACCTATCCAAAGCTATTTGAAAGAGAATATTGTCTGAAAAATTGTAATTTTCAAAATATTTAACCTTTTACTGATTTTTTTTGTTGAAACAGAATTCATAAATGTGTGCATTTTCAAGAAATCTTCTTTGAAACTACAAGGCCAAATGTTTTGAAACTTAATGTGACTGATGACCGTAACCCCCTCTACCAATGATCCTCATTTAATCTTCATCCGCTTGCAATAATGGCTGCAATTATAGCTTATAGTTACTATAGAAACCCTATAGGAAATCACATTTTCATCATCTTCTCTGAAAGTACTGAGCCAGTGTGAACCAGACTTGGCAGGCATGGTCTATGAGAGGTTCTCTACAACTGTTACTCATTTTATTCCTGTTGGATGAAAAACGTCGCCGCCAGAAGCCTTCTTTGATTCTGATTGGTCAATTTTGAAAACTCTTCTCTGAAACCACAGGGCCAAATGTTTTGAAACTATGCATGGTTGATGACTGGGACACCCTATACCAACATTCATCATTTCATGTTGATTGTGTTGCAAACATGGCCACAATTTTGCTTTATGGTTATTATAGAAAAACCCTATGGGAAATCCCATTTTCATCTTCTCTCTGGAATTACTGAGCCGATGTGAACCAAAACTTGGTAGGAATGGTCTATAGGAGGCCCTCCACAAATGATCCTCTTTTTGTTCCCGTTGGTTGGAAATATGGCCACCAGAGACATTCTATGATTCTGTTTGATAGATTCATATGTTTCGAAACTTCACGTGATTGAGGACTGGGACACCTACCAATGATCCTCATGTAATGTTGATGTAATGTTGCAAACATGGTCACAATTGCAGCTCGTAGTTACCATGGAAAACCTATGGGAAATCACATTTTTATACGTAGTTCCAGGTGAGCGATTACAGGCTCTTTAGTGCCTCTAGTTAGTTTTTGTGATGGGAAACTGGATAACTATTTTGGAGTCTTAACAGGTGTGGTCATGATATAGTCATAGATGCTGAAAGTGACCTTAACTCTTTCAACACGAGAGGCCACTTTCCAGTCCAGGAACATGATACGTCATAACTTCATTAAGTGGGATGGCTACTAAGTGAACGTGTGTGGTAGAACAATTAATATTTTCAACGTGGAGCCTGAAGGCTGCACGTTGAAAATATTAATTGCTCTACCCCCAAATAATGGATATGGACTCTTCCAATTTCTGCCATTTTACTGGCATGGAAGATACCACCAGTGTTGAAGCGGTTAAACACAATAAATAATAATACTCAACTGACATCATATCTCTGTCAATCAGATGGTGGATATAATCAAAACTTTACCTCAGATGAGCACACAGCAGATAAAAAATTTTCAGTTTCACCAGTAAAACAGAGTGTAACATTGTGAATCATCATTGTGTTGTTCTAGAATGTCTTGTACCATTCATGAAAGTCTTTACAATGGCTTGCCTCTTGATACCCACCATATCAATTTCATCAAAACTTGGTGTACATGTTCAGCTTCCTGAGGTGACTGGCATTCAGTGTTCTTTACTTGAATTTCATCTATCCAATGATTTTTTATTTGGTATGTTACCTTCTTTGGTGATATTGACTCTGGTGCCCAAATAGATGTTTTAGCATACTGAGCCCACCCTAATGGTATACAATTATCTCAGTGGGTACCTCAGGTTGTGAAGTACCAATATCCTTTGTCTCTCTTCAGGAGGGAAACATTTTGCATCGATTTAGGAAAAGAAGTTTGTGCAATACTAAGAGATTATGCAGTGCAGTATTTGGACTAATAATTTAATAGCAATGTTTTATTGTGCCAATTAATTTAATTTTACATTGCTACAAATGTGGGCTGTTGATTGGTAAGTAAATACCAGAGTTAACTTGATTTATGTTAGTGTTTCACAGAATGACTAAATTCATTGATTTGCAGTTTCATGTAAACAATTTCAGTACACTAACTATCCATTAGGTGTATTCTGCTTTTTTGTTAGTAGAAAATTGTCGATTCCATCTTCTTCAGTGACTTCAAATAAGTTTTTCAGAACAAAGAAGTTTTTCAGAACCATATGCCTTTGTTTCTAAATGTGTCTATTCTGATATCTGTGAAATGGTTCGGCCATTTGAAATACATGTTGGTCTGTTTAAAATTTCTGTCCTCTACACTCAAATATCAAACGTATTTGAGTGTCTTGTAGACTGTTCATCCCATTAGAGCTGCAAAGGTAATTTTATGCTTAAACTTTGTCATTTTATGCCTGGGTACAAACTTCACAGTAGCATGGGGGCTGTAAAAATTCAAGTTTTGGTAAAGAGTGCCCATTAAAATATTTCCTTTTTGAGAGAGGTGAGTATTTTCGAGATATTTTTCATCAAATCCAGTCATGGCTGCTATGAGTTTTAAGCAACCATGAATAGATTTGATGAACAATTCATTGGAATTTAACTCGAGGAATCATTGACAAAAAATTCATTCAATTTACAATGGGAAAATTTTTATTAAATCTACCCAAATTTTTCTTACATCAGTGGCAAGAAATCCTGTTATGGGCAGAAATATCTGCCAACAACATGCAAGGAGTTGCAGCTGCAAGAGCCCATGGGTTAACAAAGATGTTTTATTACACGCTGAACTCAATATCTCACAATCAGGAGATACAAAGATTCTATTTCATGACCCTGAAAGTGTAACTTTCAGACACACTATGACATTATCCAGATGCACAGTTACCTTTGGTAATTAAAAAGAATTGTTGAACTTCAATCAGAAATGTTCTGTTGTGTTTTCCCTCTCATTAATTCTTACTGTCACACTCTGCACACTGATGTTAAATTAGAAAAATTTCAACTTGCAAATGTTTCCCAAAATGACAATCCGAATTTTCAATTCAATCTTGTCTGACAGAGCTCAATGAGTTCTGTCAAACAGGTCTAGAGTTTAAAATTGCTCATGCCAGACTGCTTTGCAAGAGCCAAATGCCTTTTGTGGGGCCATTTCATTATTTATCACATTCAGTGAGATCACTTAATTTTCTATTTGTTTAACTTTATTTTCTGCATGAATATCTTTTATTACATACCTATTAGTTTTCCTCCAGTTCCATATTTACAAATCCATATGGGCCACATGTTCCATACAGATTTCCATTGACAGACTGTTTTTCCACCTGATGTCATGGATCCATCAAAAGAACTAAACTCAGCCCATTTTTGTAATTGCTTAATCGATATGTTGCATTCTGACCCAGATCAATACGGAAGCTGTGGTGGCAGTCGATAAATCGAATGTCATTAAAAAAATGTTTTTGTTTGTTAAAAGTTTTAAAATTTGAAATTTTCTGTGTGTGATGTTTGAATTTTTAAATTAATGGATTGTATGTCATAGAGGCATGTAATAAACATGGAATGCCACGTTGTGAGAATGTGTTCGTCAGTATGGTACTCATGCAATCACGAAAGGATAGAATTCGAGGCTGCACCTATTGTTCTATCCTTCTGCGCTGGCACTCGTGACGATTGCATTCATACATCATGATGTTCTGCATATTTTCATTAGGGCTGAACAGTTTTGAAATTTGCGTTTCAGATTGGTTGTGGTTTCGGTATTGTACAAAAACTTGGGGTTTTTTCTGTTTTAGGTTTTTCAAAATATATTGTAGAAATCCAGATTTTAGAGGGTAATGTACACATAAAATGTGTGTATTGGTCATCCAAGTCATGAGGCTCCTACAGTGTGTTGAGTCACCTGGGTCACTCAGTGCTCATCACTCTTCTCGGCTAATGGACACACTGTGGTAGGCTACTGTAGTGAGCTACAATGGTGGAGGGGGTATCTAGGGAGCCCCCCCCCCCCCCAATCCGGCCTGCCCCTCCCATCCCCAAATTTGAAAAGATTCTCTTTGATTTCCTGCCCTCAGTGCAAGTACAGTACTCTCAGTCCAGAGATTCTCCCCCCCCCCCCCACCCCCACCAACTCTTCACCAGCATGGTTCCCCTGGATTTCAAACTGTGGCTCCAACACTGGTGGAATCTGCCTTGTTCTGTCAGTGAGATTTGGGGCCTTGTCAGGATGCAAAAGTTTACAAGAAAAGCTACATTTTAGCAAAAATCAACATTTCCTTATATTTTAAGGAGGCGCTAAGCTCTCACCCTTGTTTTGGTGAATAATATGCAATTGTTGTGCCTATTTCGGTAATTATCCCATTGCTTCAAAATGGACTACTCTGGTTTTTAATGTTTCCTGCTTCAAATGACACTGGAATAAAAGGAACACAAAATATTTTGGTAACTGTTATTGAAGTAAGTCATAATATACGAATCACTTCTATTGGTAACTCACTCAATTCAATGTTTTCACAATATCTCCTAATTTCAACTGTAGGGGTCGTTTTTCACTTTGATTTTGCCCAAACACAGAAATTGGATGAAGTGAGCGGGGCGAAGGCGAATATATCGTCATCTTCACTTCAGCCTCTTGTCTAATCCCTGAGTTGATTTCATCTCAATCATGACATGCGATTGATGTTTTTGAATGGAGATGGCTGTATAATGGGATTTGAAAGTTTGCAATATCGCATTTTGGGATTTGTTGTGTACACATTGGGAATGCAGCATTAACTTGACACTTGACAGTTTATACCTGACAGACCTGCAGTACTGCATGATTCCTTACAGTAAGTTCAAATTGTTTACAAACAATTCACAATAAGTTTAAGAAACTTTCAAGAGATAACTGCTATCCATTTAACAGGATATGTTCTATTTTAATTTAACCATTTTATTAGCTCAACTTTGGCGAACCCAAATTTGAGCTTATGCCATGGCCAGTCGTCCGTCAACAATTCAATACGGCTCGGGCTAGAGGCCGTATTTATGAACCGATCTTTACAAAACTTCTTGGGTAACTTTGTTATGACCGTGGGACGAGAACGAGTGTTTTGGGGTCTGATCCGAAATTCAATTTGGCCGCTGGCAGCCATTTTGTACAAAATTAGGTGCAATCAAATTTTTGCGCAGAACTTCCATATGAAAGCGCTGATTTGAATAATTTTTTGTATGAATGTTTAGTACCATGGGATACATCACATATAATACGGGTTTTTTCCCGTGCATAAAATTAGGCAAATTAGACTAACTTTGATGTTTTTTGGTATTACTTTCAGAACTGTAAGTGCAAATGCCAATACGGCTCGGGCTAGAGGCTGTATTTATGAACCGATCTTTACGAAACTTCTTGGGTACCTTTGGTATCACCGTGGGATGAGAACGAGTGTTTTTGGGTGCGGTCCAAAATTCAAGATGGCCGATGGCAGCCATTTTGTACAAAATTAGGTGCAATCAAATTTTTGCACAGAACTTCCATATGAAAGCGCTGATTTGAATATTTTTTTGTGTGAATGTTTAGTACCATGGGATACATCACATATAATACGGGGTTTTTTCTCGTGCAGAAATTATGCAAAGTAGATGAACTTTCATTTTTTCAGTGCTACTTATACACAGTAAGTACACATGTCAATACGGCTCGGGCAAGAGTCTGTATTTATGAACCGATCTTCACGAAACGTCTTGGGTACCTTTGTTATCACCTTGGGACGAGAACGAGTGTTTCTGGGCGTGGTCTAAAATTCAAGATGGATGCCAGTGGCCATTTTTTACCGAAAGTAGGTCTAATCAGTTTTTTGTACACAAATTCTATCCCACTCAGGCGAGAGGCCGTATTTATGAACTGATCTTTACAAAACTTCTTGCGTACCTTTGTTATCACCGTGGGATGAGAACGAGTGTTTTTGGGTGTGGTCCGAAATTCAAGATGGCCACCAGCAGCCATTTTGTACCAAAATTAGTGCAATCAGTCTTTTGTACAGAACTTCTGTATGAAAGTTCTGATTTGAATAATTTTTTGTGTGAATGTTTAGTACCATGGAATACATCACGTATAGTACAGGTTTTTCTCGTGCAGAAATTATGCAAATTAGATGAACTTTGATTTATTCAGTGCTACTTATACACTGTAAGTGCACATGTCAATACGGCTCGGGCTAGAGGCTGTATTTATGAACTGATCTTCACAAAACTTCTTGGGTACCTTTGTTATCACCTTGGGACGAGAACGAGTGTTTCTGGGTGCGGTCCAAAATTCAAGATGGCTGCCAGTGGCCATTTTGTACCGAAATTAGGTCCAATCAGTTTTTTGTCACAACTTCTATACAGCTCGTATTTATGAACTGATCTTCACGAAACTTCTTGAGTCCCTTTGTTTTCACCTTGGGACAGGAATGAGTGTGTTTTGGGGTGCCTTTGTTATCACTGTGCTATGAGAACAAATATTTTGGGGTTCAGTCAGACCCACTCTGGGACTCAAAGATTTCTTTTCTAGTTTAGCATCTGACTGTCACCCACCTTTACAATACTTTACCTATACATTTGTTACAGGCTACGGTCAGTATTTATGTACAGACCGTTACAATACTTTACATGTACTTTGTTATCAGGTCATTACCCAGATGTTTGTCCTTGCTGTGTCACATATATACATGTACATGTCTTAACAAGTTGAGCTACAGTGTCATTGACACTTTCATTGTTGACAAAACCAGAACTGCCAATGCGCAGCATTATCTCTGAGCATGTGACACTTTCAGAGAACCTGCCAGAAGTCGGCTAATTAACATAATTTACCTGTCATTTTTCCCATGTGAACTTTGAGGTTTCAAAACTCAATAAATTTTATGCTCACCTCCAATCTAATTTACTACGTGCCATATGCAGATGATTTGGGGTCAAATATAATTTATATTACTTTTACACCGTGTATTGTCAGCTAAATTTCAATACCTATTTGGTCCAATATGAGTGAGCCTGAGGCTGTGCCTGGTTTATTAAATTTACTTAACGATTCTTGTGTAGATTCTTATGTAAGACTTTTTAATTTTTAGCTTAACTTGACAAAGTCAAGATAAGCTATTGCCATCACGCATGCAGAAGTTTGTTGGTCTGTGAGTCTGTTCACATTTTCCTTTAGCACAGGCTACACGCTGTAGTTCTTGTCTGATCGTCACAAAATTTCATATGCAGGTTTGGTGTCATGTCTAGATGAGAACGTCCCCTTTTGGTCGCGCGATCGGTCAACCGGTATGGCTGCCCGAGCCCAAAACCTGAAAACCATTAGCACAGTCTACAAGTCGTAGTTATGAAGGGATTTCATTATAACTTGGTAGGATGCCTCTGTGTAAGGCCAAGATGAGAACGTCCCCTTTTGGTCATGATTTGTCAACCGTGATGGCTGCCCAAGCCCGAAACCCAAAAACTTTTAGCACAGTCTGCAGGTCATATTTAACCCCTAGCACTCTGGTAGTGCAACAGTATTTTTTCCAATCACTCTGTTTTTCTCTTGTTTAACTATGAATTTAACCAATTATATCTTGTTTGACAGAGCTCACTGAGCTCTGTCAAACAAGATATATTTGGTTAAATATCAAACTGCATTATGGGAAATATTTGCTGCTGAAAACTTTGCCATTTTGACATCAGAGTACAGAGAGTTAATATGGAGGGATTTCGTTGTAACTTGGTAGGATGACTCCATATGATGTCTGGATGAGAACTTCCCCATTTGGTCGCGATCTGTCAACCGTTACAACTGTCCGAGCCCAAAACTCGAAAACCTTTAGCACAGTCTACAGGTCATATTTATGGAGGGATTTCATTGTAACTTGGTAGGTTGACTTCATATAATGTCTAGATGAGAACGTCCACTTTTGGACGTGATTGGGCAACTGTGATGGCTACAGGGGCCCGAATCCCGAAAACCTTTAGCACGGTCTACATGTCATATTTACAAAGTAATTTCATTGTAACTTGGTAGGATGACTCCAAATAATGTCTAGATGAGAACGTCCCCTTTTGGTCGCGATCATTCAGCCTTGAGGCTGCCCAATCCCAATAACCTTTAGCATAGTCTATAGGTCATATTTATGAAAGGCTTTCATTGTAACTTGTTAGGTTGACTTCATATAATGCCTAGATGATGACATCCCCTTGGTCATGATTGGTCAACTATGACTGCTACAGGTGCCCGAAGCCCGAAAACCTTGAGCACAGTCTACAGGTCATATTTATGAAGGAATTTCATTGTAACTTCGTAGGATCACTCCAGATGATGCCCAGATGAGAATATTCCCTTTTGGTTGCGATCATTCAACCATTATGGCTGCCCAAGCCCGAAGCCTCAAAAACCTTTAGCACAGTCTACAGGTCATATTTATGAATGGATTTCATTGTATCTTGGTAGGTTGACTTCATATAATATCTAGATGAGAATGTCCCCTTTTGGACACGATTTTGCAACTGTGATGGCTACAGGGGCCCGAAGCCCAAAAACCTTTAGCACAGTCTACTGGTCATATTTATGAAGGGATTTCATTGTAACTTGGTAGTATGACTCTAAATAATGTCTAGATGAGAACGTCCCCTTTTGGTCATGGTCATTCAGCCTTGATTGCTTCCCGAGCCCAAAAACCTTTAGCATAGTCTATAGGTCGTATTTATGGAAGGATTTCATTGTAACTTGTTAGGTTGACTCCATATAATACCCAGATGATGACATCTCCTTTTGGTCATGATTGGTCAACTGTGATGGCTACAGGTGCCCGAAGCCCGAAAACGTTGAGCACAGTCTACAGGTCATATTTATGAAGGGATTTCATTGTAACTTCGTGGGATCACTCCCAGATGAGAATTTCCCTTTTGGTTGCGATCATTCAACCATGATGGCTGCCCGAGCTCAAAGCCCGAAAACCTTTAGCACAGTCTGCAGGTCATATTTATGAAGGGATTTCATTGTAACTTGGTAGGTTGACTTCATATAATGTCTAGATGAGAACGTCCCCTTTTAGACACGATTGGGCAACTGTGATGGCTACAGGGGCCCGAAAACTTTTAGCACAGTCTACAGGTCATATTTATTAAGGGATTTCATTGTAGCATGGTAGGATGACCTCAAATAATGTCTAGATGAGAATGTCCCCTTTTGGTCACAATCATTCAGCCTTGATGGCTGCCCAAGCCCAAAAACCTTTAGCATGGTCTATAGGTCGTATTTATGGAAGGATTTCATTGTAACTTGTTAGGTTGACTCCATATGATGCCCAGATGATGACATCCCCTTTTGGCTGTGAATGGTCAACTGTGACAGCTACAGGTGCCCGAAGCCCGAAAACCTTGAGCACAGTCTGCAGGCCATATTTATGAAGGGATTTCATTGTAACTTCATAGGATCACTCCAGATGATGCCCAGATGAGAATGTCTCCTTTTGGTTGCGATCATTCAACTATGATGGCTGCCCAAGCCCGAAGCCCGAAAACCTTGAGCACAGTCTACAGGTCATATTTATGAAGGGATTTCATTGTAACTTCGAAGGATCACTCCAGATGATGCCCAGATTACAACGTCCCCTTTTGATTGCGATCATTCAACCATGATGGCTTCCCGAGCCCAAAACCCGAAAAACTTTAGTACAGACTACAGGTCGTATTTGTGAAGGGATTTCTTTGTAACTTAGTAGAATGACTCAGTATAATGTCAAGATGAGGACGTCCCCTTTTAATTGCAATCGGTCAACCATCATGGCTACACAGGCCTGAAGCCTGAAAACCTTTAGCACAGTCTACAGGCCATATTTATGAAGGGATTTCAATGTAACTTGATAAGATGACTCGTTTTGGAATAATTTCACTGTAACTTGGTAACTTTGGTTGACATACCTTAACTGTGAGGGCCACATACATTAACTGTGAGGTCAAATTAACCCAACCCTCAGCTCTTTAGTACAGTGAACACCTCATATTATTTTTATTAAAAACATGGCATACAGGGAACAGAAATTTACATATTCCCAATTATCATAATTCTTGTCTTATTTCATAATCCTTTCATAAACATTGAACATTATCCTTTTCATCAAACACAACACACAGACAAGTTAAGCTACAGTATCATTGACACTTTCATTCATATTCTTTCTGGTGGTGGTTCTGTAGATATTGTTTAAGATATAAGAAATTTGCTACCACTATTTTGGGGCAATTTGTTGTCAATCCTCTCGAAGTAAGCATAAATGGCACAGCATTTACCTTTGCCTGACATTTTAGCCTTTGGCGTGCAGAACACATGTGATTGAGAGGTCATAAACTTACCTATGCTGGAAAATTTGTTGAAACCGAAAGTCTCTTTTTTTTGTTAGGGCGGCGTTTTGGTTTCAGTTTTAAAAAAAAAACTGAACTGAACTGAAAAACTGATAAACCGCCCAGCCCTAATTTACGTACCAAGAAAGCTGGCTGAAACTCCTCTTTGGACTTCAAAATGTGTACAAAATTGAATTAATAGTCATTTGATTGTGTTTTCAAATTTAATTTCAGGTTTTCGAGCTCAAATTTCAGACATTTTTTTCAAAAAATTCTCAGGTGGAATGCTTAAATGACATGGCTTTCTTCCAAGAGACCTACTTGCTTTAGTAAGTGCTTGTTCAGTGGTACAGAATGCATCTTATAGTATAGTGCAATTTTTTCTGAAGTATGATTCTGTCATTTTCCTCTACTATTGAGTTCACCTACTGTTGGTTGGAATATGAGTGTTTACTCTGTTAATTCCACTAAAGCACTAAAGAAATCTATTATGTTATGGACACTTTCCACCATTGAATTTTTATGACAGCACCTCATAAAATTTTATGACAGCATTGCTGAATGTTGCCCCTAATTTTGAGGACTGCTGAACACTGTCACTTTCATCTTTGAGATTCAGTTTATTGAAGATCGAAATTGCACTGCCGAATTGTTTCCCTTTTTTGAAGGCTAGTTATAACAGACTTGAATACAGTCTGGATTACCAATTTGGGGCAGCCGAAAAATGTTCATCACATGCCGAATCAAAGTTGCACTGATGACACATGGGTGATTAAATTGACTGCACCAGATTTCTAGATCTGGTCAAACAAGATTGAATTCATTAATTTCCTAGCTGCTTTATGGAAAAAAATTGCAGGTTGAAATTTATGAGTTTTCAACATCATTCCACAGGCGATTAAAAGGATTTTGACCCATTTGTGAATGTTGTGCCAAAAATACTAAGAGTGTATTTGGTTGCAGCAATTAAATATACTCATCTGAAGAATGATTCAAGAATATTAGCTTCAGTATAACCATCTTTTACATCCCCAAATGATCAAGCAGATGATCACCATTATAATCAAATTTGTTTACAAAAAACACTGGAGAGCTATAATTACTACTGTTCATTTGTCATAAACATTGTTTTAACTTCTAAAACCTCCTGACTGATTTCTATAAAATTTGAGGGAATTTTTGGTTATGAGGTTGTATTGTGATTTTGTTCTAATAAAGTTACTACACTCCTTAGGGGTGGGGGTGGGGTAGTGGGGGTAGGGAAAATCCCCCTGCAATATACAAAAAAAATCTCATCTGATGAATGGAATTAGTTGATACATGATATTCAGCTTCCTTTTGTGTTGAACACTGGAGTTTGTTCAAGGGAAGTTTGAGGGGAAGTATTTACAGTTCAAGGAGGTGCATGATTTTTTACACCACCCAAATTTTCAATTTTCCTAACCCCTACGTTGATTTGTATGAGATTTGGAAGCTAACATAGATGGGTCACATTCTCAGTGTCTGCACAATTTACCAGGTTCTAAGTGGTAACCCTTACAGGCAAAAAGTAGAACAAAATTTGAACTGGCTCGGTGTCCCAAACTACACCGAAAGGAGCTGAGTTTTGTTATGAAACATGCTTAAGAGGAACATATGTGGATTGATGAAAAAAAATCCTATCAGTTTTATAGGAGTTTCACATGGGGGTTCTCCATTTTGACACTGTGGGTAATGGGGAAAACCTGCAAAAATATTTTCTCCGAAACAACTGCTCCTAAAGCCTTCAGAATTGAAATATAACATCACACATAATATTCTGTAGTCCAGGAACATTAGGATTGACTGAAGAAATGAATATGCTAAAGCTAATTTTTATTCAGGATTAGTTCAGTTGGTGGTACTGAATGACATACTAAAATTGCCCTTGAATCCTACTTGAGCTTTCTGAGAAAAACTGTGTCTTTTTGAAGATAGGAAGCTGGATTCCCAATGACCATATCCATAAATATTGCCTTTCCACTGAACTTGTCACCAAATCTACCAAAAAATCCATTCAGGGATGCAGATAGCATATTGAAATTGGAGGAAAAATTGATTCACAATGAGGGTTGTCAATAACCTGGGCATTTTTAGCTCAACTTTGGCGAAGCCAAATTTGAGCTTTTGTCATGGCCCGTCGTCCGTCTGTCTGTGCGTCCGTCTGTCCGTACGTCAACAATTGGATACGGCTTGGGCTAGAGGCCGTATTTATGAACCGATCTTTACGAAACTTCTTGGGTACCTTTGTTATGACCGAGGGACGAGAAGGAGTGTTTTTGGGTGCGGTCCGAAATTCAAGATGGCTGCCAGCCGCCATTTTGTACCGACGATGCAGAAATCTGTTTTTTGTACAGAACTTCCATATGAAAGCTCTGATTTGAATAATTTTTTGTATGAATGTTTAGTACCATGGGATACATCACATATAATACGGGTTTTTTTCTCGTGCGTAAATTGTGCAAATTAGACTAATTTTGATGTTTTTTGGGGTTACTTTCAGCACTGTAAGTGCAAATGCCAATACGGCTCGGGCTAGAGGCCGTATTTATGAACCGATCTTTACGAAACTTCTTGGGTACCTTTGGTATGACCGTGGGACGAGAACGAGTGTTTTTGGGTGCGGTCCGAAATTCAAGATGGCCGATGGCAGCCATTTTGTACAAAATTAGGTGCAATCAGATTTTTGCACAGAACTTCCATATGAAAGCGCTGATTTGAATAATTTTTTGTGTGAATGTTTAGTACCATGGGATACATCACATATAACACGGGTTTTTTTCTCGTGCAGAAATTATGCAAATTAGATGAACTTTGATTTTTTCAGTGCGACTTACACACAGTAAGTACACATGTCAATACGGCTCAGGCTAGAGTCTGTATTTATGAACTGATCTTCACGAAATGTCTTGGGTACCTTTGTTATCACCTTGGGACGAGAACGAGTGTTTCTGGGTGCAGTCTAAAATTCAAGATGGCTGACAGTGGCCATTTTGTACCGAAATTAGGTCTAATCAGTTTTTTGTACACAACTTCTATACAGCTCAGACTAGAGGCCATATTTATGAACCAATCTTTACGAAACTTCTTGGGTACCTTTGTTATCACCGTGGGATGAGAGCGAGTGTTTTTGGATGTGGTCCAAAATTCAAGATGGCCACCAGCAGCCATTTTATACCAAAATTAGTGCAATCAGTCTTTTGTACAGAACTTCTGTTTGAAAGTTCTGATTTGAATAAATTTTTGTTTAGTAACATGGAATACATCACATATTCTAAGGGTTTTTTTTTCGTGCAGAAATTATGCAAATTAGATGAACTTTGATTTATTCAGTGCTACTTACACAATGTAAGCACACATGTCAATATGGTCAGGGTAGAGGCTGTATTTATGAACCGATCTTCACAAAACTTCTTGGGTACCTTTGTTATCACCTTGGGATGAGAATGAGTGTTTCTGGGTACGGTCCAAAATTCAAGATGGCTGCCAGTGGCCATTTTGTACCGAAATTAGGTCCAATCAGTTTTTTGTCTCAAGTTCTATACAGCTCGTATTTATGAACTGATCTTCGCAAAACTTCTTGGGTACTTTTGTCTTCACCTTGGGACAGGAACGAGTGTGTTTTTGGGGTGCCTTTGTTATCACTGTGCTATGAGAACAAATATTTTGGGGTTCAGTCAGACCTACTCTGGGACTCAAAGATTTTTTTCTAGTTTAGCATCTGACTGTCACCCACCTTTACAATACTTTACCTATACATTTGTTACAGGCAACTGTCAGTATTTATGTACAGATCATTACAATACTTTATATGTACCTTTGTTATCAGGTCATTACCTAGATGTTTGTCATTGCTGTGTCACATACTATACATGTACATGTCTTTGTCTTGACAAGTTGAGCTACAGTGTCATTGACACTTTCATTTTTCTTCAGAATGACACTCAGAATACCTGACAATTCAAAGAAAGTTTCTGTGAAACTGCTGATTATTCCAAGTACAATGCAAGGAATCATGAAACAGATGATTTTAATTGTATCTTCAAAGAGGTAATTTGCCGAAAAACACAGAAAAAATTGTATTTAGATATTTTTACCTGATCCCGATTATTAGAGATGAGCGTTCGGAATGGTACACCATTTCTCAGAGGGTCATCTCATAGTTAGCACCTCCTGACAAAATATCAGCAGAGCTTTTCTAATACTAAGCTGTGTTGTGCTGGAGGCCTCCCTCAAGTATGTACATGGACATATGTTGGGTTAATGCATAGTTGTAACATATTATCTCCCCTGATACGCTCACTGGTGGACAATCTCCCTTTGCTGTCATTCAGTGATACAAACTGATACCGACAAGACGTCTGTTATGGATTAGCTCAATGCTCCACATAGTGTCAAAATACCTAATGAATCATTTGGAACTACTTTTTTAACCACATTTTACAACAGCTGTCTGTCGTCCATCAGTCCATCCGTCTGTTATCAACATTTTGTTTGTCTGGGCCATAATTTCTTAACCACTAAATATTTTTTAACAAAACTTTGTAACCACATGTATTGTCACCAGACAGTGTGCCATCAGACATGATGAGGACTATACCCTCAATGTGAAGGTCATTATCAAGGTCACAAAAATAATATTTGGATATTGCTGTATTGCCCTTGTCCGGTCTCAATAATCTGGTCCATATGATTGATCCTGTTTATACTTGACACAGTTGCTGACCATAATCAAAGAATATGTCATGATCTTGACCCAAGGTCATATTCTCATGATCAAGGTCAAAGCCAAAAAAACTTCAATATCATTTTTGTCTGATTCATATAATTTGATCTAATTGGCAGATCTTGTTCACACTGAGTACAGTTATTGCTCATGACTCAAAGGTGTGTCATGACTTTTATCGAAAGTCTTATCATCAAGGTCAAGGTCTCCGACAGCAAAACTTTAATATTGTTTTACAGTCCTAGTCAGGTCCATATAACTTGGTATGATCGGCAGATCTTACTTATACATGGTACAATTACTGCTCATGACTCAAATGTGTGTTGCGACCTTGATTCAAGGTCACATCATCAAGGTCACAGACAGCAAACTTAAGGTCACAAGCAGTAACACTTGGATTCTTGTCATGTATTTAGCTTCCCTTAAAAGCAGGGACCATGGGCGGAGCTGTCTAGGCCAAGAGGCCTCTTGTTAAAATAAATTTTGGAAATTTTTCCGAAAAAATGGAATATCTTGGAAAGCTTACATCAGAATTTAGGGGAATTTTAATATATGCCGGGGGTAAAAACCCAACAATTGGCAAGAATTCTGCTTCACCCTTTATCTAACACACAGGATATCAAAATTTATTATTTTAATTATTATTTTTTAATATTTTTCAAAAACATTCAACAAAACTATATCATGTTACCCTGATTGGAATGTGCTCTATGAGCTCGTTCCAATGAAGGGTCACAACAAAACCATATCATGTAACCCCTCATTGGAATGTGCTCTAGGAGCTTGTTCCAGTGATGATTCACGTGATATGGTTTTGTTGAAATTTTTTTTTAAATGTTTTTTTTCCACTTTGTAAATTACGTAGGTGGATGTGGCCTATGCGTTAGGTAAAGGGTTAAGCAGATGCATATTTAACAAGCTATTAATAAAACATAGAATGTGTTTTCATTTTTGGAATAGGCTTCAAGAAAGGTTCCACAATCTAGTATAAGTATTTCCATTAGTTCCTTGATTCCTGGATCCTATGTAACATGTTATCAACTAACCCTCTTCATTTAAAGCCTTAGTGAGTGCAAATTTTCACGTAGTGTGTGCTATGACAGTTACCAATTTTTTATAACCTGTAAGTGTGACTTACCCTGTGCGCTGGTTATAAAAAAAAATTAATTATTTCCTTTGTAACTCACTCTCTGCACCTTACAGCCTTTTTCATAAATCTCATCTATATCCAACCCTTTTGCAATGTGATGGCCAGAACTACCCAGTACTATTCTCAAAAAGCATTCAAGCTCAACTCATTGGAATGGATTGCTGAAAGTTTTTTTAGTGAATTCCAAAAATGAAAACATATGGCCTAAAAAAATTGAAAACCTGTTTCTCAAGCCCTCCCACATGGTCCTTTTGGCTGTTTCATTCTCTCTTTTTATAACCAATGTAAACTTAAAAAAATAAAAATTAAATGGTTTATGTCAGATATTTTACCCAAGTTAATTTTTTTTATAAATTTGCCTCTTGAGTGCAAGAAGGGTTTGCAATGCTTTGGCATTGCAAAGCCTTCTTGCACACAGGGATGAAATACACCACCACCCATGCTATTCCATAGATTATGTGGCCTGAAAATAAACCAAGAACATGAACTTTTGATAGCAAAGAAATAATTACAGAAATAAAAAATAAATTAAAAAATGCTCGCCCGCATGCAATTTTACAAATAATGGCCTGAGAAACAGAATATCTACTTTGTGTGGCCTATTCTCTTTTCAATTAACAGCTTGTTATTTCTTATCAACCTACCTCAATTGTTTACAACAGGCTTGCACTACAGTGGAAGAACCTAACTCGGATAAAATACTCTCTATTTTAATCTTTCCCAAGATTTGGGAAAGAAAAGTGGTGTAAAAACACCACGAAAAAATAAGCCAAAACTGGGCCGAGCGCCATCGGCGCACACCCAGTATGGGACGCTCTTCCATAGTACAAATCCCTGACTTCCGTCACAGTGCGCAATGCATCAATTCGTCATTCTTTTTCTATCCGAGGCACGAGCAGGATGTGTTTCCGCCATATGCATTATGAAACAGTGATAATTCAACTCGTGGATAATGGTTTTCCTGTGACTGGAATTATGGATCTGAAGATCGTATAATAACAGGACTGTGTTTTATATATTCTCGTTTATATTTTCAACCACATTCTCATTGTTTATTAATTACTATTCCGTTTTCGCGAATGTTTTGCGACATCGTGTCATCGCGATTCGACAATGAATTTTTTCGGTTGATAAAAAATTTTATTGGAGTCGGTGTCGGCCGTCTGGGTTCTGCCACCTTCTCTCGTAGTTGAGGGTGTTCTTCTACTTTCTGTTTCTGTTGAGTTCACCTTTTTCTTCTACTGCTCTTACCTCTGTTCTTTCCAGTTCAGTTCCTTTAGGGCAATTCCTTTTGCCCTCGCCATTGGTGCGTTCTCGTGTCCATTTCGTCCGCACACGCGGGTGGTGTGGAATGCAGTCATTTCGGGAGCCTCCCGACTCGACCACGTCTGATGTGAGTTTACCCCCTCCGTGGGGGATGTTGTGCAGCTCCTCCCGCACCCGCAGGGGGGGGGGGGGGGGCTTTCGTTTCGGGTCGCCCGATTCGACCACGTCTGATGAGAATTGCTCCTCCTCCGTGGGGGATGTGCAGCTCCTCCCGCACCAGCGGGGGTGGGGGGGGGGGGGGGTTGGGGACCGCTTTCGTTTCGGGGCTTCCCGATTCGACCATGTCTGGTGAGAGTTATTCCCCTTCTGTGGGGAATGTGCAGTGTTTTACCGTGGTGGATACTGCGGGAGCTGTTGGTTTTCTGGTGTAGAGATGCCTGGTTTCGGGACTATGTGCCCTCTCCAGTCGACATCTGAGGCTGTCACTAGGGTTGTGACTCCTCCTTTGGAGGCCGAGCTTGGTGGCTCTCTCCGCTTTTCCGCCAGTTCCAACAGCTCCCGTCGTATCTGCTGCTACTGCTGTTCCGTCTACAACGTCATGGGCACCGTTTTTAGCCGGCCTCGGCTTCTCCCTGCCAGGGTCTGCAGGGATGTCTGTAGTATGGTTGTGGGGTTTCGGCCTCAGCCTTCGCAGACTTCCACTCGGCGAAGTCAAATGGGGCTGCCGACTGAACGCTATACTGTGTCCTCTCAGCCAATGAGCACAGTAGTTTTATACCTGCAGTGGTCTGCTGCGGTGTCTGGTTGTGTAGACGTGGGGGTATCGGCCTCAGCCTTCCCTAACTTCAACTCTGCGAAGTTGGAAGTGGCTGCCGGCCGGACCCTCTCTGTGGTCTCTGCGCCGTCGAGCACCACAGTTGTCATTGGTTTCGGTTGTTCTTAGTGGGACACTATGAACTCCGTGGCGTTTCCGTCCCTCATTCTGGTCACACGACCAGTTTTGGGGGTCCAACGTCTTTTGTGCAGCCTGGACCTTCTGCCCTGCAGAGGTCAGCGGTGACTCTCATGAGTTCCTGCTATGTTGATCCTCAGGGTGTGTCACACCCCTATACATGTCTGGCTTCAGACGTTTTCGGCTGCCGCCCGTCGTCCCATGTCAGGTCTTTTGGAGGATTGTGACCCTTCGCTGGTTCAGAGGGTCAGCGGTGAAGCCACTTTGCCGGTTCGTTCCCCTGTCGAACCGGCCAGTACGGGCAGTGAGCTTAGGGAGGCCCTCTCCTTACTCACTCAGGTTCTGTCAACGAGCCTTCCTGTTGCTTCCGGCGAGGCAGCGAGTGGTTTCCAGGCGCCTCTTGTGGCGCCGCCTCCCGGGATTAGAAACAGGCCGCTTTCTGATCCCCTGGTGTTCCGACACCATGGGAGGCGTCGGCTGGTTTGCCCACGATGGGCTATGTGTCTTCCGACTCAGGGGAAGAGTCAGACATGCTTGATGTCGAGAGCCAGCAGTCTTCGGACTTGGGGGCAGCTCTTGATTTCGTGTTTGGGTTCCTTCCGGATCTCAAACCATCTAACCAGTCGACAGTGTCAGCCAGGCCGCGATCATCGGTCGCGCACCAACAGTCTATGGAGCAACCTGCTTCTGGGCGTCTTCGACCGTGCCCTTCGGTACAGTTGGTTGAAGCATTTTCAGCCTTGGACTCCAAGCTAAGTTCCAAGGCTATGAAGGCTCCGTTCTTCACCAGGGTTGACACCTTTTTGCCTCCGGCGCGTTATCGTTCCTACGATTCCGCCAATCCGTCGGTCTACCTGACTTTGACGGTTTTGGATCAGGACTCCAATTCCCTCGGGCTTTCCAAGTCCAAGTCTGCCGTCATTCCGATGACGACTCTGGAGTCCACATTGGGCTTATCGAGAGAGATGCTTGGTATGCTTTCTCTCTCCGATCACGTCGTCTCAGCTTTTGCTGCCTATCTGCCTTCAGATAAGATTGACGAGGTACAGGCTCCTTTGCGTGTGCTGTCCAAGGCGCTCATGCATCTTACTTACGTGCATGCCTGTAACACGGCTAATCTGGAATTAGTTCGAAGGGACTCTGTGCGGGACACAGGCCGATCCCTTCCTGAGGAGCAGTACGCTGCTCTTCGATCTGCTTTTTTGACAGGTCCGCAACTTTTCCATGATTCTGTGTTGACGGTCCGGGATGACGTCCTACGTCATTCCAACGATCAGCTGCTGTTTCTTCAGCTTGATCAGCCTTCTAGGGTAGGCACGGGCCGTTCCAAGCCTAACAAGTACCCTCTGCTTCCTCTGCGAAGCAAAAGTGGCTGATCCTTCTGCCACTGCTTCTACTTCTTACTCAAGGGGTAAGGGTAAGCGTCGGCAGTCTTGAGGGAACTCCCAGGATTCTTCATTCAGTAGAGGTGTTTTCTCCTCTGGCGAGCCTCGTCGGGGTTTGCAATGAAGGTCCTCACCTCGACTCGTCCCAGGTTGGAGGAAGGATAGCAGAGTTCGCTGACCGTGGGCCACCATCACATCCGATCCTTGGATGTTAGATGTTGTTTGGTCCGGGCTGCGAATATCCTTCCGACAGCACTCCACTCTGTCTGGGGTGCCTTTTCCAACCACAGTTCCTTCAGACATTTTACGTCTGGAACTTTTGTCCACGGAGATAGACAATCTCCTGACAAAGGGGGCGCTTGAGGTCATCAAGAACATTAGGTCAGGGGGTTTCTATTCCCGCCTGTTCTTGTTGCCAAAGAAGGATGGCCGACTCCGACCGGTTCTCGATCTGAGTTTCCTGAACCAGTCTATCATTGCTCCCAAGTTCAGCATGGAGACTTTCAGGTCGGTCCTCTGTTCAATTCACCAGGGAGATTTCGCTTCCAGCTTCGACCTGCGAGACGCTTACTTTCATGTTCCGATTCATTGGGCGTTACGGAAGTATCTCAGGTTCATTTTTCTGGGGCGAGTTTACCAGTTCAAGGCTATGCCTTTCGGCCTCAACCTGGTTCCTTGGTCTTTCACCAGACTGATGTCGCATGTGTCGCATACAGTCCAGGATGACTACTTCGGCATATCTGGACGATATCCTCCAGGGGCATTCCAATGCTGCCTTCCTGGAGTCGGATGTCGCCACTCTGTTGAGCTTGCTCACGTCGCTACGTTTCAGAGTCAACGAGGAGAAGTCGGACCTGGTCCCTTCTCCGTCGTTTTATCATCTGGGGATGGCTTTCCGCACACAATTCAATTTGGTGGCGGTTCCCTAGGCCAAGGCTGTGATTCTCTCAGCCTTTGCTCCGACTCTGTCCCAGTCCACATCCGCGACGGCTCAGAGTTTTCTCCGGCTAATCGGTCTCTGCTGTTTGGTGACGGATCTCATTCCTCTATGTTGGCTGCGTGTCAGACCTCTCCAACACTTTCTGCTCAGTCGTTGGAGGCCGAATGTAGATTTTCTGGATCTGGTGCTTCAGTTTCCAGACTATCTTTATCCTCACCTTCTCCTCTGGGCGGATGTCCAGTGGCTTTCGCAGGGTGTTCCGTTGGACTTTCCCACGTCTGATCACGTTCTGACGGCAGATGCCAGCGATCTCGGATGGGGTGTGACGTTGGATCCTCTAGGTCTTTCCATTCATGGGATGGTGGACCAGGATCATGCAGCTCTACACATCAACCAGAAGGAGCTTCTTGCTCTTCTGCGTTTCAGGCAGTGGATCCCTCACCTATCGAATCGTCAGGTCCTTCTGTTGTCCGACCATTCGACGGTGGTTGCTTACATTTGGAACCAGGGCGGCACGCACTCTGTTCCAATGTACGAATTGGCTTGGGATCTTCTACTGCTCGCTCAGGATGTCCGCGCCGGGGTGGCTGTTCGTCACATTCCCGGTCGCCTGAACGTCCTAGCCGACTCCCTGTCCCGTCGGGGCAGGGTCATTTCCACCAGGTGGATGCTCCACATGGCGGGTTCCATCGATCTCTTGTGACTAGTTGGAACCATCAGGTGGACACTTTCGTGTCCCCGTGTCCAGATGCTCTGGCTTTCGCCGTGGACGCTCTGGCCCTCCTTTGGGATGGTCTTGTCGGCTACACCTTCCTACCGGTTCCGATTCTGCCTCAGGTTCTCACCCAGATATGAACCTGCAGTCGTCGAATCCTTTCGATCACACCCGTCGCTTCGGTGGGTGTGGATCATTCTGCTCCGCTCTCTGTTAGCGGCGGTTCCGGCATGTCTCCCTCTACCTCGTGACTTTCTTTGCCAAAGTCGCCCGGGAGGTTTTCAAGTTGACCCGACTTCATTGTGCCTTCGTACATGTCTTTTATCGGGTCCTGTCTCCTCCGTAGTGGTTTTTCGAGACACGCAGTGGAGTTGTTTTTCTTCAAGGAGGCACTCACTCCACTGGTTTAGCCTCTGTGGCTAAGTGGAAGGTTCTTCTTTCGATGGTGTGTGATCACTCTGTTGCTTCTGTCACTCCTTCGATCACACTGCTTGCGGAGTTTTCTGGTACATGTTTGTTTCTGGGGGTCTCCAGCTATGTGTACTTGTCCATGCTTCGGAGACATTTTTTCCTATGTGATACCGCATTGTTTCAACACTCATCCTTGCCTCTCCATGCGTGTTCAGCTCTTTTCCTTGAAAAGGCCTTGGACTTTGCAGTTTACTCCAAGATGGTCACTTTCTTGGGCGCTGCTCTGCTTGGGGGTGGGGGGCATTCACGCCTTTATCCTGGATGAATATGCATTTTCCCACATGCCAGATCTCTCCTGCATCCATTTCTTGATGGACTTGTCTTGCTATTCGTGCAGCTGCCGCTCGTCTAGCTACTGGTGATTGTATTACCAATTGTTTTTTCTGCCAGGAGGTGCGTGCATTGTCTTCCTCTTTTAATAACTCTGTCATGTTGTCGGATGACTGATGTTATACTGGCAGCCTTCTGGAGAAATGCTACATTCTCCTTTTCTCTGCGACAGTTGCAGGAGCCGACAGAGACCCTTGGGGCCCTCTTTCTTCGGCTCAGGATGTTGTCTATCCAAGCTTTTCAGCTTTTTTCAGGGTCGGTTCCAGCTTTGTGCTGTTACTGCCTTTTCTGTCTGTGCGTCGCACTACACCATACGCCTCATCTTTCATTGGCTTTTCTAATGTTTGTGATGCTATGGTTTGATAGGCCTAGGGATCTCTTCCTCTGTCCATGGTCCCAGTGCTATTGAGTTATGTGTGGGTTGGTTATGTGATTCCCTCCAGCCTTTTGTCTATTCAGCCTGTTGTAAACAATTGAGGTAGGTTGATAAGAAGTATAAATTTTATAGTAAATTTTCTTTCTTATTATACCTACCGAAATTGTTTACATGGAGGCCCTCCCGTCTTCTTATTCGGGTAAGAATCCTTCCTCCCCGTTGATCACATAACTCCTGTGTTGTTCGGAATCAAAAGAATGACGAATTGATGCATTGCGCACTGTGACGGAAGTCAGGGATTTGTACTATGGAAGAGCGTCCCATACTGGGTGTGTGCCGATGGCACTCGGCCCAGTTTTGGCTTATTTTTTCGTGGTGTTTTTACACCACTTTTCTTTCCCAAATCTTGGGAAAGATTAAAATAGAGAGTATTTTATCCGAGTTAGGTTCTTCCACTGTAGTGCAAGCCTGTTGTAAACAATTTCGGTAGGTATAATAAGAAAGGAAATTTACTATAAAATTTATACTTTTTGTCTAATCTTCCTGGACTACTGGGAGAGTTGAACAATAAGATTTATCCTCATTGAAAATTGGACATATGTCATGAAAAACTGCTGGTTATGCCTACATCTGCTTCTACACAACTTTAAGATTGTATAATGATCTACCTTGAAACTGGCAACTTAAGTAACACACGCTTCCAAGATAATCAAACTATTTGTTTTGGGGACACAGGTTTGTTATAGGAATTGATCGTATATCAAATATACACCTTCATTTGATATAAAAGTAAGAGTAGCATTTGATGACAAATCATAGATTATTATGTGCACTTGAAGTGGGTGGGAAAAACTGCCAACTTTCAAGAACATGTTGAGTAGGTTTTTTTTCAACTTCATAAAAATTTTATTTGTAGTTGAAGTACAGAATGTAATAAGTTGTCATCTGGAAAAAAAATTACAATCAAGATTTTTTTCATTTGGTGACATAAATGTTTGAAATTTGTTCCTAATTTCGTGTAATAATATGATGTAAAATCAGCATGTTATGATGGGCCATTATGACAGTATGAACGCTATAATAGTTCCCAAATTAGTCTGATCTAAAGAAAGAAAAAACAAACCGTAACCCAAGTTTTTTTTCACTCAAAACCCGAACAGTAAATTTCATAACCATACGTCTCAATATAATGAAAGTGAGGGGAGCCTGATTAGAATGTGAAGAGACATATTTTTCTTCTGAAAATGACCTTGCAAATACACAAGATACTGGTTGAATTGAAGAATAAGGGGCTCTGCAGTTTATTTTAAAAATACCTGCTCTCCTCAACTGGTTTTCATTTTTGATTATTCTCTATCCTATTTTCAATACATTTAGTGAAAAAAAATTGGGATTTAACCCTTGTGAGAACCTTCTTATGGACAAGTGAAGAATTACGATGCTTTATTGATTTTTGTTACCAATTGAAGCAGACTGATTTTACAAACAAAAAGTCCGAGCATAAACAAACGTCTCATGTGACCTTCGTATCACATGACTGCACTTCTCGGGCATAGTCACTTTGAATACAAGAGATGTATAAATTTTATAGTAAATTTCCTTTCTTATTATACCTACCGAAATTGTTTACTACAGGCTTGCACTACAGTGGAAGAACCTAACTCGGATAAAATACTCTCTATTTTAATCTTTCCCAAGATTTGGGAAAGAAAAGTGGTGTAAAAACACCACGGAAAAATAAGCCCAAACTGGGTCGAGCGCCATCGGCGCACACCCAGTATGGGACGCTCTTCCATAGTACAAATCCACGACTACCGTAAAACAGTGCGCAATGCGTCAATTCGTCATTCTTTTGATTCCGAACAACACAGGAGTTATGTGAGCAGCGGGGAGGAAGGATTCTTACCCGAATAAGAAGACGGGAGGGCCTCCATGTAAACAATTGCGGTAGGTATAATAAGAAAGGAAATTTACTATAAAATTTATATTTCTTATCAACCTTCCTCAATTGTTTACTACAGGCTGAATAGACAAAAGGATGGAGGGAATCACATAACCAACCCACACATAACTCAATAGCACTGGGACCGTGGACAGAGGAAGAGATCCCTAGGCCTATCAAACCATAGCATCGCAAACATTAGAAAAGCCAATGAAAGATGAGGCGTATGGTGAAGTGCGACGCACAGACAGAAAGGGCAATAACAGCACAGAGCTGGAACTGACCCTGAAAAAAGCTGAAAGGCTGGGATAGACACCAGCCTGAGCCGAAAGAAAGAGGGCCCGAACGACCAAGGTCCTCTATCGGCTCCTGCAACTGTCGCAGATAAAAGGAGAATGTAGCATTTCTTCAGTAGGCTGCCAGTATAACATCCGTCATCTGACAGCATGAGTTATTAAAAGAGGAAGACAATGCACGCACCTCGTGGCAGAAAAAACAATGGGTAATACAATCACCAGTAGCTAGATGAGCGGAAGCTGCACGAATAGCAAGACAAATCCATCGAGAAATGGATGCAGGAGAGATCTGGCATGTGAGAAAACGCATAGTCATCCAGGATAAAGGCGCGAACGCTCCCCACCCCCAAGCAGAGCAGCGCCCAAGAAAGCGACCATCTTGGAGTAAACTGCAAAGTCCTAGGCCTTTTCAAGGAAAAGAGCTGAACAAGCTTGGAGAGGCAAGGATGAGTGTCGAAACAATGTGGTACCACATAAAAAAGGAAAAAGGTCTCCGAAGCATGGACTTGTACCCATTGCTGGAGACCCCCAGAAACAAACATAAACCAGAAACTCCGCAAGCGGCGTGATTGAAGGAGTGACAGAAGCAACAGAGTGATCGCACACCATCGACAGAAGAACCTTCCACTTAGCCACAGAGGCTAAACCAGTGGAGTGAGTGCCTCCTTGAAGAAGAAAAGCAACTCCACTGCGTGTCTCGAAGAACCACTACGGAGGAGACAGAACCCGATAAAAGACATGTGCCAAGGCACAATGAAGTCGGGTCAACTTGAAACCTCCTCGGGCGACTTTGGCAAAGAAAGTCGCGATGTAGAGAGAGACATGCCGGAACCGCCGCTAACAGAGAGCGGAGCAGATTGACCCACACCCACCGAGGAGACGGGTGTGATCGAAAGGATTCGACGACTGCAGGTTCATATCTGGGAGAGAACCTGAGGCGGAATCGGAACCAGAAGGAAGGCGTAGCCGTCAAGACCGTCCCAAAGTAGGGCCAGAGCGTCCACGGCGAAAGCCAGAGTATCTGGACACGGGGACACAAAAGTGTCCGCCTGATGGTTCCAACGAGCTGCAAAGAGATCGATGGAACCCGCCATGTGGAGCATCCACTCGGTGGAAAAGAACCTGCCCCGTCGGGACAGGGAGTCGGCTAGGACGTACAGACGACCGGAAATGTGACGAACAACTATACCGGCGTTGACATCCTGAGCGAGCAGTAGAAGATCCCGAGCCAATTCGTACATTGGAACCAAGTGCGTGCCACCCTGGTCCCGAATGTAAGCAACCACTGTCGAATAGTCGAACAACAGAACGACCTGACGATTCGACAGGTGAGGGATCCACTGCCTGAAACTCAGAAGAAGAGCAAGAAGCTCTGCTGGCTGATGTGTAGAGATGCCCGATCCTGGTCCCACATCCTGTGAAGGGAAAGACCTAGAGGATCCAACGTCACACCCCATCTGAGATCGCTGACATCTGCTGTCAAAACGCGATCGGACGTGGGTAAGTCCAACAGGACACCCTGCGTGATTTACTGAACATTCATCCAGTGGAGAAGGTGAGGATAAGAGAATCTGGTAACTGAAGCACCAGATCCAGAGAATCGACATTCGGCCTCCAACGACTGAGCAGAAAGTGTTGGAGAGGTCTGATGACATGCAGCCGACCTAGAGGAATGAGATCCGTCACCGAACCGCAGAGACCGATCAGCCGGAGAATACTCCGTGACGTCACGGATGTGGACTGGGACAGAGTCAGAGCAAAAGCTGAGAGAACCACAGCCTTGGCCTGGGGAACCGGAATTGGGTGCGGAAAGCCATCCCCAGATGACAAAACGACTGAGAAGGGACCAGTTCCGACCTCTCCTTGTTGACTCTGAATCCAAGCGACGTGAGCAAGCTCAACAGAGTGGCGACATCCGACTCCAGTAAGGCAGCATTGGAATGCCTCTGGAGGATGTCGACCAGATATGCCAAAGTAGTCACCCTGGACTGTGTGCGATGGAAAGCTATCACATACGACATCAGTCAGGTGAAGGCCCAAGGAGCCAGGTTGAGGCCGAAAGGCATGGCCTGGAACTGGTAAACTCGCCCCAGAAAAGCGAATCTGAGATACTTCCGTGACGCCCGATGAATCGGAACGTGAAAGTAAGTGTCTCGCAGGTCGAAGCTGGAAGCGAAATCTCCCTGGTGAATTGAACAGCGGACTGACCTGGAAGTCTACATTCTGAACTTGGGGGCAATGATAGACTGGTTCAGGATACTCAGATCTATAACCGGTCGGAGTCGGCCGTCCTTCTTCGGTACCAAGAACAGGCGGGAATAGAACCCCACTGACTGAATGTTCTTGACAACCATGATCGCCCCCTTTGTTAGGAGATTGTCTATCTCCGTGGATAAAAGTTCCCAACGTAAAACGTCTGAAGGAACTGTGGTTGGAAGAGGCACCCTGGTCAGAGTGGGGTGCCGTCGGAAGGATATTCGCAGCCTGGACCGAACAACATCAACACCCAAGGATCGGATCTGATGGTGGCCCAACGGTCTGTGAGCTCTGCTATTCTTCCTCCAACCTGGGACGAGTCGAGGTGAGAACCTTCATTTCGAGCCCCGACAAGGCCCGCGAGAGGAGAAACCACCTCCTCAACTGAATGAAGAATCCTTATACTTCCCTCTAATCTGCCGACGCTTACCCGTACCCCTGGAGTAAGAAGTAGAAGCGGTGGCAGAAGGGTCAGTTTTTTGCTTCGCAGAGGAAGCAGAAGGGTACTTGTTAGGCTTGGAACGGCCCCTGCCTCCTCCAGAAGGCTGATCAAGCTGAGGAAACAGCAGCTGATCTTTGGAATGACGTAGGACGTCATCCCGGACCGTCGACACGGAACCATGGAAAAGTTGCAGACCTGCCAAAGAAGCAGATCGAGGAGTAGCGCGCTGCTCCTCAGGAAGGGAACGGCCTGTGTCCAGCACAGAGTCCCTCTGAACTAATTCCAGATTAGCCGTGTTACAGGCATGCGTGTGAGTAAGATGCATGAGCGCCTTGGACAGCCCACACAAAGGAGCCTGTACCTCGTCAAACTTATCTGGAGGCAGATAAGCAGCTAAAGCTGCGACGACGTGATCTGAGAGAGAAAACATACCAAGCATCACTCTCCATAAGCCCAACATGGACTCCAGGGTCGTCATCGGAATGACGGCAGACTTGGGCTTGGGTAGCCAGAGGGAATTGGAGTCCTGATCCAAAACCATCAAAGTCTGGCAGACTGACGGATTGGCGAAATCGTAGTAACGATAACGCACATGAGGCAAAAAGGTGTCAACCCTGGTGAAGAATGGATCCTTCATAGCCTTGGAACTCGGCTAGAGTCCAAGGCTGAAAATGCTTCAACCAACTGTACCGCCTGGCACAGTCAAAGACGCCCAGAAGCAGGTTACTCCATAGGCTGTTGGCGCGTGACTGATGATCGCGGCCTGGCTGACACTGTTGGCTGGTGTGATGGTTTGAGATCCGGAAGGAACCCAAACACAAAATCAAGAGCTGCCCCCAAGTCAGAAGACTGCTGGCCCTCGACATCAAGCATGTCTGACTCTTCCCCTGAGTCGGAAGACACACAGCCCATCGTGGGCAAACCAGCCAACGCCTCCCATGGTGTCAGAACACCAGGGGGATCAGAAAGCGGCCTGTTTCCAATCCCGGGAGGTGGCGCCATAGGGGGTGCCTGGAAACCACTCGCTGCCTCGCTGTTAGCAACGGGAAGGCTCTTCGACAGAACCTGAATGAGTAAGGAGAGGGCCTCCCTAAGCTCACTGCCCGTACTGGCCGGTTCGACAGGGGAATGAACTGGCAAAGTGGCTTCACCTCTGACCCTCTTAACCAGCGAAGGGTCACAATCCTCCAAAACACCCGATGCGGGACGATGAGCGGCAGCCGAAACGTCTGAAGGCAGACGTGTATAGGGGTACGACACACCCCGAGGATCAACATAGTGGGAACTCATGAGAGTCACCGCGGACCTCTGCGTGGCAGAAGGTCCAGGCTGCACAAAAGACGTTGGTCCCCCAAAACTGGTCGTGTGGCCAGAATGAGTGGACGGAAATGCCACGGAGTTCATAGTGTCCCCACTAAGAACATCTGAATCTAATAACACAACTGTGGTGCTCGACGGCGCAGAGACCACAGTAGAGGGTCCGGCCGGCAGCCACTTCCAACTTCGCCGAGTTGAAGTCAGGGAAGACTGAGGCCGATACCCCCACGTCTACACTACCAGACACCGCAGCAGACCATTGCAGGTATAAAACTACTGTGCTCAAAGGCTGAGAGGACACAGTAGGGGTTCAGTCGACAGCCCCTTCCGACTTCGCCAGGTTGAAGTCGGGAAGGCTGAGGCCGATACCCCACAACCACACTACAGACATCCCTGCAGACCCTTGCAGGGATAAGCCGAGGCCGACTAAAAACGGTGCCCAATGATGTTGTAGACGGAACAGCAGTAGCAGCAGATACGACAGGAGCTGTTGGAACTGACGGAAAAGCGGAGAGAGCCACCAAGCTCGGCCTCCAAAGGAGGAGTCACAACCCTAGTGACAGCCTCAGATGTCGACTGGAGAGGGAGCATAGTCCCGGAACCAGGCATCTCTTCACCAGAAATCCAACAGCTCCCGCAGTATCCACCACGGTAAAAAACTGCACATTCCCCACGGAAGGGGAATAACTCTCACCAGACATGGTCGAGTTGGGAAGCCCCGAAACGACAGAGTTCCCCACCCCCCCGCTGGTGCGGGAGGAGCTGCACATCCCCCACAGAGGAGGAGCAATTCTCACCAGACGTGGTCGAATCGGGTGACCCCGAAACGACAGCATTCCCCACCCCCCTGCGGGTGCGGGAGGAGCTGCACATCCCCCCGTGGAGGGTGTAAACTCACACCAGATGTGGTTGAGTCGGGAGGCTCCCAAAATGACAGCATTCCACACCACCCACGGGTGCGGAAGAAACGGCCACGAGAACGCACCAAGGCGAGGGTAAAGGGAATTGCCCTAAAGGAACCAAACTGGAAATAACAGAGGTGAGAGTAGAAGAAAAAAGGTGAACTCAACAGAAACAGAAAGTAGAAGAACACCCTCAACTACGAGAGAAGGTGGCAGAAAAAAAACAGTAGGTACACGACAGAACCCAGTCGGTCGACAGGGACCAAAAAAAAAAACAACAGAAATTCAGCCCTCAACAGAGTGAAGAAATCCTGTCCAGACAGTCCCTGATTGACACCTAACTCCAAAAACAATTAATTCATCAACTGAAAAATTCATTGTCGAATCGCGTGATGTCAAAACATTCGCGAAAACGGAATAGTAAATAATATACAGTGAGAATGTGGTTGAAAATATAAACGAGAATGTATAAAACACAGTCCTGTTATTATGCGATCTTCAGATCCATAATTCCAGTCACAGGAAAACCATTATCGACGAGTTAAAATATCACTGTTACTGAGCAAAGATGGCACACATCCACCACATGTGTGGATAATCAAAAGAATGACGAATTAACGCATTGCACACTGTTTTACGGTAGTCGTGGATTTGTACTATGGAAGAGCGTCCCATACTGGGTGTGCGCCGATGACGCTCGACCCAGTTTTGGCTTATTTTTTCGTGGTGTTTTTACACCACTTTTCTTTCCCAAATCTTGGGAAAGATTAAAATTGAGAGTATTTTATCCGAGTTAGGTTCTTCCACTGTGGTGCAAGCCTGTAGTAAACAATTGAGGTAGGTTGATAAGAAATCTTCTCTTAACGATATCTCACATCCCTCCCCCCTTAATTGTCATGTTAAGTCTGTGAACAAGAAACACCTGGTCCTCATTTTCAGTCAGTTGATGTAATGATTGTTCAAAAAAAGGAGATTTCTCATACAGTTCAATATCACGATTTTCTTTACAGTGAGGGTCTTGACAGTCAGTCCATGTTACCATTGTTATTCCCTTTTCTGTGCTGAATCTCGAATTCAAACTCTTGGAGTATTATGGTCCAGCCAGTTAGACTTTTTGAGTTCAATCCCATGGTCTTTAGCCATGTTAATGGTTTGTTATCAGTAACTAACTGGAATGAGTTACCATACAGATATGTTTCGAAATGTTTGACACTCCAAACTATAGCGAGTAGTTCCTTCTCTATGGTCGAGTATCTGCATTGACAGTCGAACAACCTTCTACTTGCATAGGCTACAGGGTATTCAATTCCATCCTTGTCAAATTGACTTAAAACTGCAGAAACTGCGTGATCAGACACATCCGTTTGAACAATAAACTTTTGCGTAATGTCAGGTGCTTTCAGAACTGGATAACTGGACAGTTTGTGTTTAAGTTCTATGAACAATTTCTCATGCTCGTCAGTCCACACAACTTTATCAGGCATATTTTTTCTGGTTAAATCACTCAAGCAAGCGGTTATAACAGAATAGTGTTTCACATATGCGCGGTAATAACCAGTGAGCCCTAAGAAAGCTCTAACATCTTTAACAGTTTTTGGTTATGGGAATTTCACAACTGCTTCAACTTTTTGATTGTCTGGTTCTACTTGACCCCTCCCCAGTACGTGTCCTAGATACGGAATCCTAGCAGCTCCAAACACACACTTTGAGGCCTTAACCGTTAACCCTGCATTCTTTATTTACGTAAAAATGGCCTGCAAATGCACAAGATGTTCTGACCAAGTAGAACTATAGACACAGACGTCATCAAGATAAGCTTTAGCAAAACTTTCACAGGGGGTAAGTACTCTGTTCATCAACCTTTGAAAGGTCGCAGGTGCCAAATGGATACCAAACGGTAGTACTACAAACTCATATAACCCATAGCGCATAGTAAAAGCACTCTTTGGTATCGAATCTTCCAACAGGGATCTGCCAGTAGCCTCGTAACAAATCCAACTTACTCATGAACCTGGCATTTCCGACTGAGTCAAGTACCTCCTGCACATCTGGGAGAGGGTAACAGTCAAACTCAGAAACAGAATTTGATTTTCTGTCGTCTACTACTATACGAGGATCTGAACCCTCCCTTTCAACCAAAATTATCGGGGAACTCCAAAGGCTTGAAGATGGTCGAGCAATACCAAATTCCAACATTTTCTGCACCTCTGACTTAGCTGTATCTCTAGATGAGTATGGTAACCTGTAAGGCTTCTGGGAGATCGATTGGCTGTCTCCAGTATCAATGTGATGTGTAGCAAGGTTTGTGCGACCTGGTTTTTTGCTGAATATCTGTTCATTTTGTTCAAGTAGGTGAACCATATCTTCTTTCTGTGTAGGAGTCATATTGTCAGATAACTGAACCTCTTCTAAGAATTGATCAGAAGATTTGACGTAGTCTAGCTCTTGGAAGGTTCCTGGTCAACGTCTGTGGTCATACCAATGAATGGTTGTGGATACCACTTCTTCAGTAGGTTTGCATGTACTACTCTGTTTGGATTTTTTGATCCAGGTACCCTTATCGGGAAATTCCTGGTATTCAACTTCTTCAAAACTTTATATGGTCCCTTTCATTCAACTTGTAGACAATTTCCTTTCATTGCATCTAACATTTAGACCTTAACCTCTTCTTCTATATTAACATCACTTGTTTTTGTGTCATACCATATCTTCTGGTATACTTGAGCTTCTTTGAGATTTTCTTGTGCCAATTCTGTCATCTCATTTAATCTATTCCTAATGTCTAAGAAATGTCTTGCGATACTTTTTCCTCCAACGTCGTCATTTGTCCAACTTTCCTTTAACACATCAAGAGGACCTCTCACTTTCCATCCATAAATAAGTTCGAATGGTAAATATCCAGTGGATTTCTGAGGAACTTCTCGGTAAGCAAATAGTAGATATGGTAGATACTCATCCCAGTCTTTGGCCACATGATGTAACATTGTCTTCAAAGAGCCATTAAACCTCTTGACGAGTCCTTCGGTTTCTGGGTGGTAAGGTGTCATTCGTATGCAGCTGATACCAAACATCTGATACAGTTGTTGCAGTAAGTCTGACATGAAGTTACTTCCTTGATCTGTTAAGATTTCTTTTGCAACTTCCACTCTACTGAATAATTTCACCAATTTCTCTGCTATACTGAGAGCTTCAGTGTGAGGCAAGGCAAGGCTACAGCTTCTGGGTATCTTGTGGCATAGTCACATATGACGAGAGCAAAGCGATTTCCTCTCTTGGTTCGAGGCAGGGGACCAATTACATTCATTGCAATCTGACGAAAAGGTTGATCAGTGATTGGCATGGTGCTAAAGCTGCTTTCGAGTGTCTTGGCTTCAGTTTTGCTTTCTGGCATGAATGGCAGCTTCGTATGTACTCAGCTATATCCTTGAAGATTCTAGGTCAGTAGAAATGGTCAAGTATCCTGTCTTTTGTTTTGTTCCCTCCAAGGTGTCCTGCAAGGAGATTAACATGCGCTGTTTCCATTATCAGATTTCTCATCTGCTCCGGGACCACAAGCTGGTCTACTTGACAACCATTCGCACGTCTTTTCTTCAAACACACTAGCGATAGAGTAAATCATCTAGGTAGAAAAATCCAACTGGCTCTTCCTTCAAATCTTCTTCCTTTGCTAACTCTGGCAACTTTTCAAACTCTCGTCTTCTTCCTGTAATTTCTTGACTTCATTGGAGTTCAATGTCGTAACATCAATTCTGGATGTGTCTGGTATCTTTTGTTCAATCTTTTCAACTTTCTCATTCGTCGCTTTAGAGTTTTCTTCTGTCATTACTATTTCAGTCTTCGCATCCTGTTGATTTCCAGACGCCTTACATTGTATATCTCCTGGTCTTCCTGATTCACTTTCAGTTTGTTGATTCTTTAGGTTTACTATTGGTTCTGCTTTAGCAACAACTTTCTTATTTAAGTTATTTTCTAACTGTTCTTTTATCTTTGACTTCATACTTCGTGTCAGCACAGGCAGTTCCAATGTGGGACGTCCTCTAAGCACATCTGGGTCTTGGCATGTATCAAGTCCAAGTAGAACTTCAACCAGCAACCAAGGTACTACTGCAACCTCTACAGTTTTCTTCAAGTTACCAATCTCTATTTCACCTTCAGCAGCTGGTTGTTGCAACTGATCTCCATGCAAGCAAATAACTTCTATCTTCTTATCACACCATTTAATTGGAGATAACAATACATCCTCTCAGACAACTCTGTGAGCATCTGATATCAAACAGGTATCTCTGAGTCGCAGGATGTATCTTGGGAGTTGTGACTTTCATTACAGATGATGCTGAAGCTTTAGGGTGACTATGTTTATCTGGACAGACGTTCGAAAGATGTCCCTTTAAACCGCAATGATAACAGCTTCTGGTTTCAACCTGAGGACGTTTTGTAGGACCCGCTCGTTGATATTTACTTCCGGCAAACTTCAGCAATGATTGTTGTGGTTTACTATACTGAGGGTTAATGTTAGACTTTGAAGTAGGACCGTTACTTGTCGGACGAAAGGAGTTGATTTGGCACCCTTTCTAACTATCTTGAGTACTGCAAGGTGTAAATTTAGAGCCTTTATTCTCTCTTGCAGTCACATAGTCATCAGATAATTTTCACATTTATATCACCGTAGCTGGCTTCTTTTCTTTCAGCCATATTTCTAAGTTCTCTGACATCGTCTTCAAGAACTGTTCCATAATAATAAGCTCATATCCTTTTCTTGCTTCAGAATTGTCCATGACAGTTTTTGGAGGTTCAATCCATTTATAGAACAGATGCTCCAATCTGGCTGCAAACGATCTGTGGCTTCCCTCGTGCATCTTCCTTTCAGTCCTGAATTTCACTCTGTAAGATTCCGCAGAAACATGAAAAGCTTGAAATATTTCAACTTTAATCTTGTCGAAAGTCACTCGCTTCTGTTACCGGGACTGATGAATATACCTCTTGGGCACGACCAGACAAGACGGCGCCAGTTGTATAGACCAAAACTCTTTCTTCCACTTGTGCTCAGCAACTCTTTCAAAAAGGCAAAGAAAATTATCAGTGTCATCATTTTCAGTTAGCGGGCGAAGTGTAGGTGCTGGTACTTTCTGCGCAGCCACGTCTGGTACCACTTGCCTTCTTTCCCCTGAATTTTCTACTTTAAACTGCAATTTCCACTTAAATTCTCAATAAACCACTGTATCCACTCGGAATATGCTATCCATCGCAAAGGAACTGACAAGAGTCCCTAAAGCCCAAACAATGGTATTTATTTATAAAAAAATTGACAAATTTTCAACTGAACGGGTGAACATCTGCACGGCGCACATGGATCATGCTCAGAGTTAAAAATCACGACAAATCAAAGCACATGGGTCAGATCCATGAGGGAATCCAGTCACAATTCCACGGCTGCCACCACTTGTGAGAACCTTCTTATGGACAAGTGTCAGAATTACGATGATTTATTGATTTTTGTTGCAAATTGAAGCAGACTGATTTTACAAACAAAATGTCCAAGCATAAACAAATGTCTTACGTGACCTTCGTATCACATGACTGCACTTCTTGTGCATGCTGAATAGTCACTTTGAATACAAGAGATATCTTCTCTTAATGATATCTCACAACCCTTTTGTGGCACTTTTTACTAGGGCTGAATAGTCAACCAGTCAGTAATCAGTCACGAACGTTATGATTTCCATAACCGGTTAACCGCCACCACATATAACATATACCAGATCAAGTTAAAATGATCGTGAAGAAGCAAGCGAAAATCATTAATGCTGTTGCAGGATATGCTATTTGAGCTAATGCATGCATTCTGTTTCTTCATCATGGCAGTGTTTTGGTGGCTTGGTCGATGTTAACAGCCTCAAAAAAGTTGAGATCATTATGGGGTGGGGGGGGGGGGGGATTTTTCTTTAAGTTATAATCACTTCAACTGAGGATAACTTGAGAAGATATTTATTCTGAGTTATGAGATGAGAATGTTACTTTGTCAATGCTTCTCCTGGTTACTCCGGCACTAAGTCAATATGCCAACTGTTAAATTTGGCTCCTGGTCATTTCAGCACTTGTTTGGTCACATTGGTGCCTGGTAAGTTAACAGGAGAAGACTGTTATCTTATAGGTTGATTTAACTCTAGGTATAGAATTTGGGTGAAATGACCCAATGCGGACTGGTATTGGCGCAAAATAACTTGGGGCACACAGGAACTGAGGCAAAACAACCCAACCACTTTCACACACACTTATACTGTCGAATTGTCTCTGCGATTAACTATTCATGATAATGAGTTTAATGACTAATTCATATTGTCATATGGACATAGTATTTTCACGGAAGGATGGTTAATGTAGGAGGTATGTTACTACTATATAAAAATACTATCTGGATCAGAGGTCACAGGAATTGTTGTCTAGGCAGACTGCGTAATAATATTGCATTCTATCATGAGACAGTGAGAGTGCCAATTTACCTTAATTACTGGGTGTTCTGAGTCTTGGGACTTCGAGTGCAACATGTCCGATTTTTGCAGAGGAATTAAGATAAATAAAAATGCTATGCATAGTACGTTAGTAATTGTTTAACAATATAAATTTAAATTACAAACATGATGGGGACATCACAGCGTTCTTCTGCATGTTTCTTGCCGGGATCGATTAACTGTACGTATCCTTTTCTCATATCCCCGGCTCTGCAGTGTGATTCTTTCGCTGATGTGTTTCTATAGCTACACATCAGGATCACACATTGACCACACTTGATTTGTTTACAGATGTCTGAAATTCTAGAATACAAGGTTTGTGTGTCCATTTTGGCAAGATAACCATGGTTAATCAGTTAACTGTGATTATCAGACATGGTTAACCAGTTATGAAAATCCTGTAACCATTTCAGCCCAAAGTTTTACATGCCCAGTTCAGTGGCTGTATGACAATACTACACACTTTCCTCCTGTCTTGTGTTCTGATTGCATTAGAGACATGTTAAGCTGATAAATTGTAAAATAATGAGATTTCTGAGCAAAAATAGTCAGATTTTAATTTTTAAATGACTCAAAGGAGTAAAATTTCTTAATTTTAATAGTGAGATTCTGTTAAAAATCTCAGTTTTAGGCTTATTTAACAAAAATTCATTCTGGAAAATAGAGAGTCTCCCTCTAAAATAGTGAGACTTAACATGTCTGTACATGTATAGAACACCACCTGCAGCTAGAAAAAAATGTTGAAACATGAGACATCATTAGTAAGGGTAAGGGTTAGCAGGTCTCCTATTTTTGTCCACTTCAAGATGGGGAGTCTGTTTCTCTGAGTGTCAAGTTTACAGGAGTAAATGGGTTAAAATAACTAATAAATGTAATACTTTGGACCTGAAACAATTATTATTTGTTACGAACATGATGTGGAATGAAACAAAAAGAAAAATAGAGGAGACCAGGTATTTTTCAAATAAATTGCAGAGTCCCCTATTATCCAGCTTTTCCAAGATACTCTCTCTGTCGTCATTCTAGAATGTATCATTGCACTAAAACAATTAACCCCTCTTCCTAACATAATGGTCATAATTGGCCAACGTTAGTCACAAAAATCACCATTCAAATATATTATTTTTTTAGTTTTTGCCCCCAAAACACAGCTTATGACCTGGTACAGGTTTGTCAACCTCATTCCAGTTAGGGGTCATAAGCTATGTTTTTTGAGCAAAAAATGGAAACTTTCAGTTATTGTTTCAAGAGACTGTTTTGCAAATGTTGTCCTGTACTAGTGTTTGGTGAAAGCAGACCTGCAAATAATTCTTTTGGTACCTGTGACCCATGACCGGCACCACCTGTCGGGGGTGCCTGTCATGGGTCACAGGTACCAAAAGTTTTGAGACTGTCATCCTGGGCTTGTTACCTGGCATAAGGTTGACAATCCAAATGTATAATACCATTACCTAGAGAAACTGGGGGCATGTGGCGTTGCGGTAACTGGTTCTCATCAGATCACCGAAGTTAAGCAAAGTCGAGCCTGGTTAGTCCTTGGATGGGTGACCATCTGAGCGATCAATTTGGACTCCCGTGTTGTGTTCTTGAGCAAGGCACCCCGATTGTCCACATGGAGGCACGATGATGCCGTGTACTAAGGCGTAATGCATGTCGATGGTGTACGTGTCTTCAACCAATCTAACCCTGCCTGTGCTGCAGTGTGGAGTTACGATGTTGGGGAGCTTGTCGATGTGACCATGGCTGTTAAAGTGTTGTTAAACCCAAATAAATAAATAAATAACCTAGAGAAACTAAGACTATTTTTTTGTCATAGAGCAACCTATGCTCATGGTAACAGGTGTATGTTAATTGTTCATAATCTGTATGTTAATTGCACATGTAGTAGTTTTTAACAAAATCTTATCTTGTTATAATGTTTTGAGAGAGCTTTCCAATACATGATAACAGGTCAAGAATTTGAAGAAGCCTACAAAAATTGTAATAACTTGCAAAGAGTTTGAAGAAATTGTTCTGGTCATAATGTCACGCTCAAGTGAATTGGTGCTAATTGTCAAACAAGCAAAATCTGACTATCATTTATGAAGACAGGTTTCTTATCTGCAGACTTGGGTAAAGGGTTAATGCAATGACATTATATTGGTATGTCATTATAAACAGAAGATATTGAACGAAATACCACTAGAATTTTGTTCTGCTCTCGACACATCTATCTGCATTTCAACAATCTCTTTTTATTGTTTCTAAAGAGCTGAAATGACTCAGTATTGACAAATATTATTACCTACGCAGGAATGTAATCGATTGTGTATCTATTAATAGAAAACAACCAAGATTTCCTGAAGGTTTTGTATGTCATTATGAAGAAACTGTCATTTGTTATTTTTCTGGTATCTTAAATAATTGATAAGTGGCTGTGAGTGGAAATATTTAACACTCCTTTTATAATTTTTATTTCCTTTGTGGACTGCATGCTGTTCTGGTGTTGATTGTTGATCTAATTTTGTTATTGTCTGGGTAGGGGCATTTACGTGTAAAAACAGATACTAATTGGTGACACAAGTACGAGGAGGGATGGGTTGGGAGGGAGAGGATTTTTTTTAATTCTGCATGGCCAGAATGTTTTGACAGTTATAAGATATAATTTGGTAAGAGAGAGGGTAGGGTGTGACGGAGTCTCATGACATCAGGAAAATGTTCACTGTTTGATTGCTGATGGCTCTTATTTGGGCTTTGTTGAAAAGTGCTAGAACTACTATTAAAAGGTTTCATATTCTGTGCATGTGCTTAACATCCAGCTGACTCTTGTGTAAAAAAATTTTATTCAAATGAATTTGTATTGCTTCAATTTATTGGCGAGTGCCGATTGGCACTCTCAATAATGATAGCCACTACCCAATAATTAGTAACAAGACAAATCTATGTGAATAAAACCTGATTACGAAAGTAATTCTAATTCTACCTGTTTAACCCTTAAGGGACTGGACAAGTGTCTTGAATTTCCACCAGCCCACAGCTTCTATACTTTCAGTAGCCTAAAAGTGATTTCTAGTCAAGTCTTGGCTGCCTTTACATTAACATTAATGCTGCATTAGTTATCATTAATCAGAGTTATCTAATTATCACGACACTGTATCCCTTGTATTTTTTTTATCATTATTTCTCCACTTCCTCACACCATACACACCCTCACACACGTGCATGGACACATGGTTAGGAATAAGCCAGTTGTCCCAAATAATTTTCTTGACATGACTAAAAATGTCTTTAATCATAAAGAGTGACTTGTTCATTTATTGCAAAGATTTAAAGGATTATAAGAATTATTATTATCTTGTGTGGAGTTAGCATGTTGGGGAGTCTGACAGTTGCTAGTCACTGTTTGGTGGTTCTCTCTGGGTACTCTGGCTTCCTCTACTCATAAAATTATACGAATTGAGATGACCCTGGCTGTCAAAAGTGGCATTAAACCCCAATTATTATAATGGTATGTTTTCAAAAAAAACATTTCTTGAATTCCTCAAAATTTTCAATTTGCCTCCAAAACATAGCTTACTGGTTCAAACATAAAATTTTTTGGTTGAGAAATTTATTATTATTATTGGAGTTCGGTGTCAATAGGGGGCTGTATGGACAGGATTTCTTCTCTCTGTTGAGGGCAGAATTTCTGTTTTTTGGGTCCCTGTCGGCCGTCTGGATTCAGTTGTGTTCCCGCCGGTTCTTTTTCTGCCACCTTTCTCTCATAGTTGTGGGTGTTCTTCTACTTTCTACATCTGTTGAGTTCACCTTTTTCTTCTACTGCTCTCACCTCTGTTATGTCCAGTACTGTTCCTTGAGAGCAATGCCTTTTGCCCATGCTTGTGGTGCGTTCTCGTGGTCATTCTTCCCACACCCGCGGGGAAGGGGAACGCTGTCGTTCAGGGCCTCCCGAGACGACCACGTCTGGTGAGAGTTATACCCCCTCTGTTGGGGATGTGCAGTCTTAACTGTGGTGGATACTGCGGGAGCTGTTGAGTTGTCTGTTGAAGAGATGCCTGGTTCAGGGACCAGGGTCCCTCTCCAGTCGACATCTGAGGCTGTCACTAGGGTTGTGACTCCTCCTTTGGAGCCGAGCTCGGTTACTTTCTCCACTTTACCACCAGTTTCAACAGCTCGCATCGTATCTGCTGCTACTGCTGTTCCGTCTGCAACGTCATCGTTCACCATTTCAGCCGGCCTCGGCTTATTTACTGCAGGGGTCTGCAGAGATGTCTGGTAGTGTACACGTGGGATATCGGCCTCAGCTTTCCCTGACTTCAACTCAGCAAAGTCGGAAGGAGCTGCTGGCCGAACCCTCTGCTGTGGTCTCTCAGCTATCAAGCCCAGCAGCCTTCTCTTTGGATTCGGATGTTCCTGGTGGGGTCACCATTGACTCTGTTGCATTTTCCGTCCACGCACTCTGGTCCGACGGCCAGTTTTGCGGGACCGATGCTTTTTGTGCAGCCTGGACCTTCTGTCCCTCAGAGCTCTGCGGCGACTCTCCCTGAGTTCCTGCACTGTTGATCCTCGGGGTCTGGTATACCCCTAGCAGCATCTGCCTGCAGATGTTTCGGCTGCCGCCCGTCGCCTCATGTCGGGTGTTCTGGAGGATCGTTCACCCTTCGCTGGTTCAGAGAGTCAGGAGTGAAGCCACTTTGCCGGTTCGTTCCCATGTCGAACCGGCTGCCACGGGCCGTGAGCTTAGAGAGGCCCTCTTCTTGCTCACTCCCCCCCCCCCACCCCCCCACCTGACATTGAGGGCCAACAGTCTTCTGACTTGGTAGCAGCTCTTGACTTTGTGTTGAGTCCAAACCATCAGACCAGCCGACGGTGTCAGCCAGGCCGCGATCATCGGTCACGCGCCTCCAGTCTGTGGAGCAACCCGCTCTGGGCACCTTCGACCGTGCCAGTCGGTACAGGTGGTTGAAGCATTTTCAGCTTTGGACTCTAAGCTGAGTTCCAAGGCTGTGAAGACTTCGTTCTTTGCCAGGGTTGAAACCTTTTTGCCTCCAGTGCATTATCGTTCCTACGATTCCGCCAGTCCATCAGTCTGACTTTGACAGTCTTGGATCAGGACTCCACCTCCCTTGGGCTTTCCAAGCCCAAGTCAGCCATTATTCCTATGGCGACACTCGAGTCCCTGTTGGGCTTATCGAGAGAGATGCTGGGCATGCTTTCTCTCGCAGATCACGTCATATGTGCTTTGGCTGCTTATCTGCCTCCAGATAATTTTGACGACGTACAGGCTCCTTTGCGTGTGATTTCCAAGGCGCTCATGCATCTTACTCACACGCATGCTTGTAACACGGCTAACTGTTCACACAAGCTGTTCCCCTTTCTGAGGGGCAGCACGCTTCTCTTCGATCCACTTCATTGCCGGCTCCGCGACTTTTCCATGGTTCTGTGGCGACGGACCGGAATGACATCCTGTATCATTCCAAAGATAAGCTGCTGGAGTAAGGGTAAATGTCGGCAGACTAGAGGGAGGACTCAGGATCATTCATCTAATAGAGGAGGTGGTTTCTTCTCTCGCGGTTCTCGCCAGGGCTCGAGATGAGGATCCTCACCTCGAGTCGTCCCAGGTTGGAGGAAGGATATCAGGGTTCGCAGACCATTGGGCCACTGTCACATCCGATCCTTGGGTGTTAGACAGTCCGGGCTGCGAATATCCTTCCGGAGGCACCCCACTCTGTCGAGAGTGCCTTTTTCAACACAAGTTCCTTCACATCGGGAGCTTTTGATCACGGAGGTAGACAATCTCCTGTCAATGGGGGCGATTGAGATCATGAAGAACATTCATTCAGTGGGATTTTATTCCCGCCTGTTCTTGGTGCCGAAGAAGGACGACCGACTCTGACCGATTATCGATCTATCCTGAACCAGTCTATCATTGCTCCCAAGTTCAGCATGGAGACTTTCAGGTCGGTTCGCCGCTCCATTCACCAGGGAGAGTTTGCTTCCAGCATCGACCTGCGAGACGCTTACTTTCACGTTTCGATTCATCGGACATCGCGAAAGTATCTCCAGTTCGCTTTTCTGGGGCGAGTTTACCAGTTCAAGCTCATGCCTTTCGAGCCTCAACCTGGCTCCTTGGGCCTTCACCCGACTGATGTCGCATGTGATAGCCTTCCATCGCACACAGTCCAGGATGGCTACTTTGGCATATCTGGACAATATCCTCCAGAGTCACTCCATAGCTTCTCTTCTGGTGTCAGATGTTGGTACATTGTTGAGCTTGCTCACGTCGCTAGGGTTCAGAGTCAACGAGGAGAAGTCGGACCTGGTCCCTTCTCAGTTGTTTTGGCACCTGGGGATGGATTTTTGTACTCAGCTGAATACGGTGGCAGTTCCCCGTGCAAGGGCTGTGATTCTCTCAGCTTTCGCCCTGACTCTGTCCCAGTCCATGTCCGCGACAGCTCGGAGTATTCTCCGGCTGCTCGGTCTCTGCGGTTCGGTGACGGATCTCATTCCTCTAGGTCGGCTGCATGTCAGACCTCTCCAACACTTTCTGCTCAGTCGTTGGAGGCCGAATGTTGATCCTCTGGATCTGACTCTCTTCATCCTCATCTTCTCCCCTGGATGGATGTTCAGTGGATTGTGCAGAGAGTTCTGTCGGACTTGCCCACATCCTATCGTGTTCTAATGGCAGATGCCAGCAATCTCGGATGGGGTGCGATGTTGGATCCTCTTTCCCTTTCACGGTGTATGGGACCAGGGTCAAGCAGATCTTCACATCAACCAGAAGGAGCTTCTTGCTCTTCTTCTGTGTTTCCGGCAGGGGATCCCCCACCTTTCGAATCATCAGGTCCTTCTGTTGTCCGACAATTCGACAGTGGCCACTTACATTCAGAACAAGGGCGGCATGCACTTGGTTCCCATCTATGAATTGGCTCGGGATTTACTACTGCAAGCTCAGGATGTTGTTACCGGAGTGGTTATTCATCCCATTCCCTGTCGTTGGAATGTCCTAGCCGACTCCCTGCCCAGATGAGGCAGGGTCATTTCCACCGAGTGGATGCTTCACAGGGCAGTTTTCCAGTCGCTTTGCGATCTCTGGGTTCGTCCCCACATCGATCTCTTTGCAACCCGTTGGAACCATCAGGTGGACAATTTCGTGTCCCTGTGTCCAGATCCTCTGGCTTTCGCTGTGGACACTCTGTCACTCGATTGGAACGGCCTAGTCGGCTACGCCTTCCTGCCGGTTCCGATTCTGCCTCGGGTTCTGGCCAAGATCAGAACCTGCAGTTGTCGAATCATTCTGATCGCTCCTCATCGCCTCAAGGGGTGTGGATCAATCAGCTCCGCCTCTGTTGGCGGCAGTTCCGGCACATCTCCCTCTACATCGAGACCTTCTTTGCCAAGATCACCCGAGGAGGTTTCGTGTCGACCCGACTTCATTGTGCCTTCACGCATATCTTTTGTCAGGTCCTGCCTCTTCCGTAGAGGTTTTTTGAGACGAGCAGTGGAGTGCATTTCGTCTTCCAGGCGGCACGCCAAATGTTTTGCCTATGCGGCTAAGTGGAAGGTCTTCTGTTGATGGTGTGCTGATCACTCTGTTGATTTTGCCAATCCTTCGATAACACAGATTGCGGAGTTTCTGGTATATCTGTTTGATTCTCAGGGTCTCCAGCCTGTTACCATCAAAGGGTACAGGTCCATGCTTTCGGAGACCTTTTCGTATGTGGGAAAGCGTCGTATCGGCACTAATCCATACCTCTCCAAGCTTATTCAGCACTTTTCTTTGAAAAGGCCTAGGAGTTTACCCCGAGATGGAATCTTTCTTGGGTGCTGCTTTGCTTGGGGGGGGGGGGGGGGGGGGGAGGGGGGCGCCGTTCAAACCTTTAACCCAGGTGGATATGCGTTTTCCCCAAGAATCAGATACCAGAAACAAGTCCAACTCCTATCTGTATCGGGGCTCTTCCTTCGGCTGAGGGTAATCGCCCTATGCTCTGTCTGGTTCGTGCACTTCGCATTTATCTCAATCGGATGCAGTTCATTAGGAAAGGCAGGAAACGATTCTTTCTGTCTCTTATTCCTGGTCGACATAAGATCTCTCCTTAATCCATTTCTCGATGGATTTGTCTTGCTATTCGTGCGGCTTATGCTCGTCTGGCGACTGATGATTGTATCACCAATCATATTTCTGCCCACGAGGTGCATGCCTTGTCTACCTCCTGGGCTTATGCTAACTCCATCAAGTTGTCGGATGTTATGCAGGCAGCCTACTGGAGAAATGCTTCTACTTTCTCCACCTTCTATCTGCATCAGTTGCAGGAGGAGTCTGAGGGCCTTTTTTCTTTGGGCCCTCTTTCTTCTGCTCAGGCTGTTGTCTACCCCAGCCGTTAGGCTTCAAGGTCAGTTCCAGCCCTGTGCTGTTTTACTGTCCTTTCTGTCTGTGCGTCACACAGTGCCATACACCTCATCTCTCATTGTCTTTTACTGATATTTGTGATGCTTTGGTTTGATAGGCCTTGGGAACTCTTCTTCTGTCCATGGTTCCAGTGCAGTCGGGTTATGTGGGGGTTGGTTATGTGATTCCAGGGACAAAATTTCGTAAATTTTTGGGGCGAATCAAGTTGGATTTGCGTGGGTACCACCCTACGCGAATCACAGGAATCCAACTGTTGGGGCATGAAGAATAGCCATGATTTTGTTGAAAGCCTATAATCTGTAAGAACTTTACTAACGTCTGTTCTCCACCACACATAAAAAACATTCAACTCGAAACTGAAAGTTTAAAAGAATAGAATTAACCAGTTCGTTACCTCTGAACCATTCTCAATTTCTGTGACAGTGTCCGAAGTGCACTGTAACCTCCAAAAGTTCGAATTGTAAATAATAATTTACAGGAAGCTCTCGCAATGACAACGTCTGCTCAGCTTCAACTTTGATTGACAGGTGAAACATTTAACCACACCTCCGGATGAGTTTGAAGAACACTCTGTGCAGAGAACAATAGTGGGCTATGCCTTTCGAGATCCAATGACATGATTCTCGGGCAGATGGAAAATGATTGGGTCTTGCGTTTCAGCGCTCACATCGGGATGGAATCAAGAAAAAATAAAACAAAAATAGAACAGCAAAATTGGTAAACGGTTCCCTGCTCTGTATTTATTTCTACCGTAAGGATAGCGAGGGGGCATAATTTATTGCCTTGCTTCCAAAACATCGGTTATGCCCATCCTCATTAGAACAAGCACGATGCGTTCGTTTTAATGAGGCCAGGGGCATTGGAAAAAAAACGGGGTTGATGGGAGTCTGGCCAGTGGGGGGAGGGGTGCACAATATATTGCCTCACTTCCGAAACATTGATTATGACCCCCCCCTCAATGGAACGAACGCACGCCAGCTCATTTCATTGGGGGAGGGGGGGGGAGGGGGTGGGGGTCCTAGCCAATGTTTTAAATGGAAGCAAAAATATGGGAGGGGGACATAAAAATATTGCCTTGCTTCCAAAGCAATGGTAATGATTGACCGACCCCTTAATTTGGAACAATAATTGAACAGAAGTCCCCCCCCCCCCCCCCTCAAATTTAGTGTGAAGGCATATTTGTTTAAATGGGGGGCAGGGGGGAGGGGGGCGTCAGGCATAAACCATGTTTTGGAAGCAAAAATGGGGGGGGGGGGGGGAGGCGTTGAATAAATTCAATTTCTTGTGGCAACTTGTCAAGTGAAGAGACTTAGTTAACCTTAAAGTAACACACCACTTGACAGACTTTTCGGTAGCTTGGCCTGAGGGCACAACAGTTACAGAGACAAAAGTTAAACAGAAGACAAGTTCAAAGAAGTTGAAAGAACACTTGCAGTTTTATTTTAATTAACTTTTGTAGAGACGAACTGAGAAATCTGAACTCCGTTTCCGTGGTGTTCAGAACCAATCAACAGAAATTACTAGTATTGCAACAAATCCCCGTCTACTTGGCATACCTGTATGTACTTGGGGTTATGCTGATTTGTTTCTTTGATTCTTAAAAAAAAATCAATTTTGCAAAGTCATTGGTGACCGTGAGATGAATAAAGTGGTGGCCACTATGAAAAAAAAAAATTTAACAGTCTGACTTGTTTGATAGTCACAGTCACCCACAGTCTGTCACTTGTGTTTTTAGTCAGAATCACTGTCAAGAGTTTGAACTTCGTCATCTGAAGATTCTGTATCCGTTTGTTCAAAGGTGGCATCATCCCATGACATCTTTGAACTGCCAGATGCAACTTCCATGTCTGTTGAATCTTCGACGTGCGAACTTACTTCTAGGCCCCTCAAAAGTTTTTTTTCGATTCGCCGTTTCGTGAGAGTACCTAGCCCATCAACATCATTTTCTTTTTCATTTCCATCTAAAAACGAATCACAGGCATTGTTTATCAACTGTTCCCGCACTGATTTGTCATTCAACTGCTCTCTGCGTGTACTGAAGTGTAAACAGTCTGAGATCAAAGCTGAGCTTAGTGTTGCGCGCCAATCTGTTACAATACGCCTAACTGAGGAGAACCCACGCTCAACGACAGCAGTTGAAAAGGGGATGCATAGAATCAGTTCGATCAACAGGAAAAAATTTCTATATTTGGCATCGTCAATGCTATACACCCAAGCCCAAAACTCTTTAGGTTTTTTTTTATCTCCTTCGCAGACAGTTGTGGACCATAGTAAAATTATAGTGCCTTAAATTCTCGCAGAATTTCAATTTCACTTTCAACATGGGCATTTGAGAGTGGCACTCTAAAATGCTGACAGAGGTCTTTAACATCATCAACACCAAATTTCACAAGATCCTTTGAGTCGTCAGGCCACAGAGTAGTGTCTATGAATTTTATTTTCGACAAAACATTTGCTGAATTTCCCAGTTCCTAGTACCTATCCTTGAGGGCAGTATCAAGTTTCTCTAGGGCCATTTTACACATCTTAGCAACCCTGTCCTTTGTTTGCATATTTGTTAATGTGACGGGCTCGTCGAATTCAACATTCATGAAATGAGATCTGGATTTGGGATTTGAGGGATCTTTTTCCCCATGTCGATCCACTTTAACACTGAGTTTTATTTTAAGAGAATTTTCCATTGAGGGCCTGGGCGCTCCAGATCTAGTACTAGCCCTTACATGAACAATTTCTGTTGGTGCGGGTGGGACTCCCTTATCGATTCTCTGCCAGAGATCTGATTTGCACTACCCTGGGTTATCAACTAAAAGTTCTTGTTCAGTTTGAAGAGCATGAAATGCACGAATCGAGTCAGCCATTGAACGAGCATCGTCAGACTGAAAAAGATTGGCAGTTGTTGACATCTGCAAAATCAAATCCTCATAAACACGACATCTAACAAGAAAGTTAAAATCTAAAAGTTTTTGCAACCAACCAGACACGTTAGCTGATAAAACTGCATCTTTGCCAGATTCTTTTACATTACCAAAATGGAAAATATAAATTAACCAGTTATAATGTCGTGCATTCAAAGCAAGTTTTAAATGTGGAAGGAATCTGGTGCCATGTGCTTTCGGCTGACTCAACACGACGATATTCATCTGGGTACCTAATTTCAAAAAAAGAACCACTCTTTTTGACTATTGCGGAAATGTAAACTAGATGGTGTCACTTGTGTGCAAAGCACACTATAGTGTATCCCCACATTTGCATCCTTGACTTTGTATGAATGCTTGATACAAAGAAGAAATGTATTGTATGACACACTAAAATCATATTGAGTGGCACAGGTGACACAGCTTCGTGCGCACCTACAGACTCCACTGCAACATTTGGGCATGGTTTTAGCATTTCGAATTACATACATGTACCCTGGGAGCCTTTCGCCGGAAACGGTCTAAGAAAACATGAAAGTGGCAACGGTGGCACCCCAAAATTCCGAAACCTTCGTGCACATCTGCAGACCCTACTGCAACTTTTGAGCATAGTTTTAGCATTTCAAATTACATACTCTGGGAGCTTTTCGCCGGAAATGATCTAAGAAAACACGCAAGAAAAACAGTGGCACCGCCACGTGGCATCTGAAAAATCTGAAACCTTTGTACACATCTACAGACCTTACTGCAACATTTGAGCATGTGTTAAGCATTTCGAATTACTTACCCTAGGAGCCTTTCGCTGGAAACGGTCTAAGAAAACACAAAAGTGGCAATGGTGACACAGCCACTTAGCACCCAAAAAATCCAAAACCTTCCTACGCATTTACAGACTCTACTGCAACATCTCAGCATGGTTTTAGCGTTTCGAATTACATACCCTAGGAGCCTTTCGCCGGAAACGGTCTAAGAAAACACGAAAGTGGCAATGGTGGCAAAGCCACGTGGCACCTGAACAATCCGAAATCTTTGTGCACATCTACAGACCCTACTGCAACATTTGAGCATGGTTTTACCATTTTGAAATACATACTGTAGGAGCCTTTCGCCGGAAATGGTCTAAGAGAACATGAAAGAGGCAATGGTAGCACAGCCACGTGGCATCCCAAAAATCCAAAACCTTCGTGTGCATCTACAGACCCTACTGCAACATTTGAGCATGGTTTTAGGATTTCGAATTACATACCCTAGGAGCCTTTCACCGGAAACGGTCTAAGAAAATGTGAAAGTGGCAACAGCACAGCCACTAGGCAGCTGAAAAATCTGAAACCTTCGTGCACATCTACAGACCCCACTGAAACATTTGAGCATGGTTTTAGTGTTTCGAATTACATACCCTAGGAGCCTTTCGCCGGAAACGGTCTAAGAAAACACAAAAGTGGCAACAGCACAGCCACGTGGCACCTGAAAAATCCGACACCTTCGTGCGCATCTACAGACCCCACTGCAACATTTAAGCATGGTTTTAGCGTTTCGAATTACATACCCTAGGAGCCTTTCGCCGGAAACGGTCTAAGAAAACACAAAAGTGGCAATGGTGGCACAGCCACGTGGCACCTGAAAAATCGGAAACCTTCGTGCACATCTACAGACCCTACTGCAACATTTGAGCATGGTTTTAGCATTTCGAATTACATACCCTTGCAGCCTTTTGCCGGAAACGGTCTAAGAAAACACGAAAGTGGCAATGGTGTCGCAGCCAGGTGGCAGCTGAAAAATCCGAAATCTCCGTGCGCATCTACAGACCCCACTGCAACATTTGAGCATGGTTTTAGCATTTCGAATTACATACCCCAGGAGCCTTTCGCCGGAAACGGTCTAAGAAAACACAAAAGTGGCAACGGTGGCACAGCCACGTGGCACCTGAAAAATCCAAAACCTTCGTGCGCATCTACAGACCCCACTGCAACATTTGAGCATGGTTTTAGCGTTTCGAATTACATACCCTAGGAGCCTTTCGCCGGAAACGGTCTAAGAAAACACAAAAGTGGCAACGGTGGCACAGCTACGTGACACCTGAAAAATCCGAAACCTTCGTGCGCATCTACAGACCCTACTGCAACATCTGAGCGTGCTTTTAGCATTTCGAATTACATACCCTAGGAGCCTTTCGCCGGAAACGGTCTAAGAAAACACGAAAGTGGCAATTGTGGCGCAGCCACATGGCAGCTGAAAAATCTGAAACCTTCGTGCGCATCTACAGACTCCAATGCAACATTTGAGAATGGTTTTAGCATTTCGAATTACATACCCTAGGAGCCTTTCGCCGGAAATGGTCTAAGAAAACACAAAAGTGGCAACGGTGGCACAGCCACGTGGTACCTGAAAAATCGGAAACCTTCGTGCGCATCTACAGACCCCACTACAACATTTGAGCATGGTTTTAGTGTTTCGAATTACATACCCTAGGAGCCTTTCGACGGAAACGGTCAAAGAAAACACGAAAGTGGCAATGGTGGCGCAGCCACATGGCAGCTGAAAAATCCAAAACCTTCGTGCGCATCTACAGACCCCACTGCAACATTTGAGCATGGTTTTAGCATTTCGAATTACATACCCTAGGAGCCTTTCGTCGGAAACGGTCTAAGAAAACACAAAAGTGGCAACAGTGGCACAGCCACGTGGCACCTGAAAAATCTGAAACCTTTGTGCGCATCTACAGACCCCACTGCAACATTTGAGCATGGTTTTAGCATTTCGAATTACATACCCTAGGAGCCTTTTGCCACAAACGGGCTAAGAAAACACAAAAGTGGCAATAGTGGCACAGCCACGTGGCACCTGAAAAATCGGAAACCTTTGTGCACATCTACAGACCCTACTGCAACATTTGAGCATGGTTTTAGCGTTTCGAATTACATACCCTAGGAGCCTTTCGCCGGAAATGGTCCAAGAAAACACGAAAGTGGCAATGGTGGCGCAGCCAGGTGGCAGCTGAAAAATCCGAAACCTTCGTGCACATCTACAGACCCCACTGCAACATTTGAGCATGGTTTTAGCATTTCGAATTACATACCCTAGGAGCCTATCGCCGGAAACGGTCTAAGAAAACACAAAAGTGGCAACGGTGGCACAGCCACGTGGCACCTGAAAAATCCGAAACCTTCGTGCGCATCTACAGACCCCACTGCAACATTTGAGCATGGTTTTAGCGTTTCGAATTACATACCCTAGGAGCCTTTCGCCGGAAACGGTCTAAGAAAACACAAAAGTGGCAATGGTGGCACAGCCTTTTGCCAGAAACGGTCTAAGAAAACACGAAAGTGGCTACGGTGGCACAGCCACGTGGCACCCGAAAAATCAGAAACCTTCGTGCGCATCTATAGACCCTACTGCAACATCTGAGCATGGATTTAGCATTTCGAATTACATATCCTACGAGCCTTTTGCCGGAAATGGTCTAAGAAAACACAAAAATGGCTACGGTGGCACAGCCACGTGGCACCCGAAAAATCCGAAACCTTCCTACATATCTACAGATCATTTAGCAACACCCTAGTGTAATTTTAGAACTCCGAATTACATAGGTTGGGACTATTCAGCAAAAAAGTGAAAAAATAACGCATTTTTTAAGTGGCTCCACAGAAGCCACCTGGTGGCACAAAAATTTAAAAGTTGTATTTTTGGGTTGCACAGACCCTATCGAACAACTGTAGAAAGTTACAGCGTTTCGAATTACAAAACCGGACGTACGGACGTACGGACGTACAGACGTACGGACGTACGGACGGAGATCATGACAATATCCCCGCATTTTTTAAAATGCGAGGATAATAATTTTCCTTTTAGAAAATCATCAATGTCCCCAAACAAACTGTATAGGGCATCGCTTGCAGCCAACTCTAATCTGTGGGATAAACAATGAACAGTCACTGCCCACTCTGCAATTGTGGATTTAAAAACAGTTATCAACCCTTTTTTGCATCCAAAATTTGTTGCAGCGCCATCAGTTGCTGCCCTAACTATTTTCTTATGATAACCCCTCTCAAGAAATGTCGATTTTATGGCATCAGGTGACCTGTTGAAAATAGCAACAAGAAAAAGTGATGCTGGACAACTCGGGTTATCCGATCCGCCTAACACTATTTTCTTATCGATTCATCATTGAAGACAACCAACCGGAGTTGCCCAGCATCACTTTATCTTGTTGTCATTTGGTGAACAGGTCATGTGCAGCAAATGTTGTCACGAAATTCCGCATCTCTTGATGAATCATAGAGCGATTATTTGGGAGTTGTAATTTGCAGTTAATCAGGTGTCTACATGTTTGCGATGTTTTAGACGAAAATGCAAAAAAAAACAAAACTTTATTCCCAATGTTTGCACGAATCCACCGAGATTCGCGCACTTGGTATTTTAAGCGAATCTTCATGCGAATCGATTCGCGGATTCGCGTCGAAATTCTGCCCCTGGATTCCCTCCTCCGATTGTCTATTAAGAAATCTAAATTTTGTAGTAAATTTCCTTTCTTATTATACCTACCACAATTGTTTACATGGAGGCCCTCCCATCTCCTTATTCGGGTAAGAATCCTTCCTCCCCGCTGATCGCATAACTCCAATGTTGGCGGACTCAAAAGAATGATTCATTACTTACTGACTGCACACTGGTACCGGGAGAACAGCGTCCCCTACTGAGTGTGCGCCGGTAGCACTCGACCCAGTTTTGGCTTATTTTTTCTTGGTGCTTTTGCACTACTTTTCTTTCCCAAATCCCTTGGAAAAGATCAAAATACAGAGTATATTTTCCGAGTTATGGACTTCCACTGTAGTGCAAGCCTGTAGTAAACAATTGTGGTAGGTATAATAAGAAAGGAAATTTACTATAAAATGTAGATTTCTCGAAAACAACACTTTTGTTTAAAAACTGAGATTTTATTTCTGATTGGAAGTTTGTTGTAAACCGGGCTTGTCATTGCTGGGGAAATAGATTCACACCGCATATTCAGCCAAAACTCAAGGAGTGTTGGCTGAATCAGTGCGTCACAATGACAAACCCAACCTTTTCGTTTTTGTTGGGGTGGTTCTTATCCTGTAGGGGTCAATGACATTTCCTCTAAAAGCATAAATCAACATGGGTTCACTGAAATTAACAATTTGAATACATCGAAAAATATGGTAATTTGTGACTTACATAAAATCCAATAACACAAACATCACTCACATCCCACTCACATCCCACCCACACAGTTTTTGAGTCACTTTGCAGGCCCGCATTCTCTGTTGTCTCTGGTTGCTCCTTCCTTGTTGCTCGTGTTTGGTCCTCGCAGCTCATTGTAGTGTCTTTGGCCTCTGGCCGCCTTTTCATACAACTGGAACTTCATTATACCACTGCCATTGCAATGTATTGTCACTTTATTTGGAAGCCTTTCCCTAACGTGATGGAATGTCACTCTACCATTGCCATCATACGGCCACTAATGTATCATCACTTGACTGGATGCTTTTCACTCAAGCAGTCGCCAGTTAGGGGGTTACGTGCTCCCATCCATTTATCTCAGAATAATCTTCATACTGGCAAAGCCGACTCTATGTATGGCTTGCCTTCTACAACTGGTAATACCGTCTACCTAAATGCCAACCTTCATGAGCCACCAGGGCTCATACTTCCCCCTTCTGGTCCAACACTCATATACTGACTTGGCCCCCGACAATTCTTACTCTAAATATGAGCTCTGGTTCCTCTTACATTACAATGTGCCTATACATTCGCACTGATGCAGCACACCTCTGACTAATAACATGGGACATCCCCAGCTCCTCACCTACGACCCACAGTCTTACACATCTTGAGACTGAAATGACTCTTATTAGAACGCAAGGACATTAATTCTCATTTTAACTGCTTCTCATGAACTTGGCCACTTAGATCTATCTTAATTTAATATTCACTTTTTAGTTTCTTTGAAACTCTCACATTTTCTATATATCCTGACATTCGGTGACAGACCAGATACATAATATGGATGTGTGTCCAGAACATGTGTGATGTTCTGTTTTTATGACAATTACCCATTAACTGGACATAATTATATAGATAATGACTGCACGCAACCACTTCCTTTTATCTTTTATCAGGCACCTCATCGTTGGGTTCGTCAGATGTGTGATAATTGTCATAAAATTTCCTGCTTAATTAGCAGTGTATGAATTACTTTACTGGCCTGTTTAAGTGCCAAATATGTTTTTGGGGTCCGTCCTACAGACAAACATTCTTATGCCTTCAGCCCAAGTGAGAAAAATTATCAAAATTATATACACTTTTAAACAACAAAATCGTAACTTCATGCTATCACCTTGACAAAGTTAGAAAGGTACAGTCATTGTCAGTATAGTTACATTAAGGGTTGCACTTTGTTACTACTCTTACCTGTTCTGGAAGACTCTGGGTTGAATAGAACTAAATAGAACTTCAACTGATTGAACTGAAGCTTGTAAAATTTAAATACACACAGTTTTCTGTATAAATAAATCACACTTTTTTCAGCTTTTTCCCAAATGCAGTGATTTCTGTATATTTGAATGCAAATATACAATAAAGCAATCATGCAAAAACTTACTCGTGTCTCTCTATTTTAGGGTCACTTCTTTCAGTTTTCATCTGACTTCTCCCTCAATTTGCTGGTCACTGGCTGCAACTGTTAAACTAATACAAGTAATAAAAAGAAAGATCTGAGACCGAGACAGTATAGCTGTGGAAAGCATCTTCAAGGTTTACGAAAGTCCTGTAACCCTTTGCGCAGTGACATAAAAATGCCAAGATTTCCAAGAGAATATTTTATAATTCTGCAACTTGGAATTCAACCAATACAGTCTTACTCTGTCAACCAAGATTGAATTGGTTAAATTCTAAGTTATATTATTGAAAAAATTGAATGAAATGTTGATATTACGAAACCAGTGTGCAAAGGGTTAAAATTGTTGAGGTTTGAATAGAGTCTAATTTCTGTTGGTATGAAAATTTGTAAGAGTTACCTGAAACAGGTTGCCTCAATGAAAACTTAAGGTATCTTTGTTTTGAGCTGCCTAAACTTCCAATTGGCTGATCCATTGGGTCAACAGGCAGATGGTTAATATGTTAAATTCAGCTTGTTGAAAATAGCTGAATAAGGTTTTTCTAGTAAGTTTGATTAATTTAATGTTATGTTTATGCTCTGTTCAGCTTTCAATGTACTTCAAAGAGTTTTTACATATAATGCCATTGTCTTGACCGGTAATATTTAAGAAAATCAATGGAATGGAAAATATTTTTAGAATACTGATGTAAATAAAAGTGTACATGGTTAATGGGAGATAGGCTTGTAGGTAATTTGGATTCCTACTTGAGAACACTGAGAATTTTTGAGAGATGCCTTGCGTGTTAACAGTTCAATACCATCAAGAAATATTTTAATTGCCAACTCTTGTGCAGCCAACTGCTCTAGTGGGAAAATTTTGTATAGCAATTCAGTAAAACTGCAAACCACTTTTTCCAATGTAAAAAGTGCACGACACGCAAGAAATACTTTGAATCTGTCACCAGTTGGTTGTTTCTGCCCCTACTCTTACTTAATAGAACAGTGGCAACTTGTAGGGGGTGCGGTGGCATTGCGGTAACCGATTCTCCTCAGCTCACCGAAGTTCAGCAATGTCGAGCCCGGTTAGTCCTTGGATGGGTGACTGTTTGAGCGATCTATTCGGACTCCTGTGTTGTGTCCTTGGGCAAGGCACTTAACCCTGATTGTCCACATGGGGGCATGATGATGCTGTGTACTAAGGCGTACTGCATGTCAATGGTGCGCATGTCTTCAACCAATCTAATCCTGCCTGTGCTGCAGTACGGAGTTAAGATGTTGGGGAGCTGGCAGCTGCTCATCGTTGCACGGTGGTTCTCTGCAGGTACTCCGGCTTCCTACACCCATAAAACTGTCACGGACACGATATGACCTTGGCTGTTAAAGTGTCGTTAAACCTTAATAATAGATAATAACTAGTTTATGCATCAGTTTTGGCTTGATTGAAAACAAGAGTCTCAACTTCTTTTCCAGTTTCATTTCATGCCTGTCTCAAATGACTATCACATGACACCACTAGGGTGCGCAGATTTTTGAGGTGGCAGTATTACAAACACAAAACAACTTGAGCATCTTTGGACAAACATTCCATAAGGCCTAAACAAGTTAAAAATCTGTTTCTCAGGCCCTCTCGCATGGTCATTTTGGCTCCCACTTGCTCTCTTTTTTTAACCAATGCAAACTTACAAAAATACCCAAGTTAATAAAATTGATAAATTTGTCCTTTGAGTGCAAGAAGGCTTTGCAATGCAAAGCCTTCTTGCACTCAAGGGACAAAAAACACCACCACCCATGCTATTCTAGAGATTATGAGGCCTAAAACATAAAACAAACCAAGAATATGAACTTTTGATGGCAAAGAAATAATTACAAAAATAAAAAATAAAATAACAAACTGCTCACCCACATGAAATTTTACAAGAAATGGCCTGAGAAACAGAAGATCTACTTTGTGGGGCCTAATTTCCTGTTTATTATATTTCAGGTGTGGTATTCAATTTTTAAATACTCACTGTCATGTAATAAACAAAGTATTTCGGCAGTTAATCAATGTGGGTTGTCATATTCCATCATGTTGATGAGACCATATTAGCCAGTCCAGGCATAATGGCTATGGTGTTTTGTTTTATCCAGCTGATCTGGTCTCATCAGCTTGACTGAATATGACAAATCCCGATCAGTTGACTGCTTTAAACCATTGTCAGTGCACAGGATATCAAAATTTATTATTTTAATTATTGTTCTTTCAAATTCAAACAAAAACAGTTCAACAAAAATATTATGTGACCTCTCATTGGAACAAACTCTTTCCAATGAAGGGGTCACATGATATGCTTTGGTTGAAATGTTTTGAAAAAAATTTTTTTTTTCAACTCATTAACTTGTAAATTATGTGGGTGAATGCATCTGATTTGCCAGGTAAAGGGTTAACTGGTTTTATTCAGAAGTGCAGGTACCACAACTTAAAGGCTTCATTTTCTGTGGATTTGCTTCATATAAACTTTGAAGTGAAATCATTTAGTCTGTATGGATCTGGCTTACTACAATTGTGTGGGAGAGTGCCTTAGCACTCTTCGATAAACTGTAACAAGGCAAAGACATGTGAACATATTTTGATTACCAAAAATAATTTAGCACACAACAGTTAATAACCTGTACCGCTGATCATGGAATATCCATTACAAAATACATTGCAATACCTTTTAAATTATTCCCTGACCATGATCTTTTCATAAAATAATTCAATTGCCCACTTAATTGGACATATCTTGAATGAATAGCCCTTTTAATTACGTATAATTTCTCCAAATACTGAATCATTTACCATATTTTTTATGCAAATTTGACCTGTTAATTGCTTGTAGGTCACAGAGTAAACCCCTGCTAATTGAATAAAAAATATTGTGATTTGTTGAAGAATCATACTGACAAGCACTAAATTCTCTGTTTATTGGTCTATCCGGCCTCACAACATCCAATATATGGATTTAATCTATTATTTCTTATCAACCTACCTCAGTTGTTTACTACAGGCTTGCACTACAGTGGAAGAACCTAACTCGGATAAAATACTCTCTATTTTAATCTTTCCCAAGATTTGGGAAAGAAAAGTGGTGTAAAAACACCACGAAAAAATAAGCCAAAACTAGGTTGAGCGCCATCGGCGCACACCCAGTATGGGACGCTCTTCCATAGTACAAATCCACGACTTCCGTAACAGTGCGCAATGCGTCAATTCGTCATTCTTTTGATCATCCGCACACGTGGTGGATGTGTGTGTGCCATCTTTGCTAAAGTAACAGTGATATTTTAACTCGTCGAAAATGGTTTTCCTGTGACTGGATTTATGGATCTGAAGATCGTGTAATAACAGGACTGTGTTTTATATATTCTCGTTTATATTTTCAACCACATTCTCATTGTTTATTATTTACTATTCCGTTTTCGCGAATGTTTTGTTTGCGACATCGTGTCATCACGATTCGACAATGAATTTTTTGGTTGATAAATTTTAATTGTTATTGGAGTTAGGTGTCGGCCGTCTGGGTTCTGCCACCTTCTCTCGTAGTTGAGGGTGTTCTTCTACTTTCTGTTTCTGTTGAGTTCACCTTTTTCTTCCACTGCTCTCACCTCTGTTCTTTCCAGTTCGGTTCCTTTAGGGCAATTCCTTTTGCCCTCGCCATTGGTGCGTTCTCGTGTCCGTTTCGTCCGCACCCACGGGTGGTGTGGAACGCTGTCGTTTCGGGAGCCTCCCGACTCGACCATGGCTGATGTGAGTTTACCCCCTCCGTGGGGGATGTGCAGCTCCTCCCACTCCTGCGGGGGGTGGTGAACGCTATCGTTTCGGGGTCGCCCGATTCGACAACGTCTGGTGAGAATTGCTCCCCCTCCGTGGGGGATGTGCAGCTCCTCCCGCACCAGCGGGGGGTGGGGACTGCTGTCGTTTCGGGGCTTCCCGATTCGACCATGTCTGGTGAGAGTTATTCCCCTCCCGTGGGGAATGTGCAGTGTTTTACCGTGGTGGATACTGCGGGAGCTGTTGGATTTCTGGTGTAGAGATATGTGGTTCCGGGACTATGCACCCTCTCCAGTCGACATCTGAGGCTGTCACTAGGGTTGTGACTCCTCCTTTGGAGGTCGAGCTTGGTGGCTCTCTCCGCTTTTCCGCCAGTTCCAACAGCTCCCGTCGTATCTGCTGCTACTGCTGTTCCGTCTACAACGTGATTGGGCACCGTTTTTCGCCGGCCTCGGCTTCTCCCTGCCAGGGTCTGCAGGGATGTCTGTAGTGTGGTTGTGGGGTTTCGGCCTCAGCCTTCCCAGACTTCCACTCGGCGAAGTCAATGGGGCTGCCGACTGAACCCCCTACTGTGTCCTCTCAGCCATTGAGCACAGTAGTTTTATACCTGCAGTGGTCTGCTGCAGTGTCTGGTTGTGTAGACGTGGGGGTATCGGCCTCAGCCTTCCCTGACTTCAACTCGGCGAAGTTGGAACTGGCTGCCGGACGGACCCTCTCCTGTGGTCTCTGCGCCGTCGAGCACCACAGTTGTCATTGGATTCGGTTGTTCTTAGTGGGACACTATGAACTCCGTGGCGTTTCCGTCCACTCATTCTGGCCACGCGTCCAGTTTTGGGGTACCAACGTCTTTTGTGCAGCCAGGACCTTCTGCCCTGCAGAGGTCCGCGGTGACTCTCATGAGTTCCCGCTATGTTGATCCTCGGGGTGTGCCACACCCCTATACACGTCTGCCTTCAGACGTTTTCGGCAGCCGCCCGTTGCTTCCAGCGAGGCAGTGAGTGGTTTCCAGGCGCCCCTTATGGCACCGCCTCCCGGGATTGGAAACAGGCCGCTTTCTGATCCCCCTGGTGTTCTGACACCATGGGAGGCGTCGGCTGGTTTGCCCACGATGGGCTATGTGTCTTCCGACTCAGGGGAAGAGTCAGACATGCTTGATGTCGAGAGCCAGCAGTCTTCGGACTTGGGGGCAGCTCTTGATTTCGTGTTTGGGTTCCTTCCGGATCTCAAATCATCTAACCAGTCGACAGTGTCAGCCAGGCCGCGATCATCGGTCGCGCGCCAACAGTCTATGGAGCAACCCGCTTCTGGGCGTCTTCGACCGTGCCCGTCGGTACAGTTGGTTGAAGCATTTTCAGCCTTGGACTCTAAGCTAAGTTCCAAGGCTATGAAGGCTCCATTCTTCACCAGGGTTGACACCTTTTTGCCTCCGGCGCTTTATCGTTCCTACGATTCCACCAATCCATTGGTCTACCAGACTTTGACGGTTTTGGATCCGGACTCCAATTCCCTCGGGCTTTCCAAGTCCAAGTCTGCAGTCATTCCGATGACGACTCTGGAGTCCACATTGGGCTTATCAAGAGAGATGCTTGGTATGCTTTCTCTCTCCGATCACGTCGTCTCAGCTTTAGCTGCTTATTTGCCTTCAGATAAGTTTGACGAGGTACAGGCTCCTTTGCGTGTGCTGTCCAAGGCGCTCATGCATCTTACTCACACACATGCCTGTAACACGGCTAATCTGGAATTAGTTCGAAGGGACTCTGTGCTGTAAACAGGCCGATCCCTTCCTGAGGAGCAGTGCGCTACTCTTCGATCTGCTTTTTTGGCAGGTCCGCAACTTTTCCATGGTTCTGTGTTGACGGTCCGGGATGACGTCCTATGTCATTCCAACGATCAGCTGCTGTTTCTTCAGCTTGATCAGCCTTCTAGGGTAGGCACGGGCTGTTCCAAGCCTAACAAGTACCCTCTGCTTCCTCTGCGAAGCAAAGGGGCTGATCCTTCTGCCACCACTTCTACTTCTTACTCAAGGGGTAAGGGTAAGCGTCGGCAGTCTTGAGGGAAGTCCCAAGATTCTTCATTCAGTAGAGGAGGTGTTTTCTCCTCTCGCGAGCCTCGTCGGGGTTCGAAATGAAGGTCCTCACCTTGACTCGTCCCAGGTTGGAGGAAGGATAGCAGAGTTCGCAGACTGTTGGGCCACCATCACATCCGATCCTTGGCTTTTAGATGTTGCTTGGTCCGGGCTGCGAATATCGTTCCGACGGCACCCCACTCTGTCCAGGGTGCCTTTTCCAACCACAGTTCCTTCAGACATTTTCGTCGGGAACTTTTGTCCACGGAGATAGACAATCTCCTGACAAAGGGGGCGATTGAGGTCATCAAGAACATTAGGTCAGTGGGTTTCTATTCCCGCCTGTTCTTGGTGCCGAAGAAGGACGGCCGACTCCGACCGGTTATATCGATCTGAGTTTCCTGAACCAGTCTATCATTGCTCACAAATTCAGCATGGAGACTTTCAGGTCGGTCCTCCGTTCAATTCACCAGGGAGATTTCGCTTCCAGCTTCGACCTGCGAGATGCTTTCTTTCACGTTCCGATTCATTGGGCGTTACGGAAGTATCTCAGGTTCGTTTTTCTGGGGCGAGTTTACCAGTTCAAGACCATGCCTTTCGGCCTCAACCTGGTTCCTTGGGCCTTCACCAGACTGATGTCGCATGTGATAGCTTTCTATTGCACACAGTCCAGGGTGACTACTTCGGCATATCTGGACGATATCCTCCAGGGGCATTCCAATGCTGCCTTACTGGAGTCGGATGTCGCCACTCTGTTGAGCTTGCTCGCGTCGCTAGGTTTCAGAGTCAACGAGGAGAAGTCGGACCTGGTCCCTTCTCAGTCGTTTTATCATCTGGGGATGGCTTTCCGCACACAATTCAATTTGGTGGCAGTTCCCCAGGCCAAGGCTGTGATTCTCTCAGCTTTTGCTCCGACTCTGTCCCAGTCCACATCCGCGACGGCTCGGAGTATTCTCCGGCTAATCGGTCTCTGCTGTTCGGTGACGGATCTCATTCCTCTAGGTCGGCTGCATGTCAAACCTCTCCAACACTTTCTGCTCAGTCGTTGGAGGCCGAATGTAGATTTTCTGGATCTGGTGCTTCAGTTTCTAGAATATCTTTATCCTCACCTCCTCCTCTGAGCGGATGTCCAGTGGCTTTCGCAGGGTGTTCCATTGGACTTACCCACGTCCGATCGCGTTCTGACGGCAGATGCCAGCGATCTCGGATGGGGTGTGATGTTGGATCCTCTAGGTCTTTCCATTCACAGGATGTGGGACCAGGATCATGCAGCTCTACACATCAACCAGAAGGAGCTTCTTGCTCTTCTTCTGCGTTTCAGGTAGTGGATCCCTCACCTGTCGAATCGCCAGGTCATTATGTTGTCCGACCATTCGACGGTGGTTGCTTACATTCGGAACCAGGGCAGCACGCACTCTGTTCCAATGTACGAATTGGCTTGGGATCTTATACTGCTCGCTCAGGATGTCCACGCCGGGGTGGCTGTTCGTCACATTCCCGGTCGCCTGAACGTCCTAGCCGACTCCCTGTCCCTTCGGGGCAGGGTCATTTCCACCAGGTGGATGCTCCACATGGCGGGTTCCATCGATCTCTTGTGACTCGTTGGAACCATCCAGTGGACACTTTCGTGTCCCCGTGTCCAGATGCTCTGGCTTTCGCCGTGGACGCTCTGGCCCTCCTTTGGGATGGTCTTGTCGGCTACGCCTTCCTACCGGTTCCGATTCCGCCTCAGGTTCTCATCCAGATATGAACCTGCAGTCATCGAATCCTTTCGATCACACCCGTCGCTTTGGTGGGTATGGATCAATCTGCTCCGCTCTCTGTTAGCGGCGGTTCCGGCATGTCTCCCTCTACCTCGCGACTTTCTTTGCCAAAGTCGTCCGAGGAGGTTTTCAAGTTGACCCGACTTCATTGTGCCTTCGCACATGTCTTTTATCGGGTCCTGTCTCCTCCGTAGTGGTTTTTTGAGACATGCAGTGGAGTTGCTTTTCTTCTTCAAGGAGGCACTCACTCCACTGGTTTAGCCTCTGTGGCTAAGTGGAAGGTTCTTTTGTCGATGGTGTGCGATCACTCTGTTGCTTCTGTCACTCCTTCGATCACACCGCTTGCGGAGTTTCTGGTATATGTTTGTTTCTGGGGGTCTCCAGCAATGGGTACTGACCATGCTTCGGAGACATTTTTTCCGTTGTGATACCGCATTGTTTCGACACTCATCCTTGCCTCTCCAAGCTTGTTCAGCTCTTTTCCTTGAAAAGGCCTAGGACTTTGCAGATTACTCCAAGATGGTCACTTTCTTGGGCGCTGCTCTGCTTGGGGGTGGGGGGCGTTCACGCCTTTATCCTGGATGAATATGCATTTTCCCACATGCCAGATCTCTCCTGCATCCATTTCTTGATGGACTTGTCTTGCTATTCGTGCAGCTTCTGCTCGTCTAGCTACTGGTGATTGTATTACCAATTGTTTTTTCTGCCACGAGGTGCGTGCATTGTCTTCCTCTTTTAATAACTCTGTCATGTTGTCGGATGACTTATGTTATACTGGCAGCCTTCTGAAGAAATACTACATTCTCCTTTTATCTGCGACAGTTGCAGGAGCCGACAGAGAACCTTGGGGCCCTCATTCTTCGGCTCAGGCTGTTGTCTATCCCAGCTTCTCAGCTTTTTTCAGGGTCAGTTCCAGCTTTGTGCTGTTACTGCCCTTTCTGTCTGTGTGTCGCACTTCACCATACGCCTCATCTTTCATTGGCTTTTCTAATGTTTGTGATGCTATGGTTTGATAGGCCTAGGGATCTCTTCCTCTGTCCACGGTCCCAGTGCTATTGAGTTATGTGTGGGTTGGTTATGTGATTCCCTCCAGCCTTTTGTCTATTCAGCCTGTAGTAAACAATTGAGGTAGGTTGATAAGAAGTATAAATTTTATAGTAAATTTCCTTTTTTATTATACCTACCGAAATTGTTTACATGGAGGCTCTCCCGTCTTCTTATTCGGGTAAGAATCCTTCCTCCCCGCTGATCACATAACTCCTGTGTTGTTCGGAATCAAAAGAATGACGAATTGACGCATTGCGCACTGTTACGGAAGTCGTGGATTTGTACTATGGAAGAGCGTCCCATACTGGGTGTGCGCCGATGGTGCTCGACCCAGTTTTGGTGGTGTTTTTACACCACTTTTCTTTCCCAAATCTTGGGAAAGATTAAAATAGAGAGTATTTTATCCGAGTTAGGTTCTTCCACTGTAGTGCAAGCCTGTAGTAAACAATTTTGGTAGGTACAATAAGAAAGGAAATTTACTATAAAATTTATACATCTTGTTTGACAGAGCTCCCTGATATCATAGAATAAACACTCAGTTTATGACTAGAATACATGAAAATAACCAAATTGCGGTTAACTAAACACTTATGCCAGTTGAATGTTTTTCACTGGAAAATTCTGCATTCATTTGCTGATTACATTATGTTATGTTGCATACTGTTGTTTGGGACTCTTTCCATCTTAATGTTTCATAATGGCACATCATGAACAAAAGTCAGGGTGTGCTATACTGACCACTCTTCATCTGTCATTGTCTCTTGCCATCAGTCGTTGTCTGTCTTAAAGGTGGTGTTTGAGTCTTCTCTCACACTGCTTGGCCGATTCCAATAAAATTTCATATGAAAGATGACTATGGAGGGGTAATTCAGTTTGATAAAATTGATTTGGTGGGGTTCACATAAAACTTGTCCAAATTTTAAACAATCTTCTCATCTGAAGGATAGAATGACTTGATATATGGTATTCAGCTTCCTTTTGAGGTATATACTCAAGTTTATTCAAGGGAAGTTTTAGTGGCAACATTGTAAGTTTTTCTGGGAAGTAGAGGAGCCCACTCAAAAATTATATTTTCAGAACCGATGGGCCAATTAAAACAATTTGCTATGAGGTATTATTGGATTATAAGTACTTGACTAATGCCAAAAATATATTTCTGCATCCCGTGGGAGCCGCAAGCGCTAAAAATAGAAACTTTTTTCAAACGGTCATATTTCAAAATCTGCATGGAACAGCCCAAAGTTTATAACTTAATGCAATATGCAAAACATTCTTTAAAAATCCTCCTTTACAAATCCATCAGTCAGAATGTTTTGATATTTGTTATACAGCATCCTTTTGCGAGGGGGAGGGGGATCAAATTCAAGTTTGTTCAAATCAAGTCCCTGGGTTCATTTTTAGGCTCTCCAAGGGAGCCCAAATGGATATTTGTTATACAGCATCCTTAGTGGTGTGAGATTTAAATTTGTTCAAATCATTTCACTGGGTTCGTATTTGAGCTCCCTATGGGAGCCTGCATTTTAACTTTGCGCAGTATGGAGAATATTCTTTAAAAATCTTCTTCGGATTCACCAGTCAGAATCCTTTGATAATAAGGATGCAGCATCCTGATGGGGATCAGATTCAAGTTTGTTCCAATCAAATCCCTGGGTTCCTATTTGGGCTCCCTGTGTGAGTCCTAAGATTAACTTTTTGTGATATGAGGAAAACTCTTTAAAAATATTCATCTTCAGGCCCACTGGTCAGGATCATTTGATATTTGGTATACAGCATCATTATGGGAGTCAGATTCATTTTTGTTTAAATCATGTCACTTAAATCATGTTCAAATTCATGAAAACCTCCAGCTCAGTTAGTAACTATTACTGAGCACTTTACCACGCTACCCTGGCCACCCTACTACACGAAATGATTAGATGGGAACCTGAATTTAACTTATTGCAATATGAATACAATTCCTGAAAAGTCTTCTTATAACAAACTATTAATTGAAAATAGAATATGTTTTCACTTTTGGAATTCACTAAAAAAAAAACAAGTGAGGTGTCCTAAGCAGAGTTTGAATAGTACTGGCTGATTTTGGCTATTACGTTGGGTAAAGAGTTGATATAAATGAGATTTACACTAAGGCTGTATAGTGTAGAGGGTTAGTTACTCAGTTACACATGAGTATTTTTTATATCCAGAAAGCATGTCTAACCCTTTGCATCGCACAGGGTTAATCACACTTTCTGGTTATAAAAATTGGTAATGGCCATATCACACACTACATGAAAATTTACATTGGCTAAGGCTGTAAAAATGCACAGGCTAAATTGGTATCACAGGCCTGGCCATTTGAGGGGAGCTATAGCTCTGGCTCTCCTTGGCTCTCCCCAAACCAAATTGAGGAGAGCCATAATTGCTCCCCTTAAACTGTAATGGCTCTCCTCAAACTTTCAATTCCCATATTAAAAACCTTGTATAATTGATGTTAGTGTAGTATAGCTCTCCTGAAATAGATTTAGGAGAGCCATAGTGGCTCCCCGGGATTTTTCAAAAGGCCAGACCTGGTATCATGTTATATAGGCTACAGGAATCAAGGAACTAATGGAAGTACTTATACAGGTTGTGGAATTTTTTTTTAATGTGAAGTCCAAAAATGAAAACATATTCTATTTTCAATTAATAGGTTGTTTTTTTCAGATCCACCAATCAGAATCTGTTGATATTTGGTATATGAAGTTCTTAGTGAGGTCAGTGTTCTTACTCATCAGGCTGCCAATCATTTTAACCCTTTTAACTTTCTTAATCTGTATTCTGTTGAAATTGGTAAATTTCTGTTTGTATGAAGTATTTGTAATGATGCAATTTCCTTGTGGGAACTCTGATGTTTGGCAGTGCTTGTTCTCCAAACCACATCTCCGATCAATGGAAAAAAAAAATGAAAGTAAATAATAGTCACGAAATATTGTTAAAAGACCCTTTGATTCCTTTGTGAAGAATGAATGACATTCTATCACAATACATTTTCTTCAGAAAGGGCCAACATTCACAGAGCTTACACCACCATTGTGTAAAAAAATTACACAACTAAACAGTCAGAAAAATAAAACCAATATATGAGCCTATGTAATTTTAAGAACTAGTCAGATTTCTGTTGGACTTGAGGAAAATTCATAAGAAGTAAATGTGAAATGAGTTGTCTCCCATGTGTACTAATCAGTTCTTTACTGAAAATTCTCTTGATTTCTTTTGACCAGTGGAGTGGAAACCACTCTTGACTGAACACTGGAATAATGAATATCCCTGTTAGATCTTGCATTTTCCAAGACCATTCATCTTAGTTCAGTGTTAGCCTGTTTATAATGCTCATCAATTATGTTAGAAATAACTGTTAATTAAATATGAGAAAATTCCATTTTTATAAATAGTACCGGTACTTCAGATCAATTTCTCAAGATATTTTTAATAACCTAAGATTATTTACATTGCTATCATCATATTAGTTGCTCTGTACTCTACTTAAGTAAATATTGATTCACAGACAAAATACAGCTAAATGCATATATTTTGTTTTTTTCCCTGCACACATAACTGACCATATCTTAACTGGTCTTGGTCATGATTCGCCATTGTGCAGAAATATGTGACCTTAAACACCAGTAAATAAATAAATAAATAAATAACTGATCTAGTTCCAATGCCGATCTGATCAGGCTTCAGCCCAAAATATCCAGTTGTATTCCTGGAGGGCCAGGGCATGAAACTTGAGGGGATGAAAAAGTTATGCTGAACAGAAAATCATTTTCTATACAGCATGGTGATCCAGTTTTTCATGGACCAAACATGATTAATTAAAGGATAATTTTATTTTACCACCCTAAAAATGCAATTTCCTGACATTTCTTTTTCTTTCAAGTTTTGTGTTTTATGTGTTTTATTGAATGTGACCGAAGTTTTATTGAATAAAATAAAAAAAAAACCCACAAATCGATAAGTTACTGTTCTGTGAATGTCCATTCCAACTTTGGTGAAGTCTACTGAAACTGGACATCTTCTTCAATTACAAATAGGAAAAAAGATTTGAATAGAAAAATTGTTTTGAAATATTCACTTCAACTTACGTCAAGTTTCAAGAGATCGTAATCGTCTTATGTCCGACACAAGTGACAAACTTTCAAATTAGGCCTGCCATGATTAATGAAGAAGTCGACTAATCACCAGAAACACCCATAATCGGCTTCAATTTCAAAGTCGACGATTATGGGTTTTCATCACTCATTTACTGATAAATTATTAGTTATTACTCACCTCCGCATCATGCTCATAAAAAGTGTCAGAGACTGTAGGATATCAAAATACATTGTAATTGATATGGGAAAGAAGTATAAAGATACAACACATGACACCATGTCTAGCATTGTAGAAAGTATGGGAGTACAAATAATTGCCCTTCTCAGTTTGCCAAGGAGTGCAATTGCCTTGTTAAATCTCAATGCAGCTATTATTAGACTCTTGACCACCTGAGGTCCAAACCTGAGCCTAGGCTCAGGTTTGGGCCTCAGGTGGTCAAGAGGCTGAATTTTTCTGAGAGCAGTAGGCATGCAGCATGCCTGCATGCTTAAAGAATGTCCGGCCCGAGGAACTAATGACCAGAAATATTGTTCTCTATACAGTTGTTTCTAGAGGTCACAGAGTATGATTTAAGTCGACTTTAACCGATTATTCTTCTTCAAACGTCAATCATGAAATTTTATAATCATGCCAGCCCTATTTCAAATTGTGCCTGTCACTGTCTTGGATGACTATAATTTCCGAGGTTGAATGTACTTTTCATACAGAGAACTTCACACCTTGTTACAGGCCAACCACTAGAATAACAGAATACTGCAGTCATGGCCTTGTTAAATGATGTAAACATTTCTACAAGATCTTATTCATGGAGCTATTCTTCTTTCTACAACATTATGACTGAGACATAAATAAGACCATTTAAAAATCCTTTCTGTTCAAGCGGATTGGGTTGTGTGTATTCAACTTGAAAACAAACCACACAATTCATGACAACAAATTGATGCTTCGTTATCTGTGTCGGAAAAAATAATCAGTGTAATTCTGTATTTGTTGAAATGAATTGTGTGGTTTGTTTGGTTGCAGTATAAAACTTTTGGTGTATCTTGTTTATATGTCATATCAGAGATATATGTTCAAGAGATTCTTTTTTTGAAGTGTCTCTTTCTTTCTCCAATATATTATTTGCCACATTTCTGGCACGTTATGAGGTATATACAATTTCTAGTTTGACAGTGTGCATGGGGGCCCGTAAATGGTTTTTAGCTCAACTTTGACGTAAGTCAAATTTGAGCTTATGCTATGGCCAGTTGTCCGTCGTCCGTCTGTCCGTCTGTCCATCAACAATTCAATACGGCTCGGGCTAGAGGCCGCATTTATGAACCGATCTTTACGAAACTTCTTGGGTACCTTTGTTATCACCGTGGGACGAGAACGAGTATTTTGGAGTCTGGTCCGAAATTCAAGTTGGCCGCTGGCAGCCATTTTGTACAAAATTAGGTGCAATCAGATTTTTTTGCAGAACTTCCATATGAAAGCTCTGATTTGAATAATTTTTTGTGTGAATGTTTAGTACCATGGTATACATCACATATAATACAGGTTTTTTTCTTGTGCGTAAATTATGCAAATTAGACTAACTTTGATGTATTTAGTGTTACTTTCAGCACTGTAAGTGCAAATGCCAATACGGCTCGCGCTAGAGGCCGTATTTATGAACCGATCTTTACGAAACTTCTTGAGTACCTTTGTTATCACCGTGGGACGAAAACACGTGTTTTGGGGTCCGGTCTGAAATTCAAGATGGCCGCTGGCAGCCATTTTGTACAAAATTAGGTGCAATCAGATTTTTGCACAGAACTTCCATATGAAAGCGCTGATTTGAATAATTTTTTGTGTGAATAGTTAGTACCATGGGATACATCACATATAATACAGGTTTTTTTCTTGTGCATAAATTATGCCAATTAGACTAACTTTGATCTATTTAGTGTTACTTTCAGCACTGTAACTGCAAATGCCAATACGGCTTGGGCTAGAGGCCGTATTTATGAACCGATGTTTACGAAACTTCTTGGGTACCTTTGTTATCACTGGGGGACGAGAACGAGTGGTTTTGGGTGCGGTCCAAAATTCAAGATGGCCACCAGCATCCATTTTGTACTTTAGTTAGTGCAATCAGTTTTTTGTACAGAACTTCTGTATGAAAGTTCAGATTTGAATGAATTTTTGTAGGAATGTTTAGTAACACGGAATACATCACATATAATACAGGTTTTTTTCTCGTGCAGAAATTATGCAAATTAGATGAACTTTGATTTGTTCAGTGCTACTTAATATTAGTCAATACGGCTTGGGCTGGAGGCTGTATTTATGAACTGATCTTCACAAAACTTCTTGGGTACCTTTGTTATCACCTTGGGATGAGGACGAGTGTTTCTGTGTGGGGTCCTAAATTCAAGATGGCTGCCAGTGGCCATTTTGTACCGAAATTAGGTCTAATCAGTTTTTTGTACACAACTTCTATATGGCTCAGGCTAGAGTCCGTATTTATGAACTAATCTGTACAAAACTTCTTGGGTACCTTTGTTATCACCGTGGGACGAGATTGAGTGTGTTTTAGGTGAGGTCCAAAATTCAAGATGGCCACCAGCAGCCATTTTGTACCAAAATTAGTGCAATCAGTTTTTTGCACAGAACTTCTGTATGAAAGTTCTGATTTGAATAAATTTTTGTAGGAATGTTTACTAACATGGAATACATCACATATAATACAGGTTTTTTTCTCGTGCAGAAATTATGCAAATTAGATGAACTTTGATTTGTTCAGTGCTACTTATACACAGTAAGTGCACATGTCAATACGGCTCGGGCTAGAGTCTGTATTTATGAACCGATCTTCACGAAACTTCTTGGAGTCCCTTTGTTATTACCTTGTGACAGGAACAAGTGTTTTGGGGTGCCTTTGTTATCAATGTGCTATGAGAACAAATATTTTTGGGTTCAGCCAGACCCACTTTGGGACTCAAAGATTTCTTTTCTAGTTTAGCATCTAACTGTCACCCCACCTTTACAATACTTTACCTATATATTTGTTACATGCTACGGTCAGCATTTATGTACAGACCGTTACAATACTTTACATGTACCCTTGTTATCAGGTCATTACCTAGATGTTTGTCATTGCTGTGTCACATACTATACATGTACATGTCTTAAACAAGTTGAGCTACAGTGTCATTGACACTTTCATTTGTGGTTGTCTTGAAGCGGACTTTTAGTTTATTCGTCCTCAGGCTTTTTGCCATTGGTATAGATGCCCTTAGCACTGTGGTGACTAGGCAGTTTTGCTGGCATTTATCTAGAAATAATGTCTGTTATTCTTGCTTTACTAGTTTCACCTTATGACAGACTAGTATACATTTTGCTCAGGGGAAAATCTTTGCCTTGACTTCATTTTTGAGGCATGCCATCACAATTGCGCACCTATTATGGACCATATTTGAAAGTTAGGTAACTTTTTTTTCATGCTTGTAAAATATCAGCAGTAGGATATGCCCAATAAATTCTATGCTACATCCCGGCCTAGCTGGGTGTTATGCCCCCTATTATAATATCAGAATTGATATGTCCTTAGTTAATAATTATAAATGATTAATATTTTCTAAAATTATTTTTTTAATTAGAATTAGCAGACTTTGCCATTTGTGATCACATATTTGCTCTGAGTGACCTTTGAATGTACCTATAACATGTTTACAGATACTGTTACACAGAATCTATTTTTAGCTCACTGATTGTTCATTTGGGTCGCCCTTGTTTACTTGAAATTAGACAGAATCATCTAGAAGCTTAATGAGGTGATTTTATTCAGCCAATAGAAATTAATGGAATAAAAGAACATTTGAGAAATTTCTTATTCTAGAACTTTCTATCTGAAGACTATATAAATAACCTTTGTCAATAGAATTCAGGCATTCTATTCATATATACAGCATTGAAAAGTCCTTTGTTTATGCATTCAGCATTTATTGAACATTGGAGATTATTATTACAGGACAGTGTATTATTACTGCCAGCAGCTGAGAATTTATTATGTATTCCACGGAATATTTTTTGAGATCTGTGCTTTTTTGTGTATTGGAAATTGTTACCAAAATTTGAAGAGAATTTATTCTGTTGTGTACCAGAGTTTAATCTTGTGAAAACCGTGATTTTACTGGGTTATTTTAAAACCATCTGTGGAGAAAATACTTGTTGGATATTAATTCCATTTGAATTTTGCTGAGTGATTTATTGGAATTTATTGGAGACTGCTGAATTTTTGAGTGAACATTTCATTACAGTTTATGAGATACTCTGTTTGCAGGCACATTCTTGGACATGACAGTACCAGCTGGAAAGTTTTTTTTTTATTACTGGGTTACTGAATTCTATTGAACTTTATTTTGGACTAACTGCTAAGTGTTTCTGTTTCATTTTTCTGCAAACCAAATGGTGTAAAAGATTTTGTAGCATTTTCGTCTCAAATTATTTTGGTTATTAAATTTTTGAATAGTTAAATTTGAGTTATTGTTGCTGATTCTCAGATTTCTTTCTGTTGCCATTATTGTTATTTTTACACCATAAGACTGGCCTTAGAGCACAGGCACGCCTGGGGTAAGGCATAGAAATTAATATTACAACTACTGACACAGATGTTTATCAGTAACCGTATTAATACTACAGGTATGAAATACTTTCATATGAAGAAAATAACATACTCTTCACAAAATCACTTAAAAATGAGGGAGTATGGTGGCTTATTATATTCCACACAACAAAGTTGCTGGGGTATAATGTTTTTGACTGGTCCATCCGTCAGTCCGTCAGTCAGTCCTGCTTGTTTTCCGGACTTTTTTTCTACACGCTTCCAGATATTGAGCTGATTTTTGGTATGTGAGTCTAACATGGTGGCCTACAGATCAAGTTTGCATTTTTTTCTGCTCCACTGATTTTTACCGAAATTACGGCCCTTGGACTCTGAAAAATTCATCAAAATTACAGTTTTCTGGACTTTTTTTCTACACGCTTCCAGATATTGAGCTGTTTTTGGGTATGTTAGTCTAACATGGTGGCCTACAGATCAAGTTTGCATTTTGTTCCGCTTCACTGATTTTTACCGAAATTACGGCCCTTGAACTTTGAAAAGTTCATCAAAATTACAGTTTTGCAGACTTTTTTCCTACACGCTTCCAGATATTGAGCTGATTTTTGGTATGTTAGTCTAACATGGTGGCCTACAGAACAAGTTCACGTTTTGTTTCACTCCACTGATTTTTACCAAAATTACGACCCTTAGACTCTGAAAAATACATTAAAATTACAGTTTTCCGGACTTTTTTTCTACACACTTTCAGATATTGGGCTGATGTTTGGTATGTTAGTCTGACATGGTGGCCTACAGATCAAGTTTGCATTTTGTTCCGCTCCACTGATTTTTACCGAAATTACGGCCCTTGAACTTTGAAAAGTTCATCAAAATTACAGTTTTCCAGACTTTTTTCCTACACGCTTCTAGATATTGAGCTGATTTTGGATATGTTAGTCTAACATGGTGGCCTACAGAACAAGTTTGGGTTTTGTTCTGCTCCACTGATTTTTACCAAAATTACGGCCCCATAGACTTTGAAAAGTTCATCAAAATTACAGTTTTCTGGGCTTTTTCTCTGCTTGAATTCTTTCAATACCGTTGAAACTACAGAACACTGTTTTCTGCAGTATTCCTAGAATCTATGTTTATTTTTAAAAAAATGATTAGAGCTTGAAATATCGGGGCACGTGGGGTATGTGAGCGTGCTCACTAAGGTTCTATATTTTGTTAGAGCATTCACCATTGGACTTTAAACCGAAAGGTTGACAGTTTGATCTTGACCCATGTCATCTGTGCTATGTCCTTGAGCAAGACACTCAAGTCTGATTGCCCATATGGGAGCATGGTGGTGTTGTGTACTATGGCATACTGCCTGTTGTTAGAGCACTTGCCTTTAACTGCTGCTAACTTTGCCTGTGCCATGTTAGTAAATTGGATAGTCTGACAGTTTCTCACCACTGTCCTGTGTTTCTCTCTGGGTACTCTTGTTTCCTTCTCCACCCATAAAGCTGTCCGACATGATGTGACCCAGGTTGTTGAAAGCATCGCTAGACCCCAATAAACAAACAAACTTACCATTGAATATCTGCGGTGACAATTTTAACTTCTCTGACAGTGTGCCATAACTGGTTGAGTGCTATAATAATAATAATAATAATAATAATAATATACCGATTTATATAGCGCCAAAATGATAGTTCAGTGGATGAAGACCCATATTCTAAGGTGCTGTACATGTTACTGAGCTCATGCAAATATACTAATAGATTTTTTACAGTATTTCACAGTTGAGAACATCACTTATAGGCTTTTTGAAACAGATATATTTTGAGATCTTTCTTGAAAGTGTTGACATTTGACAGTCTTTTTAGATGATCAGGTAAATAATTCCACAAGTGAGGACCAGCAAATGAGAATGACCTATCTAGTATCTCCAAATGTCTTACACCTATTTTTTGGAACATGTAGTAGCATTTTACCATCAGACCTAAGGTTGTATTGACAAGCACTCTTGGTATTGATGAGTTCTTCTAAGTAGGCTGGTGACATGATATTTTGTGCCTTGAAAACTAATAAGTGATGTAGCATTTCTTATCAACCTACCTCAATTGTTTACAACAGGCTTGCACTACAGTGGAAGAACCTAACTCGGATAAAATACTATCAATTTTAATCTTTCCCAAGATTTGGGAAAGAAAAGTGGTGTAAAAACACCACAAAAAAATAAACCAAAACTGGGCCGAGCGCCATCGGCGCACACCCAGTATGGGACGCTCTTCCATAGTACAAATCCATGACTTCCATCACAGTGCGCAATGCATCAATTCGTCATTCTTTTTCTATCCGAAGCACTAGCATGTGTTTCCGCCATATGCGTTTCCGCCATATGCATTATGAAACAGTGATAATTCAACTCGTGGATAATGGTTTTCCTGTGACTGGAATTATGGATCTGAAGATCGTATAATAACAGGACTGTGTTTTATATATTCTCGTTTATATTTTCAACCACATTTTCATTGTTTATTAATTACTTTTCCGTTTTCGCGAATGTTTTGCGACATCGTGTCATCGCGATTCGACAATGAATTTTTTCGGTTGATAAAATTTTTTATTGGAGTAGGTGTCGGCCGTCTGGGTTCTGCCACCTTCTCTCGTAGTTGAGGGTGTTCTACTTTCTGTTTCTGCTGAGTTCACCTTTTTCTTCTACTGCTCTCACCTCTGCTCTTTCTTTAGGGCAATTCCTTTTGCCCTCGTCATTGGTGCGTTCTCGTGTCCGTTTTGTCCGCACACGCGGGTGGTGTGGTATGCAGTCGTTTCGGGAGCCTCCCCACTCGAAAACACCCATGATGTGAGTTTACCCCCTCCGTGGGGGATGTGCAGCTCCTCCCGCTCCCATGGGGGGTGGTGAACACTTTCGTTTCGGGTTGCCCGATTCGACCACGTCTGATGAGAATTGCTCCTCCTCCGTGGGGGATGTGCAGCTCCTCCCGCACCAGCAGGGGGTGGGGACCGCTTTCGTTTCAGGGCTTCCCGATTCGACCATGTCTGGTGAGAGTTATTCCCCTTCTGTGGGGAATGTGCAGTGTTTTACCGTGGTGGATACTGCGGGAGCTGTTGGTTTTCTGGTGTAGAGATGCCTGGTTCCGGGACTATGCGCCCTCTCCAGTCGACATCTGAGGCTGTCACTAGGGTTGTGACTCCTCCTTTGGAGGCCGAGCTTGGTGGCTCTCTCCGCTTTTCCGCCAGTTCCAACAGCTCCTGTCGTATCTGCTGCTACTGCTGTTCCGTCTACAATGTCATTGGGCACCGTTTTTAGCCGGCCTCGGCTTCTCCCTGCCAGGGTCTGCAGGGATGTCTGTAGTGTGGTTGTGGGGTTTCGGCCTCAGACTTCCACTCGGCGAAGTCAAATGGGGCTGCCGACTGAACCCCATACTGTGTCCTCTCAGCCATTGGGCACAGTAGTTTTATACCTGCAGTGGTCTGCTGCGGTGTCTGGTTGTGTAGACATGGGGGTATCGGCCTCAGCCTTCCCTGACTTCAACTCGGTGAAGTTGGAAGTGGCTGCCGGCCGGACCCTCCCCTGTGGTCTCTGCGCCGTCGAGCACCGCAGTTGTCATTGGATTCGGTTGTTCTTAGTGGGACACTATGAACTCCGTGGCGTTTCCGTCCCTCATTCTGGCCACACGACCAGTTTTGGGGGTCCAACGTCTTTTGTGCAGCCTGGACCTTCTGCCCTGCAGAGGTCAACGGTGACTCTCATGAGTTCCTGCTATGTTGATCCTCGGGGTGTGTCACACCCCTATACACGTCTGGCTGCAGACGTTTTCAGCTGCCGCCCGTCGTCCCACGTCGGGTCTTTTGGAGGATCGTGACCCTTTGCTGGTTCAGAGGGTCAGCGGTGAAGCCACTTTGCCGGTTCGTTCCTCTGTTGAACCAGCCAGTACGGGCAGTGAGCTTAGGGAGGCCCTCTCCTTACTCACTCAGGTTCTGTCAACGAGCCTTCCTGTTGCTTCCAGCGAGGCAGCGAGTGGTTTCCAGGCGCCTCCTATGGCGCTGCCTCCCGGGATTGGAAACAGGCCGCTTTCTGATCCCCTGGTGTTCCGACACCATGGGAGGCGTCGGCTGGTTTGCCCACGATGGGCTATATGTCTTCCGACTCAGGGGAAGAGTCAGACATGCTTGATGTCGAGAGCCAGCAGTCTTCGGACTTGGTGGCAGCTCTTGATTTCGTGTTTGGGGGGTTCCTTCCGGATCTTAAACCATCTAACCAGTAGACAGTGTCAGCCAAGCCGCGATCATCGGTCGCACGCCAACAGTCTATGGAGCAACCTGCTTCTGGGCGTCTTCGACCGTGCCCTTTGGTACAGTTGGTTGAAGCATTTTCAGCCTTGGATTCCAAGCTAAGTTCCAAGGCTATGAAGGCTCTGATCTTCACCAGGGTTGACACCTTTTTGCCTCCGGTGCGTTATCATTCCTACGATTCCGCCAATCCATCGGTCTACCAGACTTTGACGGTTTTGGATCCGGACTCCAATTCCCTCGGGCTTTCCAAGTCCAAGTCTGCCGTCATTCCGATGACGACTCTGGAGTCCACATTGGGCTTATCGAGAGAGATGCTTGGTATGCTTTCTCTCTCCGATCACGTCGTCTCAGCTTTTGCTGCTTATCTGCCTTCAGATAAGATTGACGAGGTACAGGCTCCTTTGCGTGTGCTGTCCAAGGCGCTCATGCATCTTACTCACACGCATGCCTGTAACACGGCTAATCTGGAATTAGTTCGAAGGGACTCTGTGCGGGACACAGGCCGATCCCTTCCTGAGGAGCAGTACGCTGCTCTTCGATCTGCTTTTTTGACAGGTCCGCAACTTTTCCATGATTCTGTGTTGACGGTCCGGGATGACGTCCTACGTCATTCCAACGATCAGCTGCTGTTTCTTCAGCTTGATCAGCCTTCTAGGGTAGGCACGGGCCGTTCCAAATCTAACAAGTACCCTCTGCTTCCTCTGCGAAGCAAAAGGGGCTGATCCTTCTGCCACCGCTTCTGCTTCTTACTCCAGGGGTAAGGGTAAGCGTCGGCAGTCTTGAGGGAACTCCCAGGATTCTTCATTCAGTAGAGGTGTTTTCTCCTCTCGCGAGCCTCGTCGGGGTTCGCAATGAAGGTCCTCACCTCGACTCGTCCCAGGTTGGAGGAAGGATAGCAGAGTTCGCAGACCGTGGGCCACCATCACATCCGATCCTTGGATGTTCGATGTTGTTTGGTCCGGGCTGCGAATATCCTTCTGACGGCACTCCACTCTGTCCAGGGTGCCTTTTCCAACCACAGTTCCTTCAGACATTTTACGTTGGGAACTTTTGTCCACGGAGATAGACAGTCTCCTGACAAAGGGGGCGATTGAGGTCATCAAGAACATTAGGTCAGTGGGTTTCTATTCCCGCCTGTTCTTGGTGCCGAAGAAGGACGGCCGACTCCGACCGGTTCTCGATCTGAGTTTCCTGAAACAGTCTATCATTGCTCCCAAGTTCAGCATGGAGACTTTCAGGTCGGTCCTCCGTTCAATTCACCAGGGAGATTTCGCTTCCAGCTTCGACCTGCGAGACGCTTACTTTCACGTTCCGATTCATTGGGCGTTACGGAAGTATCTCAGGTTCATTTTTCTGGGGCGAGTTTACCAGTTCAGGGCCATGCCTTTCGGCCTCAACCTGGTTCCTTGGTCCTTCACCAGACTGATGTCGCATGTGATAGCTTTCCATTGCACACAGTCCAGGGTGACTACTTCGGCATATCTGGACGATATCCTCCAGGGGCATTCCAATGCTGCCTTCCTGGAGTCGGATGTCGCCACTCTGTTGAGCTTGCTCACGTCGCTACGTTTCAGAGTCAACGAGGAGAAGTCGGACCTGGTCCCTTCTCAGTCGTTTTATCATTGGGGGATGGCTTTCCGCACACAATTCAATTTGGTGGCGGTTCCCCAGGCCAAGGCTGTGATTCTCTCAGCTTTTGCTCCGACTCTGTCCCAGTCCACATCCACGACAGCTCGGAGTATTCTCCGGCTAATCGGTCTCTGCTGTTCGGTGACGGATCTCATTCCTCTAGGTCGGCTGCATGTCAGACCTCCCCAACACTTTCTGCTCAGTCGTTGGAGGCCGAATGTAGATTTTCTGGATCTGGTGCTTCAGTTTCCAGACTATCTTTATCCTCACCTTCTCTGGGCGGATGTCCAGTGGCTTTCGCAGGGTGTTCCGTTGGACTTACCCACGTCCGATCACATTCTGACGGCAGATGCCAGCGATCTCAGATGGGGTGCGATGTTGGATCCTCTAGGTCTTTCCATTCACGGGATGGTTGACCAGGATCATGCAGCTCTACACATCAACCAGAAGGAGCTTCTTGCTCTTCTTCTGCGTTTCAGGCAGTGGATCCCTCACCTATCGAATCGCCAGGTCCTTCTGTTGTCCGACCATTCGACGGTGGTTGCTTACATTCGGAACCAGGGCGGCACGCACTCTGTTCCAATGTACGAATTGGCTTGGGATCTTATACTGCTCGCTCAGAATGTCCACGCCGGGGTGGCTGTTCGTCACATTCCAGGTCGCCTGAACGTCCTAGCCGACTCCCTGTCTCGTCGGGGCAGGGTCATTTCCACCAGGTGGATGCTCCACATGGCGGGTTCCATCGATCTCTTGTGACTAGTTGGAACCATCCGGTGGACACTTTCGTGTCCCCGTGTTCAGATGCTCTGGCTTTCGCCGTGGACGCTCTGGCCCTCCTTTGGGATAGTCTTGTCGGCTACACCTTCCTACCGGTTCCGATTCCGCCTCAGGTTCTCACCCAGATATGAACCTGCAGTCGTCGAATCCTTTCGATCACACCCGTCGCTTCGGTGGGTGTGGATCAATCTGCTCCGCTCTCTGTTAGCGGCGGTTCCGGCATGTCTCCCTCTACCTCGCGACTTTCTTTGCCAAAGTCGCCCGGGAGGTTTTCAAGTTGACCCGACTTCATTGTGCCTTCGCACATGTCTTTTATCGGGTCCTGTCTCCTCCGTAGTGGTTTTTCGAGACACGCAGTGGAGTTGCTTTTCTTCAAGGAGGCACTCACTCCACTGGTTTAGCCTCTGTGGCTAAGTGGAAGGTCCTTCTGTCGATGGTGTGCAATCACTCTGTTGCTTCTGTCACTCCTTCGATCACACTGCTTGCAGAGTTTTCTGGTATATGTTTGTTTCTGGGGGTCTCCAGCAATGTGTACTTGTCCATGCTTCGGAGACATTTTTTTTTTTTTTTCTCTATGTGATACCGCATTGTTTCGACACTCATCCTTGCCTCTCAAAGCTTGTTCAGCTCTTTTCCTTGAAAAGGCCTAGGACTTTGCAGGTTACTCCAAGATGGTCACTTTCTTGGGCGCTGCTCTGCTTGGGGGTGGGGGGCGTTCACGCCTTTATCCTGGATGAATATGTGTTTTCCCACATGCCAGATCTCTCCTGCATCCATTTCTTGATGGACTTGTCTTGCTATTCGTGCAGCTTCCGCTCGTCTAGCTACTGGTGATTGTATTACCATTTGTTTTTTCTGCCACGAGGTGCGTGCATTGTCTTCCTCTTTTACTAACTCTGTCATGTTGTCGGATGACTGATGTTATACCGGCTGACTTCTGGAGAAATGCTACATTCTCCTTTTCTCTGCGACAGTTGCAGGAGCCGACAGAGACCCTTGGGGCCCTCTTTCTTCGGCTCACTCAGGATGTTGTCTATCCAAGCTTTTCAGCTTTTTTTCAGGGTCGGTTCCAGCTTTGTGCTGTTACTGCCCTTTCTGTCTGTGCGTCGCACTTCACCATACGCCTCATCTTTCATTGGCTTTTCTAATGTTTGTGATGCTATGGTTTGATAGGCCTAGGGATCTCTTCCTCTGTCCATGGTCCCAGTGCTATTGAGTTATGTGTGGGTTGGTTATGTGATTCCCTCCAGCCTTTTGTCTATTCAGCCTGTTGTAAACAATTGAGGTAGGTTGATAAGAAGTATAAATTTTATAGTAAATTTCCTTTCTTATTATACCTACCGAAATTGTTTACATGGAGGCCCTCCCGTCTTCTTATTCGGGTAAGACCGCTGATCACGTAACTCCTGTGTTGTTCGGAATCAAAAGAATGACGAATTGATGCATTGCGCACTGTGACGGAAGTCATGGATTTGTACTATGGAAGAGCGTCCCATACTGGGTGTGCGCCGATGGCGCTCGGCCCAGTTTTGGCTTATTTTTTCGTGGTGTTTTTACACCACTTTTCTTTCCCAAATCTTGGGAAAGATTAAAATAGAGAGTATTTTATCCAAGTTAGGTTCTTCCACTGTAGAGCAAGCCTGTTGTAAACAATTTTGGTAGATATAATAAGAAAGGAAATTTACTATAAAATTTATACATTTATTTATTTATTGGTGTTTAAGGTCACATACTTATGCACAATGACTAATCATGACCGTGACAGTTTTACGGGTGGAGGAAGCCGGAGTAACTGGAGAGAACCACCGAGCAATGACGAGCAGCTGCCAGTTCCCCAACATTGTAACTCCGCACCATAGCACAGGCAGGGTTAGTTTGGTTGAAGACATGCGCACCATCGACGTGCAGTATGCCTTAGTACACAGAGTTATTGTGCTCCCTTGTGGACAATCGGGGTTAAGTGCTTTCCCCAAGGACACAATGCGGGAATCCGAATTGACCGCTCAGACGGTCACCCATCTGAGGGTTAACCAGACTCAGCGTTGCTTAACTTTGGTGATCTGACGAGACCCTGTTACCACAATGCCACTGTGCCCCCCAAGTGGTGTAGCAAGCCTCTATCAAGGCTTTCAAAAAAATGAGGGTACCAGAGCAAAGCCAACATTTTCCTTGCTCATGTTTTCATATTTAGTCAAACACAAATATTATTGTGTTTATATAAATTTGTTTTATAGGTTTTCTCCAATAATTTGTAACAAAACAAATTTTGAATAACAAATTCAGACCACCAAAAATAACCTAGCCGTCAACCAGTTAATAATTTTAGATGTACTGCTTTTCCTCACCTTGTTTTGACAGAGATGGGGCACTGTCGGCAACATGTTCACCTTAAGATTTTATTTCCCCCAAAAAAACTCATTGCTATTGTTAGAAGATGCTACAGTTAATAATTTGATGTTAATGGTCAATGTTTGCTTGGATCGATAGTTACTCTTTGTCATTAGTGAGCTTGCTCTTTCATGACAACATTATTTTGAATCATACCTAATGGGTCAAAAGTTATATTTGATAACATTGATGTTAATTATGAGAGTGAAAAATCAATTCTGAACAATAATAAATCATTTTCAACAAAATGAAAATCGTTATAATCTATGCCAGAGCAATAAATAACTCTTTCCCTGCAAAGCACTGGTAATTTTTAAAAAAAAACTCCAAATACTGTGCTTGGGCATGCAGGGAATATCATACCACATTACAATACAGTCACTGCAGTCTGGTTGTAATCCCTGTGTGGGCAGTGTTGTTCACGCGTGCATTTACCAGGTAATAAAATCATCAGCAGCAAAATTTTAATTAATGAAGCACCGGGTTGTACCCGGTGCTTCATTAATTCAATTTTTGATGATTATTCCTATAATTGGTGTTCCTAATCTAATATTATTGCGTCCATGGAAATATTGCCCACCCATGGAAAGTGACCTGTCCACAGCAGCTGTACTGTACCAGTCATCACTGGGATGACATAGGTTCCATTGTAACATTTCAGTAAAGAAACAAGAAAATTTTCAATAAAATGTCATTTTAAATTTAATTAATTCAGAAAAGACTAAGTAAGTAAACATAGAGCAGTGATATTGATAATACCCTCCCCCCAATCAATAAACAAACTTAAACATATTAAAAGTTAACTTCATTACTCTTTGTGTATCTGGAAAGTTTTAATTTGTAGTTTTTGAGATTAACTGTGTTTACTTTCAAATTTGTGGGTGGTCTATCGTGAAACATATGAGAAGATTTGAAAGCTCAGAGTTTTGAATGAGTAAGCTTGGTGTAAGCCTATATTTGTTAGAAAATTGTAAATTCTAGACAAAACAGCTGAAATAACCTTGGGAGAATAATTCCACCAGGGGAACACCTTAAATCTCAGGCAATAAACTATTTCTGATGTTAGGTCCACTAATGTGTGGAGTTGTTGAAATGTTATCGGCAGCCATGTCACAGCAAAAGTGGTAAAAGTATTCCAAGCCTTGTTATTATTAATTGTGGATGGAGCAGCAAGCTATTATATCTTCATTATTCACAGTAAAGTACATCATCCGAGCAAAACAGAAAGCAGTGAATTACATCATTCATAAACATAAGCGAATGGGCCATAAAAATGAAAATAAAATTACAAATCTTTAACCATTTATTTTGTGGTGGCAGTAGGACATTATATTTTGTCATGATTTCTGAATTTCAAGGACAATTAACAAAAAAGTTTCTGAAACAGACCTGACATTCTCAAGACATGCAGCATGCTTAATGCTATCCTTAATTTTTTCAAGGAGGACAATTTTTGTACACCTGTAAATCTTGCATAATTTTTGGCAATGTTCAGTACGGTGCTTGAACCTCCAAACAAAACAGTTGCTTGAATCATTTAAATCAAAAGCAATATAAAAAAGGAAAGGTACAAGTTCATAATCTGTGATTGAGACAATGTATTCTTTGCTTGACTTGTGCAAGATGAAATAATGTGTAGACTGACACTGTTTGACAACCTTCATCATTGTCTTAGGAAAAGGTGCTGTTGAATTACATGACATTCCATCTAAATTATAAACAAAGAATTTGCTGTCCCAAATAGTAACTTCATTGTCTTTAACACCCCCCCCCCCCCCCCACAAAAAAAAAAAAAAAAAAAAAAATAATAATAATTTTTTATAGTGTAAAACCACCTTAGATGCTCAAAAATGCTTTACAATACATAAGAAAATATTTCAATAAGAAAGCAAAGGTAAATAGGTTTCAGCTGTGTTTTAAAAACTGATGATCTTTTTTGTTATCAAATTTTTATGGATAATGCAGGGACCAGCCATGAGGGTGACTAGCGTGATTATGTCGCTCTTCTAAGCCCAAAGTCGCCTAGAAAAATAGTCGGGGCAATTACAAGTTGCCCTCTAAAAATTGGCCAAAATGGGGAAAGGCTGAACTGAGTGATCCGAGGTTTACATAAAAGCGATTATTATCAAAAATCGAACGTGCTTGAGTGTGATAAATGGGCATTTTCATTCGTCAAATAAGCGACCATTTATTTGAAATCACAGGAGAATCAATTGTCCATTGTCGCTTTTTGCGGATTTTTTATATCTATTTTGTTCCGTTTCAGTCGGAGCTTCAAGTGTCGAAAAGAAAATAGGTGACTTACGTGACTCAACAAAATAACCCAGTTTGAAAGTAGGTTACATCACTTAGGATGCCGAAAGTTCTCTGCAGAAAATGTATACACAACGGACGTATTTTCTAACACTGTATTTTTATTTTGTTGTGCTGATGACTTTTAACTGTTGGGCCATCTATTCCCAGAGAAACAAATGGAATTGGAACAGGTAAAAAAAAAAGCTTTAGTGGTGACAAGAAAAGCTTTGTACAGGGCACAAGTGTGCATATGAAGGATCTTGAAAAAGTACCTTCCAAGCAACCTTCTTACATCTGGTCCTGTTCACACTTTCAGACTCTGGAAATTACTAGCTTAGTAGACTTTGGTGAAAGGCAACCACAGGAGGGTGCTTGGGGGATTGGCATGAAGAAGAAGGGAGGGGTCATGAAGGAGAGGGTAGCAGTGAGGGAATTTCAATCAATAATTACATTGTGATTTTTTAACCTAGCATAGATGCATCATAGACAACTGGTCCTGGATTAATCGGGCATTAATGGAGGATGACGAGCTGAAAATATGAAGGGGCGGCAGGGGGGCGTACTTAAATATTCTTAATTTCCCACACTGGCCTATGAAGTCTCCCTACTTGACTCTGCAGTGTCCCTATTTTTTCTGGAGGGAGACATGAAGTCTCCCTAAAATTCCACCCAGGCTGGTCCCTGGGGTAATGCATTAATGTTCCTATTATATCGCCACTCTGGAAGAGAATGGGGGTATACTGGATTACATCTGTTTGTTCATCCATCCATCTGTCGATACATCCATCCATGTATTCATCCATTTGTCTGGGCACACAAATATGTATTGTCAGGCAAACTCTAAGACACGATGGATGATATGACATGATGGTGCAGACAAGAGAATAATTAAGCTTGATCCAACGAAAGAAAACATTAGGTTTTTGAAAACAACTTGATAATTTTTTGTTGTTCAGAAAATTTTATTCAAAGTGTTAACATGTGCTACGTGAAGCATAATTCTACTCAGCCTTTCAAATTATAATTTACCCTTGCAGCTTTTCCAAGTTTTTATATCAAAATTTTTAGCAGAAATTCTTCCAACAAAGCAACTAGGAATTTAACCAATCGAATCTTGTTTGACAGAGCTCCAGGAGCTCTTGTCAAACAAGATTGCTTTGGTTAAATTCTTAAAAGCATTATGGAAAAAATTTGCAGGTTGAAATTTTAACAGTTTGACATCACTTCGTAGAGGGTCAACACATACAGTCCTGAAATTCTTTGTTCTACAAGTTTCTTTTCACTTTCCATTATTTTATAATGTAGACTTTATGGAGGAGATCTCAGAAAGCTTATTCTTCTGAAGACCACCTGATAAATATTGACAGAAAGAATTTCATATAAACTTAAGATGTTTGTGGAAAATATACTACACAAGATTGCGACAAAAAAAGTTTTGAACCTACCTAGTTTTCCCAACTTTTTCGAAAGTATATTTGGCCGAAATGTAAGACATGAATCCCAACAGTATCACAAGCAAATGGTAATTTTGAAGTTGGTCTCCATGCATTCTTGTCGTGCACAGTAGCCAATAAGTAGACAAGGGGTAGTGTTTTGAAAATGACCAATTGACAAGCAGCATGTACTGCAAGAGATCATTGTGCATTTCATCATTAGGTCTGTTTGTAAAGTGTTTTTTTGGTCACTAAACACGTCTGTACAGTTCCCTGTGGTAGAATATTATCTTCCCATGAGAGAGTGCCTGAGAGAGCCATGTCCTTGGGCAATATCAGACTGGTATGTGTGTTAGAGGGGCAGCTAGACATTTTGATGTGACATTCTTATCCAGGAATGCGATCAAATTTGTCAGTGTCATGTTTGTACTCTCATTCACAACATAAGGCAGATGTGTCTAGCATGTTTACAAGTCAAGAGGTGGACAGAATCAATAATGGCTTGTAAAAATGTGTTACATGGACACCAACCATTAATGTATGTGACGGGTGATACCAGAGATATTCTTCAATGAATTAGTCGGAAATGATTACCGGGGTATTCATTTCTCAATAAATGAATTAGCTTTCAATTGGTGTATTGCTTTTTATTATCGTTACAATTTTATTTTTATTTACGTCAAAATGTATGGGATTGTTAAACGCTCTTTCAGTGAAGTACAGTTGTACTATATTAGAAAAATTGTTTTCCGGTAAAGGGTCGAAAGAAATGTGAGAACTCCCATCTCCTATATAACATAGTGCTTTTAATAAATTAAAAGGAATATTTCATCATCATTTTAACTCCTTGCATGCTGTTGGCAGATAATCCTGCTCAGGACATGATTTCTCTTGCCACTAAAATTTGTTTTTTTCACCAATGCTTTCTCGGGTTGAATTTATATGGATTTTTTGACAGCAGTCATGACTAGATTTAATGAAAAATATCTTGAAAATACTTTGCAAGTTAAGAGTTAATTGCAGAATTTATGATTATTTGAGAACCAATATTCATGAAAGCAAACTTTTAATGTTTTTCATCATTGTTAATTTCAATAGATCTTATGGCATGAAGAGTTGGGTGACATTTTGAAGATTGATGACACTTGTATTTTTTACTGTGACTAATTACAAAAAATGGTAATAAAGTATTCCTCACTTTCAACTGTCATAAAGAATATGGCACATCTGTAATTTGATAGGAATTTTGATGACTGTTTAAAATAAAAAATGTCTTTTCTGACACTCTATTCCACTTGCACTTTCATCATATTTTTGTAAACTTACGAAATATATGGAAAGAGGCATTTATATATGTATTGTGGTCGCAAAAGTTGTCTCTTTCTTGATCATGAGAGTATGACTATCTGGTTCAACACATTTCAATGGGCGATTAAGAGTCCCGAAAAAAAAATGCAATATTAAGACTGATTCAAGAAGAACAACCTAAAATCACATCAGAGATGATATGTTTTTGCATTTTTTATGCCGACAGCTGAGATTCTACTTTTAATTATTGGGGTTTAATGACACTTTTGACAGCCAGGGTCACCTCGTGCTGGACAGTTTTATCGGTGGAGGAAGCCGGCATACCTGGAGAGAACCACTGAGCAATGGCAAGCAACTATCATACTTCCTAATGTACTAACTCCATACAAGCAGGGTTAGCATTGGTTGATATTTTTTCATTTATTATTTTTAGCTCACCTACATCTGTAAGATGTGGTGAGCTATTGTCATAACCTCGGGTGTCAGCGTCGGCATCGGCGTCCGGTGTGTCCAATATTGTAAGATTTAATGTTAAGGTTAATTTCTCAAACATCAGTGGGCTCAGGCCTTTGATATTGCATATGTAGGTTGTATGGGACTATCAGAACAGTATTTAACCCTGATACTACAACTTTTTTCCAAATTTCACCTAAAATTTTCTGCCAAAAGTTGTTGTAAGAATTTGCGTTTAGGTGTTGTAAGAATTTGTGTTAAAGTCAGCTTTTGTGCAGATTGTGCTGCTTTAACTTCTCATTACTGTTGATTTTCATATTTCAATAACAACTGTAGGTATTAACTCTACTGTATGCAGAAATTTAACGAAAATTTTCTTTTTTTTCACTCAAAATTTTTATGTTTTTCTCGAACTTAGTAAATTTTAAGTTGTAAAACTTTGTAAACTTTGTCTTTAGGTGAGTTGTGTTTCTATGTGTCTTTCCAAGCGATTAATATTCTACACTTGGGTTACTGAACTCCATTGCAGTAATATTTAACCCTCATTACATGCATATTTGAGGAATTTGAAGCTGATTTTCTGCCAAAACTTGTAAGAATTAGCGTTTAGGTGTTGTAAGAATTTGAGTTAAAGTCAGCTTTTGTGCAGATCGTGGTGCTTTAACTTCTCATTACTGTTGATTTTCATATTTCAATAACAACTGTAAGTATTAACCCGACTGTATGCAGAAATTTAACAGAAATTTTCTTTTTTTTCAGTCAAAATTTTCATGTTTTTCTCGGACTTAGTAAATTTTAAGTTGTAAAACTTTGTAAACTTTGTGTTTAGGTGAGTTGTGTTTCTGTGTGTCTTTCCAGGCGATTAATATTCTACACTTGGGTTACTGAACTCCATTGCAGTAATATTTAACCCTCATTACATGCATATTTGAGGAATTTGAGGTTGATTTTCTGCCAAAAAATGTAAGAATTAGCGTTTAGGTGTTGTAAGAATTTGTGTTAAAGTCAGCTTTTGTGCAGATCGTGGTGCTTTAACTTCTCATTACTGTTGATTTTCATATTTCAATAACAACTGTAAGTATTAACCCGACTGTATGCAGAAATTTACACAATGTTCACGTTTTTCTCTGACTTACTCAATTTTAAGTTCTAAAAGTTTGTGTTAAGGTGAGGTGTTAAGGTGAGTTCTGTTTCTATGTGTCTTTCCAGGCAATTGATATTGTATGCATGGGTTACTGAACTACATTGCGGTAACGTTGTACCCTTATTACATGCATATTTGAGGAATTTGAGGGGGATTTTTGAGACTTATATTCACTTTCTTTAAAAAAAATTTGTTTTAACTTTTTTTCTTATTTAATACTTTCTCATACTTGTTACTAGTAACATTAAGGCTTATTTTAGTTGTTGATGTGATGTATTTTTGTTGGGACTTATAGTCACTTTCTTGAACAAATGTTTTTCCGCAACTCCTCTTTAACCAATGAATGTACTTCAATTACAATTTCAGTGATTTATGAAAGCCTTTCCTAATTCTTATTTAGGATTTAATATCTGGGCTCACGATTCATATTCTTAATCATAAACATTTCTAAAAGAAAAAAAATGCTTTTATATCCAATGATTCTATGTTGAATTGATATATAATAAATGCAAAAATATAGACTTTCCAAAGCCATCACATAAACCATATTAATCATTTGATGCCTAGTTAATGATTTATATTAACTAAATATTAGGCATGTTACATTGGAACGACATTATCAAGCGCGAATGTAGGTGAGCATTGGGATGTAACATCCCTCTTGTTGGTGTTTAAGGTCACTTTCATCATCTTTGGATACATCATGACTGCAACATTGGTATAAAATCAAGTTCAGCCAATCATTTATACCTATGCTGCCGATTTTAGAGGACTTCCACTCCAGGAATTGGGTCTGGATCTTATTTTACCAGTTATTTATCTTTATTTTATTGAGGTTTAATGACCCTTTTGACAGCCAGGGTCACCTCGTGTCAGTTTTTACCAGTAAGATGGAACTTATTTTGCACATTAAACAAGCACTGCTCTGCTTCCTGGTGTTCTCAAGAGGGTTGACTTCTGTTTGAGAGAAAAGTATTTTTGAAAATCGAGATAAAAATATGAAATTTTTATTTTAAAATACCTTATTCTTATCAAAATTGTAAATTGGGATATGTAACAGGCGGTGAGAGGTGCCTATATTGTTCCTTTAACCCTTCACCCAACGAATCGGTCACATCCGACCGCGGAATATGTAAATTCAGCAGCTGAAAAAATATTGTATTTCAAAAAATTTCAACAAAACCATATCATGTGAGCCCTCTTGGGAACAAGCTCATCGTGCTCGTTCCAATGAGGTGTCACATGATATGGTTTGGTTGTAATTTTTTGAAAAATTAAAAAAAATGATATTTAAAATAATAAATTTTGATATCGCCTGTGTTGGGTAAAGGGTTAAATTATCCTCCTGCACGTTGATAACAGAATACCAAAATTTCAAGCAGCAAAATTTTCCCATCCTGAAATTTAACCAATTCAGTCTTGTTTGATAGAGCTCATTGAACCCTGTTAAACAAAATTGAATTGTTTCAATTCCTTGTTACACTTTGAGAATTTGTTGTAAAGATTCGTGGTGTTGGAATTTTGAGTTCGGTATCGGTTTCTGTATTTTTAAGGGGGTATACCTCATTATTGGTTCGGTATTCGGTATCTTTGACTGTGATTTGTTGATGGTTCCAAAGGGGAATTCCCATCAGGGAAATACAGAATAAGTTGTTCTTGTATCATTCTACCACAGCCCCACAAATGCTACTGCGAATGAGCTCAACAGTGGCATTCTTTTACAAAAACAAATCATATCTGTAGTAATTTTGAGACTTGTTCTAAGCACACCTTAACCTTTCAAGCCCTATTTCAGGACGTATGCAGTCTAAGAGCATGTACCCTGACCATGCCACCTTCAAGAGGTTCTGCTGACAATAAACAAAATACCTGGGCAATGATTTCTAGACAGGTCTTGGTTGCCTGTTAAGGCAACTAAGACTTTGTAAGAAGTCACTGCTAAGCAGCTGGACATGTACAGGTTGTAGTCCAATGATAATTCAAAACAACTGCCCTGTCCCTCGAGGGTTAACAAAACTGAAAAGAAAATCAGCCTCATCTTTCATCAAAATGAACCCTTCCACTGCTATCAAGTCTCAACAGGGCCTTATAAATAGTGAATGCAGGAAAATTTGAAAATTCAGACAGTTTGGGTATTCATTGATTGGTTCAGTTTGGTTTTTTGGTATGCCGATGAATGCCATGATATCGGTATCAGTTTGGTTTTTCAGTATATTGCCCATCTCTAATTTACTGCTTGAAACAACTGTTTTTGGACAGGTGTCTTCAGTGTGCAGGGGGGGGGGGGAGGGGGGGGGTGGTAGGGGGGGGTGCAATGTGTCATAATGAGGCATTTGCCTTCCACCAAAAAAGTTATAATTTAAGAGGAATGACCCTAAAACAACACATTTCAGCAAAATAATTGGGTACCCGCATTTCATGTAGCAATTCTCAAGCTGAAATTTGTTGGTTGAATCTCTACTAACTTTGCATTTGATTTCCATGACAAATTATGTTTGTAATGTATTTTGTCCTCCATAAAATGTCTGAGATATGTTTGTTTCCTTATTCTGGAAAATTAGTTGTATATCCTGCATATCACCCCTGGAGTCTATCAAGATGCCTTGTTGCACTTAAGGAAAAATTAGGTACCTTCCATGCTTATGAATATAGTCGTTCCTACTTAACTGACTCCAGGCTAATCAATTAATTAATTGATAATAGTTAATTGCATATAACTTTCAAACACCAAACTAACTACCATACCTAAAAAAAAAATTCACCTGTTATTATTAATTGCATATTGGTTAAGGAATACTCTCATCTTCCAAACAAGATTGATGACACAATTATTACTTTGGAGAAATATGTTGACCATCACTGTTGTTTGGTGGTAAGACATATAGTGAAAATGTCATCACAGTTAATAACTCATTTGCTACCAAATACCTACTACTGGACTGGATTATTCTACACACACCATAACTATGAGACAATTCAAAAGTACAGAAATTCAGTGCAGTATGTTTGTACTATGATCAGTCCTATGTACAGCTGACTTCCCTTTGAACTTGAATAAGTTTGGTTTTTCACACTCACATTTATACTCGCTGTCTGTTTACTTTGTGATATTAGCATCTGTATTTACCTGGCTGCCACACCCCTTTTCTTCGACCCACATGTTCGTTGTGGTGACAGCCTATTATCTGTACCATCACTGTAATTGTAGATTTCTGTGAATAATCACTGGATGATGTATCAAAAGTTTAATTTTTGAGTCATTACTAAACTTGGATTCACTGGCAGGATCTTCCATCAGCTTTTGTTTTGTTTCCATAAGCTCCTTTAGGTTGTTCCCTAACATGTTCTCACACTCAATAAAGAGAAACAGAAACTGGAAACCTCTCTCATCAAACTGACCAATGAAAATCACCATACTATCTGCCAACTGGGAGCATGGTGGCTCAGTGGTTACAGCACTGGACTTCAAACGGAAAGATCCATGGTTCCATCCCTACCAGAGGCAACTGCATTGTGTCCTTGGGTAAGGAACTTTATCCCGATTGCCCAGCTGGGGGCGCTGTGCATTAAAGCATACTGCACGTCTATGGTGTACTTGCCTTTAACCAATGTTAATTCTGCTTGTTCAGAGTTGGTACATTCAGGAGTCTGACATTACTCGCCACTACTCAGTGGTTCTTTCTGGGTACACCAGCTTGCTCCATCCATAAAACTGTCCAACACGAGGTGACCCTGGCTGTCGAAACTGTTGTTAAACCCCAATAAATAAATCTGTCAAATTGGAGTGCCCATACTAAATTGCCTGTTGCAAATGAAATGGTGGCTAACATTGGGTATCTTGGGAAACGTAAGCCTGTTTGCAAATGAAACAATGGCTAACATTGGGTATTTGGGGAAATATAAAAATCTGTTTCCCATCTGTACAGATAGAGACATGGGCAGGTAGGAGTAAATTCCTTTTAATTTGTTCCTTTGTCAAATATTGTAGCAACTACAATTTTCACCTGTTTTACAAATCCTTTGGCCTGGGATCTTCAAATAATTATATGAGTTTAATCTAATATAATTTGTTTCACCGAACTCAATGATCTCTGTCAACTACGTTGTGATGGAATGAATCCTAAGACAGGAAGGACACACTGAGTATGGAGTACAGAGGTCTGGAATCAATGACCCAAGTTGGAGATTTTCTCGTATTATACACAAAAAACTCAAAACAAGGGTTGTTGATTCGTGTCCCCCATACTCTACCCGAGTTGTGTTCTATATTTATACCACAGTTAAACTTGAATTAATTGAATGAAGCTTAGATTTTTTAAGAAAAATACCCTCTTTGTATCCTATTTACGTTCATGCTTGATCTGTTGTATGTCAAAGCACTTCATATCATAATGTCAATTAAATGCGTTCTCCCATTATGTTTTTACGCGTAGGCCAAATTTCATGTGTGATGTATCTAACAATGTCTGTATCGTGTTGGATAACGTTGAATACAAACAACAATCGCAGTATAATATTGTTTATCACTAGAATGAAGGAAAATGGCAATTGTGGATAAATGAATTTTCCGGTAAGGCTCCACAGAGTAGATCTGTTTCTGAGGCCATTTATTGTAAAATTGCATATTGGCAGGTGGTTTTTTATTTTATTTTTTTATTTTTGTAATTATTTCTTTGCAATCAAACGTTCATGTTCTTGGTTTGTTTTATGTTTTAGGCCTCATAATCTACAGAATAGAATGGATTATAGTGTGTTTCGTCCCTTGAGTGCAAGAAGGCTTTGCAACGCTTGTTGCACTCAAGGGACAAATTTGTCAATTTTATTAACTTGGGTAAAATATCAGACATAAACCATTTAATTTTTTAAGTTTGCATTGGTTATAAAAAGAGTGCATGTCACAGCCAAAAGGACCATGTGGGTGGGCCTGAGAAACAGATTTTTAACTTTTGCTTGTTGCACTCAAGGGAAAAATTTATCAGTTTTATTAACTTTGGTAAAATATCGGACATAAACCATTTAATTTTTATTTTTTTAAGTTTGGTTATAAAAAGAGAGCATGTCACAGCCAAAAGGACCATGTGGGTGGGCCTGAGAAACAGGTTTTTAACTTTTTTAGGCCTAAACCAAATATTTGGAGTGGTAAATATGCTATTCTGTTAACCCTTTAGCTCAAATATTCATACAAATTTTATTATTTTTTCATTTTTTGCCTAATTCCATTTTTCTTTTTGGCAAGTGTCATCTGGTATCCATATTAAGCTAAGGGTTAACAGGGTAAAAAATTCTACTTGCAGCATACTAGGAATTTTAATTACGAACAATATTCAAAGATAGTTTACTCTTCACTTTGATCGTGTTCTGTTTTAATTAACAAACCATCCTTTTATTTTTAACTCCAAACATCTATCTTAAATAACATGGTTATCCAAAAAATCTGATATGGTTCACAATAAATTTCAAACTTCAAAAGAAAACCCTAGTTCCCCATTTGTGAAAATTGTGAAGAAATTAATGACTCGGACATAATTTATTTTTTAAATGTATCCTTTAGACTGAATTGACACAAAACATAAAAAACTGTAACACTAACTTGCTTATTGGGTGTGAAATTTATCTTCTGTATATCAGCTATTTAAAATAAGGGACTTGTCTGAATTGTGATGAAAAATTGTTAACAGTGTGCAGCATAAAGCTTTTTGTTCTGGGTTTGCACAGTCTTGAAAAGAATTTGAATTTTTAAAATGTAACAAATGTCTTGAAACATCATTCAAAAACATCTTTAAAAGCTCTTTAAAATTGCCAACATTTTTAAAATGCTTAATTTAAAAGATGTTTTTTTCAATGAAAGCAAAAATATTAACTGTTTTAAAGGTAAAACAGATGTGAAGGGCCTAGAATTTGCTTGCTTATTCTTTAACCCTTGCTGTACATGGAAATTAACATCAAGGTGTTATTTTTTTTACTACTTGGCCAGTAAGGGAGAGGATATGGATACAATACCTCAAATCAGTTCTTACAAGCATATCATCTCCTGAGTGCAACAAGGCACCATCTGCGATGCTAAAGCAATGCAGATGGTTTCTTTTTTCACACAGAAGAGGACACACTTCCGATTTTGAGGTGCACATCTGTCATATAGCATGCCTGGATTCGAAAAGCAACGCACAAAAAAGTACATGCCTTGCAATTTTCACATGTAGATTTCATTTTAATATGGCATTCTGACTCACCTACGAAACATTTTCATTCAATATGAGTTCAAATACTGATGCACAATAGATTATGTTTTCATGCCTGCATAAGTTTTGATTTGTGGAACTTGCATTGAACTTCATTTTCCAATTGGTATAATCAAAATTTCATGTTAAATGTCCCACGGAATTCTACGACTGGTAGCATCCCCATTCAGTTGTGCTAGATTAGGTTCATACACTGGAGTTATAGAGATACACAAACAACGCACATCAACTGTTAGTCCTATTTGCACAAATCCATGTGTAAATCATGGTCACAAAAGTAAATGACTGTATTATACCAGCATTCACACCTGATCTTAGGCAATCTTGCATTACCACTTGAAGCACGGCTTGCATTCTGTGGGAAATTTTGAATAAACTGATATAAACTATATTATATGCAAGTGCCAAATGTCACATCTTATGCAGACATGAAGAATAATCCATTGTGGATAAGTACACTCCCTCATATTGAATGAAAATGTTTCGTAGGTGTGAAACTCCCATTTCTCCTAAAGTCGCCTGAAATTTTTCTTGTGTTTTCCTTACATATCTTTCCAGTAAAAGCACAAAAACAAAACGAAAATCTGAGACGATATAAATACCTTATTCAGAGGATGGGGATGGGAGGGTAGAGGGTGCTTAAGTCCACTCCTCCACCTTTTTGGCCTTCAGTGTTAAAAATATTTGAAAATATTAAACAAATGTGTCTCAGCAATGCTGACACGCCTAGCCTAGTTGATGTATTTATGTACATAGTTGCTTGATATTCTACTTGTCATCATTAATACCAAAGAACTTACATTTTGAGTCGGCAATTATCCAAGTCAGTGTTGAAGTCCGAGTAGTTACCATCTCAGTAGTATCTCAAATTATACAGTGTACATCTATTGTGGAACCTGGTTGATTTTAAGGCATTGGGGGACTTCCAGCACTGAATTAACTCATCACACCTTGGTGGCAGATATTCCTGCCCAGTACAGGAAATCTCCAGCTCCAAAAATAAGTATCATATGCAAACCTAATCGTCCACTGTAAATTGCATCAGCATTTTTACCATTTATTTCTTGAGTTAAAGTATGAATTTTTCATCAAATCTAATCATGGCTGCTTTACAGCAGCCATGATAAGATTTGATGAAAACTACTTCGACGATATTCAGTGGGTTAAGAGTTCATGGCAGTAGGCTACTAATGCCCTAAAATTATTTCATTTGCCTTTGGAGTCACAAATTTTGACATTATTTTCTAGGAGAGTGTCTCAGAACGCCCACTTTCACTGTTATCATCTTCCTTACATACCACAAAACCTGATATCTGTACCACGAGACTAAATCCCTGTTGGAACCACAGGGAAGTAAAGCAGTTCTTAATTATTTAATAAACTTTCTGCTTTAGTTGTATAATAGTACATCATGACCAATGTCTGAGGTGCAAGCTCTCTAATGTGGGCAAAATAATGAAGACTGGATAAAATTTAATTTATACAGTGAAACCCACTTAACTGGGTATCTCTTAATTGAATAAACTTTTTAATTGAATATCATTTCCAACTCACAAAACAATTTACCATATCTTCGGTACAAATTTGCTCTGTTAATTGCAAATGGGTTACAGAGCAAACTCTTGTTAATGGAATAAAAAATCATGTAATGTGTCCAAAAATTACCGTCAACAATTACTGAAAGTCACTGAATTCCCATTATTTCTAAACCCATTTGGCCTCACAACATACAATACAGGCAGTTAATCTTTTATATGTTGTTTGATAGAGTTTCATGAGCTCTGTCAAACATGATAGAATAAATGCTCAGTTCATCTCTAGAATACAGGAAAGTGACCAAATCCATGTTAATTGAATACACTGTTAACTGGATAATTAACAGGGTTCAGTTGCAATTGTGTTATGATCGAGATGCAGCCATTGTTGATTAAAATGACCTGAAATCCCTATCAAAAAATAAACATAAAGCTAAAGATATTTTACAATGTACATTTTCAGGCCGGTCATTTTCAAAATTCCAGGAGGGCCATTATGGTTCACCTTCAATGACTCCAGGAGGGCCATTTTTGGTTTGCCTCAAATGACCCCAGGTGAGCAATTTTTTTTGTTTATGAGGGCCATTTTTTGGTTTATGGGGGCCATGAGTGAAAGCATAATAATAATAATCTCAGGTTTTCGTATGTATAAAATAAAATTACTCACACAATCATTTGGGGTAGTGTTTTGTTTTATTCATTCTTCACATCCGAGAAAGAGATAAAAGTTGGAACCAGGCTGATCAATGTTTCTATCAACACTTCACTGAGAACTCATGAATGTTAATGAGCTGTTCATTGGTAACAACGATGAGGGTAATACGTCCCTGTCACTTTTGGTACCAGTGATCGCAAACTGAATTTTTTTTTCATTTTGCTGATTATTTCTTTCCTACAAACATTATCCCAGAAATTAATGATGAATTAAAAAAACATAGTATTTATATCTTAACCCTCTGAGATGTGTGTTATCCACGCATCACATCAGGTGTAATTTGGGTGGGGGGTGGGGGGGGGGGGGAAGGGTATATCGGTATATATGTGTACACATGGTGGAGAAATAGAAAGAAAGAGAAAGAAAAGTCTGCATATAACAGTAATCCATTACTTAATGATGATTGCTTATACATGAGCATTAATAACAAACACAAACATACCAATGGGCATATCTATTAACACAAACAATGCAATAGCTCATAACAAGAACCAAATAACAGAGAGCAAAACACAGGGTATAAAGTGCACACTCCATAGTTGTTGTATTAATATTCATAAACAAATAAAGCTGAAGACTGCAGTGACAAATTATGGGATATTATTATTGAGGAAAAGGTCATGACAGTTAAGTGTTTTTCCTCGTGATGAGCTGTCCGTTATATTTTGTGATTTTAAATCAAAATAATAAAATAACACTGCATGTTTACAAAAAATGCTTTTTTAAAGATATTGTTTTCAGCCCAGTCCCCTTAAGTTTATTCAATTGTTAATCGCTAAAAATTATAAATATACATGTAACCGCATTGTGAAGTTGTCAACAGTTTACAATGGCAGGAATTGCACTTTGTTGCCTTCTTCTGTCTGTGAAGATTTTCATTTGGGACGGCCAATTTTGAGGTGCCTTTGATTGAATTAATGGTCCACAGAAATCAGGGTAAGATGGACATTTATTGTCTGCAGAATTTTGACTTTAGGCTAGCGACTGTGGCCCGCGGTGATCGCCTGTCTGAAAATGACAGGCCTACATTTTACTTAAAAAATTCCTCAAGTCATAATCAATGTTTAGTTTAAAAAATAGATGACCTCATTCAAATGAGGAATTATTAGCTATGCTTCAGAAGCAAAATGTTTTGTGAATAGTGCTGACCGAATATGGTTGTTATTTTATGGAAAGGGTTAAACAGTCCTGTGCACTAGAATTTTGCTGGTATTTGAATACTTTATACTGAAAAATGAATATTCAATACAATTTATTTGCATTGCCACATTTCAAACCTTTAGTACTCAAAGATATTCATAAGGTAATATCCAAGACACCATCTGAACTGTCTTGATTTTATATCCATGTTGTCATGATTAGCCAGTGTGCAGAAATATATTCTCCTTAAACACAAATAAATAAATGAATAAATAAATACAAAGAGTGTGTGTCATATATCATTTCGACATGGTTGTTAAGACCATGTCTTTCAGAATTGGGTACACTGCAGTCTGGCATCTTTCCTACAAACATGAAGCATGCTTTAGTCCCTTTGCAAAAAAAACATCACTAGACCCACAGAGTTTTGAAAAACTGCCCACCAGTTTCTAAGCTCGCATTCCAATATAAGATTATTGAGCAGGTGGCTGCTTCTCTGATAACTTCCTATATGACTGCCATATGGCTTATCTGAAGTCTTCCAGTCTGCATGCAGATCAAATTATACCACTCAAAAAGTACTTCTAAGAGTGCAAAATGACATTCTTTTATCCAAGGATAAACATAAAATTCCCTGTCTTGTTTTGTTAGACTTAAACACCACCTTTGACACCATAGACCATAAATTCCAATTGAAAGATTGGAACAAAAAATAAATCTCACAGCCCGTGTGGTTGACTGTTTTGCCTCATATCTCTCAGGTCACACACAAAGCTTAGTCATTGATGACAAATCATCAGAACAAGTGACACTTCAGTTTGGCATCCCCCAGGGGTTAGTGTTAGGCCCATTACCCTACACTATTTATTTTCTTCTTGTTGGTGAAATTATCTGCAGTCAAGGTCTTGATTTTCAGTTTTATGCTGATGACAGGCAGCTGTATATTACTTTCACTCCTGCCATGGAATACGATGCATGCAATAAAATTGAAAGCTGAGTTTCATTTATTAAGGTATGGATGACAGAAAACTTAAGTCACAAGCCATAGATGTCTTTTCAGTCATCATATCAATTTTATCTGGTTCAACCCTCATCTGAATTAACTTCTGGTGGCAATAGGATATTTGCCATCACTGAGCCTGAGCTATGGAATTCTCTTCCAACCCATATGAAGGCAATGGATTCTCTATAATCATTCAAGCTGGATATTAAAATGTACCTTTTTCTGTTTTGAACAGCCATAGAGCAAAATGTGTGGATTTAATGCTATAAATTTATTGTGAGAATCAAACTGCAAAATTACACCACATTGGTGGTGTACTCTCAGACATCACTCCAGAACAGCTTACAAAGACATACATCCAGCTATGCCAGAGTGGATACAGATAGGCAATAGCGACGAACTGCGTAAAATCTGTTCACAGCCCTCACCAACTGGAACAGATGCCAGCATTGCTGCAGAGTGCTGCTCTTTGGATTCACCCTGCCCTGCCCTGACCGACACATAAGAATTACTGCAAAATCACACTACATTCATGCACACTCTGACAGCATCAACTCCAGAACAGCTACAAACACACATGTGTACTCAGGCCAGTGTCGATATGGATAGGCAATAGCAATGAGCAGCATAAACTTTGTTCTCCCTCCACCCCCCCCCCCCCCCCCACCCCACAGAACAGATGCCAGCATGGCTGTTGGGTGCTGCTCATGCCTTGACCCTGCCCTGAGTGACTCAACAAGAAATTTATTATAACAGCAGCAAACTCTCATCTACACCTAAATGACCTCCTAATCCATCTATGCACAGTAAAAGAAATGGATTCTCTGGAAGCATTCAAGTTGGGTATTAAAACATACCTTTTCCATAATGCATTTTGCAGTCATAGAGCACCATGGGTGGTTCTAACTCCTTTAATGCTGCTGGTGGATATTCATGCCCAGGACATAAAGTCTCTTTCCATGGAAATAAGCATAATTTGGGCACCTTCAACCATATGACCCTTCTGTAAATTGAATGGACTTGTTGACCAATGATTTTTAATTTAAATTTAGAAGTTTTTGTAAAATCTAGTCATGGCTGTTATAATTTGATGAAAAATATTTTGAAAATACTCAGCAGGTTATGAGTTAAGGCTATAAAATTATTATTATTATTATCCATGCGCAGGGTGGGAATGTTATGGTTGGAAAAGCCACTTTCCCTTGGCATAATACCAAACCTTGAACTTTTCAACCTGATACACGTGAATCTTTATGTAAAAGAAAAGTCGTCAGTCAATAAATAAACTGCTGAATAACTTTTAATGAGGCTCAATATTAATTTATTCATTCACTCCCAAGTCTGGGGGCACGGTGGTGTTGTGTACTAATGCATACTGCACATCGATGGTGCACTTGTCTTCAACCAATGCTAACCCTGCTTGTGTGGAGTTAGTAAGTTGGGGAGTCCTGACAGTTGCTCGTCATTGCTCGGTGGTTCTCTCCGGGTACTCATAAACACCCATAAAACTGTCCGACACGAGGTGACCCTCTCAAAAGTGTCATTAAACAAATAAATAAATAATGTGATCTTTTGTCTACTGATTTCATCACATGACGTCATTCCCTTAATTTGAAGACAAAAGGCATACAAAATTCAGAAAAGACTTTTAATACACCATGTGATGATTACACATCAGGATGTTTGAGACTCATCTTTAAATAGAAAACATAATTTTTTCATTAATTTCACAAAAAATATGAAACTTCAGCATCTGATACTTCAAAATTACCATCTTTGGTACATATGATACCATTTAGAAGAAAATCTTCTGGTGTATATTTCCCCACAAAGCAAAGAAGATTCTAGAAGAGAAGCAGTCTATTCTTTTAGTGTTATAGATGTTATACAGTGGTGTCCACTTAATTGGATATCTCTTAATTGTATATCCCTGTTAATTGAATATGATTTCCCAACACAAAACCATTTACCACACCTCCAGTACAAATTTGACCTGTTAATTGAATATAGGTTATAGAGTAAACTTCTGTTAATTGAATAAAAAATCTTGTAACCCATCACAAAATTACCAGTACTCTCCCCAGTTTTCTTTTGTTTATAGATCTATTTGGCCTAAGTACATCCAGTGCAGGCATTTAATCTATTATATCTTGTTTGACAGAGCTCAGGGAGCTCTGTCAAACAAGATATAATAGAGTAAATGATAAGTTTATCTTTAGAATACAGGAACTGACACAATCCATGTTAATTGAATATTCCTGTTAATTGAATAATCTTCATTGGCAAAGTGGCTGTTCAGTTTACAGGCTTCCACTGCACACACAGATAATAGCTAATTACTGTAATTGCTTGTTCACATAAACATTCAGCTACTTTTACTGATACATTAATTACACTTACTTTTCCACTGTTAAGATCCATGAATAGCATTTTGCATCCCAAAATCTTTGCCATTAATCTGTCAGGGTTTCTGCTAGGGATTATAAATGGGTCTTGTAAAATACAGGACTTGATAGTGCAACCATGGTTCCCACTGAAAAAAGCTTGTTTTTTTAGCTGCGACTAGCAGATCAATAAGTGGCAATGCCGGTCTGTCGGTCTGTCTGTTGGTCGGTCTGTCGGTCTGTCTGTGACCAACGAGTTTCAAAACTCAATAACTTTTGAAATACTTGATGGAATGACTTTATATTTGGCGTGTAAGTTTATCTTATTGATGTCTAGCCACTGTTCAATGCATGTATTGTTCCAAATATTTTTCTTGGAGTTATGGCCCTTGATGAACTTAGAATTTTGTGAGATTGCACCACCCGTCGCAGCTTCGGCGTCAATGTCGCGATTTTTGTAATGAAAAATGCTAATATCTGGTATGTGTTTACATTGACACACTTTACTGAAGAGAAAATCAGAAGATAATTAGGTCACAGCGATGTATAATTTTATGAAAATTTATTTTTTACCATATATTCATGTCAAGAAGTGCTTTGTAAAAAACTAGCCTCCCTGTGCTGATCGCATCATTATGGTGCAAATGTCAAATAAAATGCCACTGTTGTGGTATTTCCCAATAATAATATATTCCTTGAATATAGCCTAAAGAATATTCTGGTGAACACCATTTGGGTAGGCAGTTAGGTTCATAGAATTGTAGCAATATACTTTCACAGTGTTCTAGTCATATTTAACTTTCATCATTTCAGAAACATGAACAAATGCCGATTAATACAGCAGTACTTCCTATTTCAATAATAAACATGCCTACAACTAGTTGCTGGCTCATTCAGCCTGCTATACTCCAGTTCTCTGCTTTTTGCTTGAAGATTTTTCAGTTTGGTAGCTTCAGTCATAGTCTGATATTTACTTGATATTCACTTGAAATAAAGTTGTATATTGTTTAATAAAATATCCTATGTGAGAAGTGGAGCAGTATTTGTTCACTGTGCTTAAACTCTGCTGAAGTGATAAAATAGGATCTGTTAACCCTTTACCCAACTCAGACGATATCAAAATTTATTATTTTAAATATCATTTTTTAAAATTTTTCAAAAAATTTCAACAAAACCATATCATGTGACCCCTCGTTGGAACGAGCTCGTCATGCTCGTTCCAACGAGGGGTCACATGATATGGTTTTGTTGGAAATTTTTTGAAAAATAATATTTTTTCAACTGCTGAATTTGCATATTACGCGGGTGGATGCGGGCGTTTTGTTGGGTAAAGGGTTAACTGGTTGAGTGCTAGAAGCCACTATCAGGGCTCAACTAAAAAGTGGTGAAAGCCACTATAGTGGCTTTACAAAGTTTGCACTAAATTGTTGTTGGCTCAGCAGGAGAAGAAAAATATTAATATAAAATTGTTTTGTTACAATTTATTGAAGAGTGCTAACTGGCACTCTCCAATAAATTGCAACAAAAAAATTATGAGCAATATCTTGCTAAACTAAGACTCCTTTTGCTAGTAGCGTGATATCTTTGAAAAAAAAATACTCACATTACAAATGACCATTGAAAAGTAATTTAGCACTCTACCAGTTAAGCAATACCTGGAGTGGACTATAAAGAGAGCAGCATGGGTGTCAACAATCAGCTAAACTTGACTTTATATAATGGAGCTCTGTTAACTAAATAACCTCATTGCCACTGAAAATTATTCCATTAACATATAAGTTTCAATTAACAGGAATTGGGTCATTTTCATGTCTTCCAGTAATAAATGGAACATTTATTTTCTCTTGTTTGACAGAGCTCTTGGAGCACTTTCAAAAAGATATGCTCGGTTAAATGGTTATATTAAATGTCCTGAGGCCATATTGGTTGATAAACTTTGAGAAATGAGAGTGGTTGTCAGAATAATTCTTTGATAGATTACAACATTTTTTATTGAGTCAGCAGGAGTTGACTCTTAAACCTATATGCAATTAACTGATCAAATCAGTAAAAAAGGTATTGCAAATGTTTTGGTTTTGGAAGTTATATGCCGTTCACTGGATTATTCAGTTGAGAAATATCCAATTATGTGAACTCAACTTTTCTTGTGTTTTGAGGATGTCTTGAGATGGTCATAGATTCCAAAAGCGATCTTGAACACTAACAAATAAATAAAGTTATAAAATTGTGAACTTTGCTTTGTCGCAATGTTAAAATGTTTGGAAGAAAAACTGCTGATCATGTTTAAAAATTTAATCGCATTTCTTTTCCTATTTCATCAGAATAAATCAAACACTAAAAGTACAGTATAGTCGCTGTGGACTGTTCATATTCCACACGTGGGCAGCGATGTCCATGCATGCGTTTACCAGGTAATAAAAATCATAATCAGCAAAATTTTAATTAATGAAGCACTAGCTGCATTAATTAAAATTTTAATGATTATTCCAAAAAATATACCCCCTGCAAACAAAGTTTGGGGGGGGGGGGGGGGTATATAGGAATCACCCTGTCCGTCCGTCCGGGCCAACATTGGGGGTTTAGGGGATATTATTATTAGGGGCTAAAACCAAATTAAGGTAGTGTTAGGGTTAGGAGTGGGGTGGGGTTAGGGTTAGGGGTAGCCCCAGAGTAGGGCTTAAGGTTGGGGAGGGTTAGGTCGGGGGGGTTTATGTTTGGGGTCATGGGTGGGGTTTTAGTTTTAGTAGCCCCTAAACCGAAAAATAGCTCCTAATCCTATTGGTTTGGCTAGGGTGGTGTTGGGTCAGGGGTGGGGTGGGGTTAGGGTTAGGGGTTGCCCCAGAGTAGGGCTTAAGGTTGGGGGGGGGTTAGGTCCCAGGAGTGGGTGGGGATTAGGGTCTGGGGCAGGCTTTTAGGGTTTAGGGTCAGGGTGGGGTAGGGTTAGGGTGTGGGTTTTGGGTGGAGGGGTGGGGTAAGGGTTAAATATAAGTTCGAGGGTGGAGGGGGTGGGGTTCTGGGTAAAATAAGGTTTTGGACATACAAAATGTTTTTTTTGGTAGCCCATAAACCCGAAATGTTGGAGAGTCCATCCGTCCGTCTGTCCGTCCGTCCATCCATCCGTCTGGCCATCTTTATAAGTGCAATTCCTCCTAAACCGTTTGAAGAATTTTCATGAAACTTTATACAATGGAAGAACTCCATATGAAGATGTGCATAAAGCAATCAGTATAATTCTGTTCTGACATTTCCAAGGGGAGATAATCTAACTTATACAATTCAATTGCTACATCATATGGTTGTGTCCTCGTAAGCGCAACAACTGAGGCGCGGGGGTATCACTTTGTGAGCTTGCTCACAGTACCTCTAGTTATTGTTTGGAATCTAATATTATTGTGTCCATGGAAATATTGCCCACCTGTAGAACTTGACTGGTCCTTTCTGGCCATACTGTACACATGGCACAAGTGACTTGCAAATTTATCCACTCAACCATTATATCCCAGTGACAAACAGTTGTAACAAGTATATAACTTTTTTAATTGCCCAAGAGATAAAGAGTATGTTGGTGAAGTTGAGCTGATACATTTTGTATTGCTTCTCTGTTGTAGCTTTCATCATTACTGTGATTTTCATGATAACTATTGATCATTGTAGTTCTAGTTAGAACAGAAAAAGCTTATCATTATAGGTGTTACAAGATACATCATGCTGCTGATGTTAATCTGAAAATCATATATCATTATTGATGAAATTAATATTTTTGTTTCCCACACTATTAGATATAAGCTGTTGTCATATGTGAACTATGAAAAAATTAAAATCAATAACCTTTAGAAGTGAAAAAATTCAGTTTTATTATGTTTGTTTGAACGATGGTTGTTTTGCATTAGCTGCGATCTGAGCTTTGCTTACAATGTAATTAAATTATATTTAACCCTTTACTGAATGTAACTGCCTTATCCAGCCAGCAGTATTTACAAAATTTGCCAATCAAATTTTGTTAAATTTTCAATTTTTGTCCCCGAAACATAGCTTATAACTCCTTATTGGAATGAGCTAGATCTGTCAACTGGTTAAACCAAATTTTCAGCTACATATGAATTGCTAGACAGCAAATGTATATTTTTTGCAACCTGTCTTAGATGTAGCATATTGTCAATGCCCATGTGAATAGATGCTTTTTTTGCTTTTCGGTTTGGTTCTGTTTTTTGCAGCAAAGTGGAAAACCAAATCGTAAGACACAGTGACGTCATGCCAATGGTGCATGGGAGGGAGTGGGGAGAGTCGCCCCCCCCCCCCCCCCCCCCCCAATATTTTCGGTGAAGGCCTGGGAAGTGCCATTTCTGGAAATCGGGGAGGCATTTTTTGCCAAAATGTTTGGGCACACTATGTGCCAACCGATGGTGGTGCTCCGCTTAGATGGTGTTACCGATCCAGGACACCCCCCCCCCCCCCCTCCCATCTAAATCACCCATAGAGTGGAGATTCCACCCAGATAATAATTTCAAATTGGTTGCACAGCATAACAAGCATAAGCAAAGTTCCAGTCAATGGATCTCCGGATTAAACCGGAGATCCATTGGCTGAAACATTGCTTGTGTTTTTTGTCCATATGTACAGAATTTGAAAGAAATACTTTGGATGTTAACTCCACTCCTTCATGGGTGATTTGGTTACAAACCACTCTCCACATACTGTATCTTATTGGGAGGGAACTGGACTAGTGATCCCAATGGACTATCATCACTTAGTCTATATACCAAAGGGCAAACGGGCAAATATGTTGTGTTCACATTGTCAGACTTTTTCCCTTATTGACTCGTCGACCGGATTAGTCAGTAAGGGAGAAAATGTGACAGTGAGCACAGATTAGATGAATTTTATTCATTTTGTTACCCTAATTTATGTTTTTTCTGTCTCAATAGGCTTAGCAACTGATCTCCTAGCACCCCCAAGAATGATGCAAGGGCAGTTGATCTGATACAATTTTGTCTGCAGATTTTTTCTGTCATTTATGATCTACAATTATGAGATTGATCAGACATATCATTGCAAAGGTATTGCCCTTTTTTACTTAAAATTTGTTATTCACCCAACTTTGTCCGAGGTGGTATTCCATCATTTTCTGATACTTTTAAAAAACTTGGCACAGAGATTAACCAGCATGTAAACCTGTGCACTTGTGATTTAGAAATCATCCAGACTCTCGGTCTCTTTGGCAGAGTTATTGCCCTGTGGGGGGATTTCTTAGTCCCATTAAGGCAGACATCTCTATTTTTCTGCTCTGCCTACTGATAATACCAGATTGGGGTCATATTGATTTGTGGGAAGGCTGCTTAATTATCTCTCCAGCTCTCGTAGATTTCAGTCTGCCATGACATATGACACGTTGATAGTACACATGCCTTCAGTCATTGTAGCCTGTGCACTTAAACAATCCATTTTTGTATAGTGTATTGAAAAGTTGCACTTAAACAATCCATTTTTGTATACTGTATTGAAAAGTCTATCAGTCGCTGGTCATCAATTTCTGGTTCTCTCCAGATATTTGGTTGTTTTGAATTCAAAATGCTGTTACTCTTACAGAACATTACTCGGGCCACTCAGATACTTATGAACACAAGAAAACAAAACTCTGGCTTCCTTCACTCAGAAAACTTGTTGGTGTGATATTACCTCCAAGGTTGCCAAAATGTCTTAAAAGCCCAATTACACAATACTAATTAATCCAAGAAAAAAAGGTTCTTGTTTTGAGGATATACCTTTAAAGCCTTTACTTGATTGAGCTATGTGAAAATATTTGTGTCACAGTGTAGGATTTAAAACAATTTAATATATTATGTTTTTAAATGAGGAATAATCCTGTATCTCTGTATTATGACTCTTTTGATGGGTCAAGAAGGGAACCAAAACCACAAGGGCTACTAGTTCTCTGTGGAATACACACCTATTACACCATCCATATCTTTAAAGAATTTTCAAGAAGTCTTGTGTTCACTGTCATCTTTTTCAAGATTCAAACACTCATGTAAACAGAGTTTTTAATAAAGACTGCAATAATTTTTTTTACTTTTCTGTGGAAGTGGAGCAGTGTTTGTTTACTGATGTATGCAAAAACTTTACTGGTATAATTGGTCAACATGGTGACCAACACCTGGGTTGAAAGTCCAGTACACCAGGCATATTAATATATTCATAACTTATTTATAAAACTTTTTCTTAACCCCCTTCATTGATATGAGATCAAGAAGCTTGTTGCAGTTAGGTACATAATCAGCTAAATGAAATGTCGAAGGGTGAACAAAATATTTTTCTGCTGCCATTTTAATATAATAACAAATATTCTTTCCTTCCACTTCAATTCACCTCATGTTGGATCAAGATTGTGTAGGTCTATCCCCCATAGATGAAGGTCCAGTGTCTTTCCTGGGGAAAAAAGACTGTTCATGCGAATTGGAGCACCCTGGATACTTTTCTAAAGGCTTAAGCACCCTCAGTACTTTCTTAAGGTGTAAGTATTCAGAAAGTAAAGGCATATAACGTCAGTGAAATGACCCAAGAAAGATGAGGGTGAGATTGCATGAACCAGTTTTGGGGACTTCAGGTACAAATGTTTATAAGGTTGACATTCTCCAGGAAAAGTGGGGGTGGGAAGAGTCCCCCATCCTCCATCTACTCCACAGATTGCAGTGAAATTTCAAAAGGTAATGTTTTGCAAGAAAAAAAGAAAAAAATAACAACAGAATTTGTATGCAGACTGTATATTATTAAATGTATCAGAAGTTTTCTGGACAATTTATTGGGTAAAGGTTGAAAATGGACCTGCTACCATAATATTATTGAAAATATATTTATGTAAAAAGAAAGTACAATGCCTACACATGGAATGAAACTGCTACAAAAATGTCACTGAGGTAAAGAACTTGTCTCTCATTCAGTTTACACATGAAGCATGTGAGAAGTGACAGATTCTTCTTTACACCTGAGTAAACGGATATAGGTTTCCACCTGAGTAAACCATATTCATTAAAGCTGTATCACTTGCATTGTTGTTTCAGATTCAAGAAATGGATTCATGTTGCTTTCGCTATTTGGACTGAACTAACCTTGTCAGGAAAATGTCTGTAAGTATTGTCTGTCACTTTCTAGCACTTGGCTTTTTTTCTCAATCACATACAAATAACTTCTGTCAAGAACAGTGATCAAGTTACATTGTTCTTTTTTACCCTCTTCTGACAAGCTGCAATGATTAACATGGGACATTTATTTTTTTTTTATTTATTGGAATTTTAGATCACTTTCAGGATTTGTGGCTATATCATGACAGCAACACAAGTATAAAGTCAACTTTAGCCAATCATTTATACTGAGGTATAGATGGGGGAGGGGGTATGGGGTACTCTCCCCACCCCACTTTTCCTGGAAAATGACAACTTTATAAACATTTGTACCTGAAATCCTCAAAACTGGTTCATGTAATCTCACCCTCATCTTTCTTGGGTCATTTCACTGAAGTTATATGCCTTTATTTTCTGAGTACTTATGCCACAGAATAGTATTGAGGGTGCTTAACGGGTTGAGGGCTACATTATTTTTGGTGGTCTGAATTTATTAATCAAAATTTTTTTTATTACAAATTATTGAAGAGTGTCAATAATTTGTGATAAAACAAGTTCATATAAATAAAATATTGTTTGCGTTTAACTGATTGACTTCTAGAACCAACTATCAGACCTTTCAAAAAGGTGAGGGTACCAGAACAAAAGACCACATTTTCCTTGCTCATGTTTCATATTCAACCGAGTGCAAAAATATTTTGTTCATATAAATTTGTTTTATTACAAATTATTGGAGAGTGCCTATGGGCACTCTTCATTAATAAAATAAATTTTGATGAACAAATTCAGACCACCCAAAATAATCTTGCCTTCAACCAGCTAACATGACAGATGCAGGCTTTTGTTCTGGTACCCCCATTTTTTGGAAAGCCCTGATAGCACTCAACCAGTTAAGCCTTTAGAAAATTATTCATGGTGCTCCAAGTCCTTTTTTCCCAGGAAAGACCGTGGATCTTCCCAATCTGGGTACTTAAACCTCAGGTATTAGTAACTGGGTCCTTTCATATAATTTCCCCCATTTTGCTTAAAACAAACTGAAGACAATATCGGCACGTATTTCCCCATCACCAAAATTTTATTTTTTCTCTTTTCAAAGCACAGCTCATGGTTGGTAACAACTTAACACCGCTTTTGTTAGACACAGATCTGATATTGCACTTTATCTAAAAGTAAAAGAAGCACGATGGCTCAGTGGTTATGGCCTTGGACTTACATGGTTTTGATCCCCATCAGGAGTAACTGCGCTGTGTCCTAGGGCAATGCATTTAATCTTGATTTCCCACAGGAGGGCCTAGTGGTGCTGTACTGAGGCGTTCTGCACATTGATGGTCCATTTGCCTTCAACTAATTCTAACCCTGCTTATGTGGGCTTAGTATGTTGAGGAGTCTGACAGTTGCTCACCACTGCTCAGTGGTTCTGTTCGGGTACTGCTTCCTTCACCTGTAAAACTCTCCAACACGAAATGACACTGGTTGTTGAAAGTGTCATTAAAACCCAAATAATAAATTTTTTAATGACACTTTGGACTTTCGACCCTTGTAAGGGAGTGTGATGCTGTCTACTAAAGTATAGATGGTGCATTTGCCGTCAACCGCAAGGTTCTTTCCTGGTACACCAGCATCCTCTACATGTAAAACTGTCCCACAGATTAATCTGGTTATGGAAAGTGATGTTAAATCCCAATAAAACAAATTAAATGGCCCCAAAAGTTTCTTTTTTGTTTATGCGTACCAGGTTGAAATGGTTAACAGAAGATATTTAACCTTATCCAATATCAAAATGAGGGGTTTTCAACAAAAAAGCATTGGAAAATAATTTTTCATACAAATACACATTAGATTTTGAAAAAAAAATATTGATAATCCATCACATGCGTAAACATACTGTTGTACCAAAAAAAGAAGCCCAACACCAATTTCTGTAATCAGAAGTGCTTGGCAGAGGACAGGTCAAAAAATTGATATTTGATAAGACTTGCAAACCCATAAAAGCAATCAAGATTTGGTTGCGAACCACACCCCAAGTGGTTTGTACATTTTCTAAAAGACTTCCTTGTGATTGCATATTGGGGCACCTGTTCAGAGGTTACAAAGTTTGTCAAAAATCACAACTAGACTCTTAATCCTTAAAAGGCATGGAGATTTTTAAACATTTTTACTATACTTTGAGGGCCTGTGTCCTGTAGCTTTGCAGTTATTTCTAGGCAAGTCTTGGCTGCCTCTGTAGGCAGCCAAGACTTGCCTAGAAACAAGTGCCAAGGTACTTGGAATGCATTTCACAAGTGTACTCAAAGTCTACATGTTGGGGCACCTGCTTTGTTGTGATAAATAGTGATCAAAGTCAGAATTAGGCCCCTGACAGTTAAAATAGTGTAAAAGATGAATCTTTATCTGAAGATTAAATAATCTCACCCATTTCCAGATTGTATTATCGACAACCATTTTGAGTGAACACCAGAAGGGTTAAAACAGTCTTTCAAACTAAAATTAAATAAGAATGAATATCCAAATAAATTCCTGGGTATAAAAGGTATAAATTAACTTCAAAGCCTCTTATGAGTGTTGTATGAAGATAACATTCCAGTTCTCAAAGAAACAGATCCTGTTTGCATGAAAAACATTTTCATTACAATTGTTTGCCTGGAGGTTGTTGCCCACAATTATTCAAAATGTTTATGAGGTAATTTAAATGGTTATTACTGAATTGGTGGTTGATAAGTCAGAACACTAACAAATATTGGATGTTTTCATGATTTTTTTCAAGAAAATGTCTTTTGACACGCAAACTCTTCAGTTTCTCATTGAATAAAGCTAGTAGTTTGTTATTTTTAGAGAAAGTTGCTGGAGGCTGGAAATTAAAATGAATTAGTGATTTATAAAGGAAAAAAAATCTATTGATCGCTTTGGCTAGTTATTTTGGATTGCATATTGTATCATTCAGTATATATTCGGTTGTGGATTGCAACATGGTTTAACCTTCTATTTCATACAGTAACCAGAACAGTTTTCATAAGTCTGAGCACAGTGAACGTGGAGTACGGTGGACAGGAATCAACAACCCGAGTTGGAGTTTTTCAGATGCACTGTAGATTTTAACCCTTAAAGGCCTATTTCCTCACTTTTAAGACTGTAGAACAGGTGCCCTTAATAATGCCATCATGAGGAGGTTCTGTTGACCACAGATAAATTAGGTAGGCACTGGTTTCTAATCCAGTCTTGGCTGCCTGTTAAGGCAGCCAAGACTTGACTAGAAATCACTGCTAAGCCACTGGACCTATAGAGCTGTGGGCTGGTGGGAATTCAGGACACTTGTCGAGGCCCTTAAGGGTTAAAGAAAATTTGCCTTTTTTCCACTTTTTTGGAAAATTTTAATAATTGTGTGATAACTTTAATAATAATTATCAGATTTCAATAATGTTCGGTTACTTATGCTTATGCTATGGTTCCTCAAAGACACAGGTGTAGAGGAAGAGGGCTGGGGTGTAGGGGAATTTACTTTATAATGCAATGCTGTTTCTAGTTGATTTCAAAGCTTTGATCCATATTGAGCATGATCTTCACTCTCACTCAACACAGAATTGTGATATATATACTACTCAAAGTTTGCTAAGCACCAAATATTTGACACATCATTGTGAAATTTGCTTGTGACATATTTGCGATATTTTGGGTGAATATGATTGAGGAATGTATTGAGATGGTCCCCAGTGTTTTCATTAGCTCTCTTGACAAGCAGACTTTTTGTGACAGTCATGATGTTTTCGTGTACTGTCTACATGTACATGGCATATGTAGGGTATTCAATCTTCATTTCAACACAAACCATTGTGATTTAATGATTGAATATGGCAAATGCAATTGTAAGAAGACATTTGTCTGAAGCAGAAATGTGGCGGGCTGTAGAGATGGTGGAACAAGGGGCTATTCATCGTCAGGTTGGTGAAGCCCTTGAAAACATGAAAATCAAGGGATACATGCTTTCCATGTCTGTCACAAAAAGTCTGCGTGTCAAGAGAGCTAATGTAAACACTCAAGACCATCTCAATACATTCCTCAATCATATCCTCCAAAAGTATCGCAAATATGTTACAAGCAAATTTCACAGTGATGTGTCAAATATTTGGTGCTTAGCAAACTTTGAGTAGTATATATGGTGTAAGTTAATTATATATTGAACAAGAGCCCCAAATGGAATTGCCATATATATATATGGTGTCAGTTATGGCATCTCTCAGTTTGGGATTGTCGTATATATGGTGTCAGTTATGGCATCGCTCAACATGCAACTGTCATATATATGGTGTCAGTTAATTCTACATTGAGCGAGGGCCCCTTATGGAGTTGTCATATATATATGGTGTCAGGTGTGGCATCTGTCATTATGGGATTGTCATTTATCATGCCACCTTTTTAATTTGACCAATCAACATGCTCTAATAGCATCGGTAGACTATGTAATATTAGTTTATCCAATGTGGAAATAGCTATCGGATTGAGTCCATACTCTGCTAGTGACCGTGTATGAGCCCATACACCCCCCTCTGCTGGGTGTCATTTTGTTTCCAAATTCATTTTCCCACCTCAGGTTTTCACCTATTTTCGTGAAAGTAAAAGAGTTTGCTGATAAATATTTAAAATGAAGTGATTCTGATCTTTTAATTTATTATTTAATTTGTTTGGTGGTATGATGAATACGTTAAGGACGTTTACTTGCCAGGTATGGCGTCATGTGAGGCTCAGCGCGATCAATATTAGGTGAGGCCTATGACCTCGCCTAATATTAATCTCACTTCACCTCACATGATGCCTTTCCTGGCAAGTAAGAGTCCTGTAAATTATAATAAATGGTGTCAGTTTATTCCATACTGAGTTCAAGCTATGCTTTTGCTCAATACAGAATAAACTGATATCAGATATATGACAATTCCAAATTGAGGAATGCCACAACTGACACCATATACATATGACAATTCCGTATTGAATGAGAGAGTAGCTAGAACTCAAAATGGAATTGACTTACACCATATATACCATATTAGGTCACTAACAAACTGTGTGTACACATGATGTGGCTATTGTCTACTGCCATTTTGATAAGTGAATAAAGAAAAGGTGGATCATTTTGACTGTTACCCATGTTTGGATTTCAGCAGACTGTCTGCTGTATACCAAACTTTCATGTGTCGTCTTCAATTCAATGGAATTCTCAAAAGTTTGTTGGTAAGATATTATAAGTCACGGGATGTTTAGTAGTCAGATATGGTGTCATGTGAGGCGAAGTTTTATCAATATTAAGGTGTCAACTGAGCCTAATATTGATCCCACTGAGCCTCACATGACACCATATCTGACCACTAAAATCCCATAATGTATTTATTATGTTAGCGGACAAAATCCAGTATATCCCTTTAATCAATCGGCCAAGTAATTTATTTTTTGGTGTATCGTACTTGTGAAAATGTAAACAAACAGACGTAAGTTTACAATGTAAGGGGAGTAACTCTATCTAGCAATCATTTCGTGCTAAATCGATTATATATTGGTACGATTCACCTGTGTTGTCAATGCTAGATGTGTTTCGATTTATATTGAGCTATTCGATGGCACTATCGATTGAAATAAGTTTCTCAATTTGGGACACATGTTATAAACAGATTATTTATTTTTGTTCAAGTGAGTTTAATGAAACTTTAATCACATTCAATAGATAATTCAAAACGTTTGCTCAAAGACTGCCATTTTTTGAGACGAGGCAGTTGAATTTTATATCTAAAAACAATATGGTGAACACACACCTAATATTGTTTTCATAAGGGGTCTCCGATGATGACATCATTGACCTGATATGGCTCCATAGATCGTCACCATTTATCCACACTGATTGGTGGACCCCAAGAGCTTACATAATAATTACTAATCCAGTATCCATTTGACAGTCAGTTGTTGGCAACACAATATGATAAGAGCTTTTAGAATTAAATGGTTAATACCCATTATTATAAGACGCTAATGGAATGTGGCCTGTTGTTTGATTTTGGTAGTGCTCTAACACTTGCTACTTGGTGCATGACAAATGGAAGCATGGAACTCATATTTACATAGACATCAGCCTTGAGCAGTGTGAATATTATTAAATGAACAAACACAAATTTGTACAAGTTCACACACAAAGCATACACACAAGGGATTCTTTGTCCATGACAATTTTCACAGAATACCAAGAACATTTTTACTCATGAGAGAATACAAATGAAAACACTTTCTTGCACAGAGGATATCACTGTTTATTTTAAGTGGGTACATTTACGTCACATATTATTATACTTTTGACAAATACTTCATGAGAACATTGAAGTGAAGTAGTCCTATTGATTATTTTTTAGTGTAGATTATTTTGCAGATTTTCTGGTACCTGGGATGCAGCTCTTTAAATGTGATCTGAGGGTAATTTGAATATAAACATTTGGCTCTATCCTTATAGTAATCTATCTGTGAATGTTGAAAGTGATTACTTATTGTAATACCGGGTAGTGAATGCATTTATTCATTCACAGTGAATCTTCAGGACATTCACCACATACAGTATTGTGATTGTGAAAGCAGGTAGAGAAATGTGACCATATCGTGACTGTGTCACAAACTGACCAAAATTCTCACTCTGCTTTTCTTCCCTGAACACTACAATACCACCAATCAAAATAGAAATGTATGAACTCTGATTCACAGATGACAGATGCTCATTTTTTGTGTTTTCTTTATTTCGCAATAATTTCTTTTAAAAGTTTTGAACCACTACAGGTATCATGACAAGATGGTAGATCATGATCTGATCAAGAAAGACTCCTTTTTGTGATTATAGTTCTGTAGTAATAAATGCATTGACTATGGCATCGTCGGCATTAGATATACATGTCCAATTATGTAAGAGCTTGTATTTAGGCCATTTTCTCAAAGTCCAATGTGACTAGGGCTATTATACTGCATATGTAGGTTGTAGGGGACTACCACAACAGTGTGCAACCCTAATACTGTGACTTTTTGTCCAATTTCACCTAAAATTGTTAGCCCAAACTTGGTCAGAAGTGTTTTCTGTTGTAAGAATTTGCTTTTAGGTCAGCTTTTGTGTTGATTGTAAGGCCTTAACTTCCCATTACTGTGTATTTTTAGTCGAGTTGTGACGAAGTCAAACTCGACTTATAGTTTGGTGAATGGCGGGCGGGCGGGCGGGCGGGCGGGCGTAAACAATTGGTTTCCGGATGATAACTTGATAGTGGTTCAACTCACATTCATTAAACTTCATACATAGGTTGGTCTTGGTGGGAGGAAGAACCCTATTGATTTTGGACATGCTACGTCGAAGGTCAAGGTCACAGTGACCTTGAACATAGTAAATCTTAAACAATTGGTTTCCGGATGATAACTTGATAATGGTTCAACTCACATTCATGAAACTTCATAGGTAGATTGGCCTTGGTGAGGGGAAGAACCCTATTGATTTTGGACTCGCTACGTCAAAGGTCAAGGTCACAGTGATCTTTAACATAGTATATCGCAACAATTGGTTTCCGGATGATAACTTGATAGTGGTTCAACCTAGAGTCATGAAACTTCATAGGTGTGTTGGCCTTGGTGCGAGGAAGAACCCTATTGATCTTGGACTCACCAGGTCAAAGGTCAAGGTCACAGTGACCTTGAACATAGTATATCGCAACAATTGGTTTCCGGATGATAACTTGATAGTGGTTCAACCTAGAGTCATGAAACTTTATAGGTGTGTTGGCCTTGGTGCGAGGAAGAACCCTATTGATCTTGGACTCACCAGGTCAAAGGTCAAGGTCACAGTGACCTTGAACATAGTATATCGCAACAAATGGTTTCCGGATGATAACTTGATAGTGGTTCAACCTAGAGTCATGAAACTTCATAGGTATGTTGGCCTTGGTGCGAGGAAGAACCCTATTGATCTTGGACTCACCAGGTCAAAGGTCAAGGTCACAGTGACCTTGAACATAGTATATCGCAACAATTGGTTTCCGGATGATAACTTGATAGTGGTTCAACCTAGAGCCATGAAACTTTACAGGCGTGTTGGCCTTGGTGCGAGGAAGAACCCTATTGATGTTGGACTCACCAGGTCAAAGGTCAAGGTCACAGTGACCTTGAACATAGTATATCGCAACAATTGGTTTCCGGATGAGAACTTGATAGTGGTTCAACCTAGAGTCATGAAACTTCATAGGTGTGTTGGCCTTGGTGCGAGGAAGAACCCTATTGACCTTGGACTCGCCTGGTCAAAGGTCAAGGTCACAACTCGACATTGGATCTGTGATCCTGAGCGGCATTTTTTTTATTTTGATAACATCTGTACTTATTAAGCCTATTGTATGTGAGGATTTAACTGAATTTAAAAAAAAAATTTGTCAAAATGTTCAAGTTATTCTCTGACTTCAGAATTTTTGGTTTTTGTAATAGTTTGTGTTCAAGTGAGTTTTGTTTCTGTGGGTCTATCCAGGTCATTGATATTGTATGTCAAACATCTTCATCCACGTGAGAGGGGTGACATGGGGTTGTTTAAAAATATTGGGGGACTAGCCAACAAGGAGGGTCGGAAGCTGGGCATGGGCCGAACTCTGCTCACTGAGCTGATTTGGGACCGCACTATGATTTTCTTTCCTGCCAAGTAAACTTGAAATATAGGTTTGTTCTTCGTTAGATGTGATTCCTAATCACGTCAGGCTGCCGAAAGGAAACAATGATTAAAGTAACAATGATTCTTTTATTTACATTTAAAATAAACTCATTTCCATATTCAACACATTTAACAATTTGATCAACATAGCAGAAGATTTATCACATGGGTTAAATAGTTTTTCATCAATTTCAGTTTATCTACAGCCCTGTACTGGCACTATAGTACACTTTGAAAATGGCACTATCGCGGGCTCACAACAGGAGCTTTGTACAACGAGTCTTAATCTTTTGCATCTTTGCGCATCTGCAGCTCTGACCGTCTGGGAATCTCGACTAGCAATGTTAATTACCTTGTGGCAACATAGTTCGGATTTGGATTCTGTTCATCCACTCTAACAGCTAGTTCAACAATTCTGCGTCACATACCTTATACATGTGACCATTGATAGAACTCTCCTTGAATGTTCCTGTCCTTTCGAAATTCACACAGTTCATGGCAGAACTCATAACTTCAAAATGCACTTTTGAATTTGGACTAATTGTCACTAAAACAAGCTACTACTCGATCAACCTCAGTATTCCTAAGCAAGGGTTAATGCCACAATAAAATAGCCTACACTTTGAGACAGGTGCGAATTGATCCTCGCTAATGACATCTAAACTAATGACATCTTGGCCCTCCTATGTCCACCTAATCTGTCAATAGAGGCATACAACAGAGCTTTGTGGATTGCCCAGCAATTCCACTCTCATGAGACCCAATTATATGGCGTCTCATAAATGGCCGCACCCAAGTCTCACTCCTAAATGGCCGGAACCCAAGTTTCATTCCTAAATGGCCAGAACCCAAGTCTCTCTGAACTAGCTTGTTCTCCACACTTTATACCTTATTCTAACAACATTTCAAGATGCCTAAAAATGTCATGTGACATATCTGAAGATAAAGTCACTGTGCGCCAATACATATGCTATCAAACGTATCTCAAGAAATAATATACTTCATAGCCATGATGATTGGAATTAATTTATAACTGCTAGTCATTGCAAGATTAATTAACTGAGGATAACATAGAGACATTTTGTTCTGACTAGTAATATGCCAAAGAAGTATCCCACTGTGAATTCCTTAGGCTAATTATCAAATTAAAACATGTATGCTTACAACATAGAGAGAAGAATATAATATATGTATCTGAACTTGAAAGTAGGGGAGGGGGCCTCCTCCCTTTTAGACTGGCTTTGCTCTGATATTGTAGCATTTGATTACTGAAAACCTTTGCAGTAATATTAACTTTGTGATAATCATAATATATCTCATGAAAAGTTAAATATATGCATTATTTGGAGTGATATAAACGATAAAAATGCAGCTTTGGGGAGCTTTCTTGACATTGGATCGACTGTATCAAGCATGAATGTAGGTGAGCAGCCATGATGTAACATCTCTCTTGTTATTGTAGAATCCAACCACAGTTGTTGATACTGAAGTATCTCAGAAGATCATTCTAACTGACACATCTAATTCCATTTGAAATTTGATATCCTTCTCATCTCTTGAGGTGTCAGGGCAAAGCCAGCCTAAATATAGGGGCAAGGGGCCTCATATATAAAGATAGTGTAAGTTCAAAAGATATTCCGCATCAAGGCGAAAACCCTACGTGAATTTCACTTCTCTGTGAAGCTGGACATGGAAAAAACACATGTGGTGTATATCCAGCTTCAGCGCAGGGACCCAGGGGAGAAACGGTATGTTAGATAAGGTCTAATCTCATTTAATTTATACAGTATTCGCGAGTCTTACGAGACGTAATCGGTTGGTGGCAGGATATCGTCACGGCTAATTGAGAAACAAAATTCTAAAAGATAGAAATGTCGTGTCATCATTAGTAATAGCAATGCGTGGCAGGAACGAACCGGTTTTCTCGACAAGTGAAATCACCGTTAAGTCACGCGTGAGATGACTTGTATTGATTCTGTCTCGATATACGTCATCTCCCGCCGTTTTGACAGATGGACAAATGAGCGTCCGTCCACCTGACAGTTTAGGGTAAAAAGTATATATACCTTGAAGAGCAGAGCATTAGACACACACTTGGGGTCACACACACGTTGGTGAAGTCCAGGACAGGCGGACTCTGTTTCCTGGCATAGGGGTACCTTCGATCACAGGACCCTGAAACGGCTGGAATCGCCAGAGAGGGCATTCCACGATTGATTTAGCTTAAGGTTGATAGGCGGCTACAAGTGCCAAATTCGTTCAGAAGGAAAACCCAGGTGGAACGTTAAAGTTTAGATTGTCGAGTAGCAGGTATCGGCCTGCAATAGTCAGAAGTGTAGGTTAATTGTATTGTGCGTATTAACCCTTTGAAGTGTCAGACTGATTGCGTTCTGAGTAGTTTGTTTTGCTGTCGAAGCATCGTAATACCGACTGGAGATCGGTGTGAGTGACAATTTTGCCCTAGCACAAAAAGGGGCATTTGTGAAACGTGAATTCAACCAGGAACGGTGAATATTTCAATAGGACTTTCACGGAGGACTTTCAAAAGGCACATAAGGTATGAGTAGACAATATCTGACCCAAATCAGAAGTACGGTGGCTTTATAGAGGACGAACATTGCTGGTCGGAACCCTCCGACAGCCAGAGGTACAGTTATGCGCAGACGTTGACATTTGAGCCTAAGCGGGTGAAGCTCTTATGGCGAGCTCACAGTAGTAACATTTCAGATTTGTGAAGCTCTTATGGCGAGCTCACGGTAGTAACATTTCCAGTGTGTAGACTATAGTGCCAGTACAGGGCTATAGAATGACTATATGATTGTTGAGAATTATTTAACCCTAGCAACTAAATTTCTGTGAAAAGAATCGAATTGTTGATTGTTGAAATATTGAAACGGCTTTATCTTTATGTGTAAATAAAAGAATTGTTGTTACTTTAAGTCATTCTTTCCATTACTCAGCCTGAAGTGATTAGGAATCACACCTAATGGAAATCGAACCTATTTCAGGCCAATTTGGCAGAGAAGGAATCACGGCGTCGGTCTAACTCAGCTCCCTGCGCCGAGTTCACGACACTTGGATTCCGACCCTCCACGTTGGTCTAATTTTCCTGCAACTTCATCAGCGGGACTAAATAACCCCACGTCAGCCCAGGCCTTACGGGGCCTCAGGTGTCCCTGACATAGATTGGCGAGCGCTAACCAGGATATTTGTAAAAGGTAAAAAAATGGCTATATGGAAATTTTGTTTTATTTTAACGGCGGTTCTGTTTATGTTTTGACACATTCAGTCAGCTGATACCATTCAAGGATTTAATATTGCAATACAGAAGTGCCTCAAGAGGATACTTAATAGCCACTATAACTGCGGTAGGTTTCAGAATATGTGTGGCGTTTAATTACGTTAAATTACACAGGTAAATTAGGATTAATTGCCATAATTTTTTTTCTTTCTTTCTTTTCCTTCTTCATTCTTTCTGATGAGTGTTGAAGATAGAAAGAAAAAATCAAAATGGATGTTGTTACACCCCTCGCCCAACTGGTATCATTAGGCAAGGAAATGGGCCTTGAGGGGGCCGAACTTCATAAGTTCGTTAAAGATGAGCAGAAACGTGAGGCTAAGGAGATTGCCTTACGTAATGACGCAAGGGAGAGAGAAGCCCATTTAGAACGAGAGCGTGAGAAAGACGCAAGAGAGGCGAGGGAGAGAGAAGCCCAATTAGAACGAGAGCGTGAGAAAGACGCAAGAGAGGTGAGGGAGAGAGAAGCCCAATTAGATAGGGAGGCAAAAGAGAGAGAGATTCAGTTAGATAGGGAGGCAAAAGAGCGAGAGATTCAATTAGAACGAGAGCGTGAGAAAGACGCAAGAGAGGCGAGGGAGAGAGAAGCCCAATTAGAACGAGAGCGTGAGAAACACGCAAGGGAGGCAAAAGAGAGAGAGATTCAATTAGCAAATGAGGCGAGAGAGAGGGAAGCCCAATTAGCAAGGGAGGCAAGGGAGGCAGAATGAGAGCTCGAACAACAGAGGCACGAGAGAGAATTAGAGCTCCTCAGAGCAAGGGCCGATGTGGAAAATGAAAGTCGGCGCTCAGGGGACGGGAGTGCAGGGGTAGCAATTCATGCCCCACGCCCCCACCTCGCTCATTTTAATGAAAACACAGATGACTTGGCCTCGTACTTGGAGAGGTTCGAGCGTTTTGCCTCCAGTCAAATGTGGCCAGAAGACGCAAGGGCTATGTGCTTGAGCCCTATGTTATCAGGTAAAGCCCTCGAGGCTTATACCAGTATGCCTCCTGCACTTCTTAACGACTACAGTGAGCTGAAGAATGCCATCCTTCGGAGATACCAGCTCACTGAAGAAGGATTCCGGACCAAGTTCCGAGAAGTTAAGCAGGAGAAGGGAGAAACAGTACCTCAGTATTTTGCCCGAGCTAGGTGGTACTTTGACCGCTGGACTGATCTCGCAGAAGTGAATGAGTCATATGGAGCCCTGCGAGATCTATTTCTCCGGGAGCAGTTTTTAACTACATGCTCCAAGGAGTTGGGCCTGTTCATCAAGGAAAGGGGTCCGCCCACCTATGATGAGATGGCAACTGTGGCAGAACGCTACATCGAGGCCCACGGTGGGAGTATAAATGCACCCAAATCGGCTAGGGGTGGGGCAAATGGGTTGGCAATGGCACCTGTAAGGCAACACCACCCCAATCCGTCAGCATCGCAGGCCAGCCGGAATGGGAACGCCCCCAATGACACAACTTGTTTCATCTGCAACAAGCGGGGTCATATTGCCAGGGACTGCTGGCAGAAGCAGGTTAGGACCACTGGGAACATTAGACAACCTCAGCAACGCAGCACCAAGGGGTTGGAAGCAAGGTGATCGCGTAGATCCAGGGCCCAGTAGACAGATGGCAGCGTTCTGTCAAACTATCAGTCCAGAACACAGTCCCCTCCGGGAATGTATACGAGAGGGAGTATTAAGGCTGGAAGGCGGGAAGGTTGTCCCGATAATAAGTGGCATGTGTGAGAGGCTCACAACTTTTGCAGGAGAAGGTTAATATGCCAGTGTACCCAGGGTATGTGGGACAAAGGGAGGTCCGTCTGCTCCGGGATTCTGGGTGCTCCTCTACAGCGGTTAGAAGGCAACTGGTTGACGACAAGCAATTGTTGGGGCGCGACCATTTGTGTATTTTGATAGATGGGACCGTTAGATGGTTTCCCATCGCGAGGATAATGGTGGATACCCCATTTTATTGTGGCGAAGTGGAAGCCATGTGCACTGAATCACCTGTGTATGACCTGGTCATAGGTAATATCCCAGGGGTGAGGGCAAGTCCTGATGAGTTATGGTCCAGGGGTAGGGGGCCAAGTGAGGGCCCAACGAGGGCAAAGGAAGCTCAAGTCGGTGGGCAAGGACCCCCGGCGGTTGCACTCGGTAACGTACCGAGTAAGGAAGGGAAGGTTCCCAGGGGGAACCAACCCGATGGTCCAGGGGATGGCCCCTACATGACGAAATGTCGGAAAGTTTCAGGAGGGGCGACTCCTGTACAGTTAGGGAGAAGGGGCCGCAGGCGGTCCAGGCTAAACGCCAAACAACGAAAGTCATTGAGGAAAGACCCTCAAGCAAATTTATGTGGGGGAGTTGAGCGCCCCAAGAAGTCGGTGTCACCAGTAGGGAGAGGGGAGGCCAGACCCACGCAAATGGCTGGGCAAACTTCCCCAAAAATGAGAGGGCACGGGTCAACACAAGTTGAGGGTGTTAAAATGGATGGGACCGCTAAGGCGGGCGCCAGGGGGCTGAGGAAAGGGTCCACAAATCAAAGGAGAAGCATCTTAGGTGGCGGAGACCACGCAGGGAGAACCGGGGGCGCACAGCGCCCAAGGTGAGCAAGAAGTCGTCGCAATGGACCGGAGGGTCGACGGCACAAGGGCCAAGGGCGGCCAGTGTCGATCGAACGAAGGTAATCGCCGGGACGAGTGAGCCTGGGGGATATAGCGCCAAGAGAAGCTCTTGGGAATGCGACAATGACAGGGTATGGGGACCCTGGTGGAATACCCGTAGGAATAACGGGGCGAGAAGTAGGGGTGTGTCAAGGGTTACCCAAGGGGATACTGGGAACCGGGCCCCTACCAATGGTCGGTGGTTATAAAGAAGCAATAGTTGGGTGGCTGTGGGCCTGGTGTCTGGGACGGGGGCTCCAGTCGCAAATATTTTTGTGGGTGAGGTGATGGGTTTTGTAAACTCGGTGTTAAGGCCCGGAGGAATTTTCTTATTTTAGCATTATTATTGCTCTGACTGCTGACTAGAGTTGGTTGTGAGTGCGAATGTGAGATACACTGCCCCGTCTGTCGCGTGTGCGTGGACGGGGAGCCTGTGTGTCGCGTTTTGTAAGTGTGGGATACACTAACCCCGTCTGTCGCAAAGGCGCGGTCGGGAAATCTGTGTGTTGAATGTGTGAGTGTGTGAGGCACAATTTTAATCCCCTGGTTGAGCTTTGCGAGGGTGAGGCTTAACTTAATGCAGGGGTCGTTTGCCCCTTCACAAGACGTACGGGAATGGGAGGCGAATTTACACTCCGTTGGAATTAGCCCATCTGACGCAAAGGTGCGGACGGTGTTACTCGTCGGAGTGAGTGCCAAGTGAACTGTTTGCAAAATGGGCGAATGTGTATAAAAATGTGTATGTTTAGGTGTAAATATATAGTATTAGAGAGAGAGAGAGAGTGCTGCAAATCTAAGGATAAGGCTACTCTCCATATGTAAACCTGCAAGACGGGAGCATGTGGTGGCGCGTGTGTCGTGGGAATCGACATGGCCGACACATGAGCCCGGTCATGACCCCCACGACCACTAGGGTACAGTTTCGTAGTCTTGAACATATGGGTAGATTGTAAAAAGGTGTGAGAGGCGAGTGTGCGTGGCTTTGCCCCTTGTGTTTTTAGAGATACACGGGGTGTTTCTCTCGGGAAGGGAGTTGTCAGGGCAAAGCCAGCCTAAATATAGGGGCAAGGGGTCTCATATATAAAGATAGTGTAAGTTCCATCGGCGCACACCCAGTAAGGTACGCTCTTCTCTTAGTACAATTCCACGACTTCCGTTATCCAGTGCGCAAGCAGTAATATCAAAACCATTCTTCTTTTGTCCGTGCAACGTGGTTGATGTGTTGCGCCATCTTTACTTTATGATACAGTGATAATTCAACTCGTCGATAATGGTTTTCCTGTGACTGGATTATGGATCTGAAGATTGTATAATAACAGGACTGTGTTTTATATATTCTCGTTAATATTTTCAACCACATTCTCATTGTATATTATTTATTATTCCGTTTTCGCAAATGTTTTTTCGACATCGTGTCAACGCGGTTCGACAATGAATGAAATTTTTCGGTTGATAAATTTAAATTGTTATTGGAGTTAGGTCTCAATTAGGGACTGTCTGGACAGGATTTCTTCACTCTGTTGAGGGCTGAATTTCTGGGGTTTTTTGGTCCCTGACGTCTGTCTGGTTTCTGTCGTATACCCACTGTTTTTTTTCTGCAACCTTCTCTCATAGTTGAGCGTGTTCTACTTTCTGTTTCTGTTGAGTTCACCTTTTTCTTCTACTGCTCTCACCTCTGTTATTTCCAGTTTGGTTCCTTTAGGACAATTCCTTTTGCCCTCGCCTTGGTGCATTCTTGTGGCTGTTTCTTCTGCACCCGTGGGTGGTGTGGAACGCTCCCGACTCGCCCACGTCTGGTGTGAGTTATACCCCCTCCGTGGGGGATGTGTGGCTCCTTCTGCACCAGCAGGGGGTGGGGGTGGGGGTGGGGGGAACCCTGTCGTTTCGGGCGCCCCCGACTCGATCATGTCTGGTGTGAGTTATACCCCCTCCGTGGGGATGTGCAGCTCCTCCCGCGCCTGCAGGGGGTGGGGAATGCTGTCGTTTCAGGGCCGCCGACTCGACCACTTCTGGTGAGAATTGCTCCCCCTCTGTGGGGGATGTGCAGCTCCTCCTGCATCAGCGGGGGGTGGGGAAACGCTGTCGTTTCGGGGCTTCCCGACTCAACCACGTCTGGTGAGAGTTATTCCCCTTCCGTGGGGAATGTGCAGTTTTTTTTTACCATGGTGGATACTGCGGGAGCTGTTGGATTTCTGGTGAAATGATGCCTGGTTCTGGGACTATGCGCCCTCTCCAGTCGACATCTCAGGCTGTCACTAGGGTTGTGACTCCTCCTTTGGAGGCCGAGCTAGGTGGCTCTCTCTGCTTTTCTGCTAGTTCCAACAGCTCCCGTCGTATCTGCTGCTACTGCTGTTCCGTCTACAACGTCATCAGGCACCGTTTTTAGCTGGCCTCGGCTTATCCTTGCAAGAGTCTGCAGGGATGTCTGTAGTGTGGTTGTGGGGTATCGGCCTTAGCCTTCCCCGACTTCAACTTGGCGAAGCCGGAAGTGGCTGCTGACTGAACCCCCCGCTGTGTCCTCTCAGCCGTTGAGCACAGCAGTTTTATACCTGCAGTGGTCTGCTGCGGTGCCTGGTAGTGTAGACATGGTGGTATTGACCTCAGCCTTCCCTGACTTCAACTCGGTGAAGTTGGAAGTGGCTGCCGGACGGACCCTCTACTGTGGTCTCTGCGCCGTCGAGTACCACAGTTTTGTCATTGGCGTTTTCCGTCCACTCATTCTGGTCACTCGGCTAGTTTTGCAGGACCAACGCCTTCTTTGTAGCCTGGCCCCTCTGCCCCGCAGAGGTCCGCGGCAACTCTCCTGAGTTCCTGCTATGTTGATCCTCGGGGTGTGTCGTACCCCTATACACGTCTACCCTCAGATGTTTCGGCTTCCACCCGTCGTCCTGCTTCGGGTGTATTGGAGGATCGTGACCCTTCGCTGGTTAAGAGGGTCAGGTGTGAAGCCACTTTGCTGGTTCGTCCCCATGTCGAACTGGTTGGTACAGGCAGTGAGCTTAGGGAGGCCCTCTCCTTACTCACTCAGGTTCTGTCCAAGAGCCTTCCTGTTGCTTCCAGCGAGGCAGCTGCCTCCCGGGTTTGGAAACAGGCTGCTTTCTGATCCCCTGGTGTTCCTACACCATGGGAGGCGTCAGCTGGTTTGCCCACGATGGGCTATGTGTCTTCCGACTCCGGGGAGGAGTCAGACATCCTTGATGTCGAGAGCCAGCAGTCTTCTGACTTGGGGGCAGCTCTTGACTTTGTGTTTGGGTTCCTTCCAGATCTCAAATCATCAAACCAGCTGACAGTGTCAGCCAGGCTGCGATCATCGGTCATGCGCCTACAGCCTGTGGAGCAACCTGCTTCTGGGCAACTTCGACCGTGCCAGTCAGTACAGGTGGTTGAAGCATTTTCAGCCTTGGACTCTAAACTGAGTTCCAAGGCTATGATCCGTTCTTCACCAGGGTTGACACCTTTTTGTCTCCGGTGAGTTATCGTTACTACGATTTCGCCAATCCATCAGTCTGCCAGACTTTCACGGTTTTGGATCAGGACTCCAATTCCCTCGGGCTTTTCAAGCCCATGTCTGCCGTCATTCCTATGACGACTCTGGAGTCCATGTTTGGCTGATCTGGAGGAATGCTGGGTATGCTTTTTCTCTCCGATCACGTCGTCTCTGCCTTAGCTGCCTCCAGATAGGTTTGACGAAGTACAGGCTCCTTTGCGTGTGCTGTCCAAAGTGCTCATGCATCTTACTCACACGCATGCCTGTGACATGGCTGTTTTGGAACTAGTTCGAAGGGACTAGTGCTGGACACAGGCCGATCCCTTCTTGGGGGCAGTGCGGTTCTCTTCGATCTGCTTCTTTGGCAGGCCCGCTACTGTTCCATGGGATGACGTGCTACGTCATTCCAAAGATCAGCTGCTGCTTCGTCAGCTTGATCAGCCTTCTAGGGGAGGCAGGGACCATTCAAAGCCTAACAAGTACCATTCTGCTTCCTCTGCAAAGCAAAGGGCTGATCCTTCTGCCTCCGCTTCTACTTCTTACTCACGGGGTAATGGTAAGCGTCGGCAGGCTAGAGGAAAGTCTCAGGATTCTTCATTCAGTAGAGGAGGTGGTTTCCCCTCTCGTGGGCCTCGTTGGGACTCGAAATGAAGGTCCTCCCCTCGATTCGTCCCAGGTTGGAGGAAGGATAGCAGAGTTTGCAGACCGTTGGGCCACCATCATATCCGATCCCTGGGTGTTAGATGTTGTTTGGTCCGGGCTGCGAATATCCTTCCAAAGGCACCCCACTCTATCCAGAGTGCCTCTTCCAACCACAGTTCCTTCAAACGTTTTACGTCGGGAGCTTTTGTCCATGGAGATAGACAATCTCCTGGCCAAGGGGGCATTCAAAGTCGTCAAGAACATTCAGTCAGTGGGGTTCTATTCCCGCCTGTTCTTGGTGCCGAAGAAGGACGGCCGACTCCGACCGGTTATCGATCTGAGTATCCTGAACCAGTCTATCATTGCTCCCAAGTTCAGCATGGAGACTTTCAGGTCCATCCGCCGTTCCATTCACCAGGGAGATTTCGCTTCCAGCTTCGACCTGCGAGGCGCTTACTTTCACGTTCTGATTCATCGGGTGTGGCAGAAGTATCTCAGGTTCGCTTTTCTGGGGTGAGTTTACCAGTTGAAGGCCATGTCTTTCGGCCTCCACCTGACTCCTTGGCCGTTCACCCGACTGATGTCGCATGTGATAGCCTTCAATCGCACACAGTCCAGGGTGACTACTTTGGCATATCTAGTTGATATCCTCCAGAGGCATTCCAATGCTGCCTTACTGGAGTTGGATGTCTGTTGAGCTTGCTCACGTCGCTAGGATTCAGAGTCAATGGGAGTAGTCGGACCTGGTCCCTTCTCCGTCGTTTTCCACACACAGTTCAGTACGGTGGCGGTTCCCCAGTCCAGGACTGAGATTCTCTCAGCTTTTGCTCTGACTCTGTCCCAGTCCACACCCGCGACAGCACAGGATATTCTCCGCTGCTCGGTCTCTGCGGTTCGATGACAGATCTCATTCCTCTAGGTCGGCTGCATGTCAGACCTCTCCAACACTTTTTGCTCAGTCGTTGGAGGCCGGATGTCGATTCTGTGATGCTTCAGTTTCCAGAATCTCTTCATCCTCTCCTTCTCCACTGGACAAATGTTCTGTTGGACTTACCCACGTCCGATCGCATTCTGACGGCAGATGCCAGCTATCTCGGATGGGGTGCGACGTTGGATCCTCTAGGTCTTTCCTTTCACGGGATGTGGGACCAGGATCGGGCATCTCTACACATCAACCGGAAGGAACTTCTTGCTCTTCTTCCGAATTTCAGGCAGTGGATACCTCACCTGTCGAATCGTCAGGTCCTTCTGTTCAACAATTCGACAGTGGTTGCTTCATTTGGAACCAGGGCGGCACGCACTCTGTTCCAATGTACGAATTGGCTCGGGATCTTCTACTGCTCGCTCCGGATGTCAGCGCCGGGGTGGTTGTTCGTCACATTTCCAGTCGTCTGAACGTCCTAGCCGACACCCTGTCCCAACGGGGCAGGTTCTTTTTCTCTGAGTGGATGCTTCACATGGCGGTGTTCCATCGATCTCTTTCCGACTTGTTGGAACCATCAGGTGGACACTTTTGTGTCCCCGTGTCCAGATGCTCTGGCTTTCGCCGTGGATGCTCTGGCCCTCCTTTGGGATGGTCTTGTCGGCTACGCCTTCCTGCCGGTTCCGATTCCGCCTCAGGTTCTAGCCCAGATATGAACCTGCAGTCGTCGAATCCTTCCGATCACACCCCTGTCGCCACGGTGGGTGTGGATCAATCTGCTCCGCTCTCTGTTCGTGGCAGTTCCGGCATGTCTCCCTCTACGTTGCGACTTTCTTTGCCAAAGTCGCCTGAGGAGGTTTCAAGTTGACCCGACTTCATGGTGCCTTCGCGCATGTCTTTTATCGGGTCCCCTCTCCTCCGTAGTGGTTTTTCGAGACAAGCAGTGGAGTTGCTTTTCTTCTTCCAGAGGCACTCACTCCACTGGTTTAGCCTCTGGCTAAGTAGAAGGTTCTTCTGTTGATGGTGCGCAATCACTCTGTTGCTTCTGTCACTCCTTCGATCACACCGCTTGCGGAGTTTCTGGTATATGTTTGTTTCTGGGGGTCTCCAGCAATGGGTACAAGTCCATGCCTGGGAGACCTTTTTCATATGTGGTACCGCATTGTTTCAACACTCATCCTTGCCTCTCCAAGCTTGTTCAGCTCTTTTCCTTGAATAGGCCTAGGACTTAGCAGTTTACACCAAGATGGACACTTTCTTGGGCACTGCTCTGCTTGGGGGGGGGGGGGGGGGGCGTTTGCGCCTTTATCCTGGATAGATATGCGTTTTCTTACATGCCAGATCTCTCCTGCATCCATTTCTCGATGGATTTGTCTTGCTATTCATGCAGCTTCCGCTTGGCTAGCTACTGGTGATTGTATTACCAATTGTTTTTCTGCCACGAGGTGCGTGCATTGTCTTCCTCTAGGGGCTTTTACTAACTCTGTCATGTTGTCGGATGTTATACTGGCAGCCTACTGGAGAAATGCTACCTTCTCCATTTATCTTCTACAGTTGCAAGAGCCGACAGAGGACCATTGTCCTACAGGCCCTCCTTCTTCGGCTGAGGCTGTTGTCTATCCCAGCCACTCAGCCTTTTACAGGGTCAGTTCCAGCTCCGTGCTGTTACTGCCCTTTCTGTCTGTACATTGCACTTCACCATACGCCTCATCTTTCATTGTCTTTTACTAATGTTTGTGATGCTATGGTTTGATAGGCCTTGGGATCTCTTCCTCTGTCCACGGTTCCAGTGCAATTGAGTTATGTGTGGGTTGGTTATGTGATTCCCTCCTCCTATTGTCTATTCAGCCTGTAGTAAACTATTGTAAGGTAGGTTGATAAGAAATATAAATTTTATAGTAAATTTCCTTTCTTATTATACCTACCGCAATTGTTTACATGGAGGCCCACCCGTCTTCTTATTCGGGTAGAATCCTTCCTCCCCGCTGATCACATACCTCCTATGTTGGCGGACTCAGAAGAATGGTTTTGATATTACTGCTTGCGCACTGGATAACGGAAGTCGTGGAATTGTACTAAGAGAAGAGCGTCCCTTACTGGGTGTGCGCAGATGGTGCTCGACCCAGTTTTGGCTTATTTTTTCGTGGTGTTTTTACACCACTTTTCTTTCCCAAATTTCTTGGGAAAGATTAAAATGGAGAGTATTTTATCCGAGTTAGGTTCTTCCACTGTAGTGCAAGCCTGTAGTAAACAATTGCGGTAGGTATAATAAGAAAGGAAATTTACTATAAAATTTATATTTTCTTGACAATATCCACTTAATTATTTCCTTACCATTTGGGTAATTTCTAACCTGTATTTCTGTGTATATGGTGCATTTTTTCTCCACCATGATACAGGAATGACCGGTGGAAAACTAATAAACTGGAACAGGTGTTTTTTTTTTTTTATATATAAATGGAACCTGGTCAGTAATGCAACTACGTATTCTTTCCACCTCCACCAGTGTGGGAGGCCTGTACCAAAAGCCTTCCCACGATTTTAGCTCAGATTTATCGATAGTCAACCTACACTTTTTTAAAACACCCAAAATCCTGGGGCAGTTGCCCTCTTACCCACCTCATGGCACTAGTGCTTGTTCAACTAAATTTACTCAAACTGCCACAGTTGGCTTCAATAAATTCAGTATCCCATTCAAAATTAATTAAGTTTGTTTCATAACTGTTTATGTTAAAGCAGGTCTCACTGGTAAATATAAATGTCTGTAGCACACAAATGAAGTATTGGTCGAACTTTACTTTATAATTTATAACCACAGGTTCTGGAACTAATTATTCCCTTTGGATGTCATCAATCAATCTTCAATTGAACTCACTCTTACACCAAGGAATTGAGGTGTTAGTTTTTTGTGATTTAAAATTGATTATTTCACATTAACCCTTAATGTCTAATTCTAACTTTAACTCTCCCTACCTAGCCACAAACTGCAACTTTTATATTGTTTTGAAAAGTTACCCCAAGTGTATTCTTCTTTGAGAACTCTACTGGTAGGCTGCATTTATCTTGACATTGTTTTTATAGTCATCTGCAGCTGTGTACATGTATATACGGTAGTTGTTATCATAATTAATCTGAGGATTGAAGGGTTAACAAACTTTTTTGCATCCAAATAAAATAGCATGATGTAGTCCTGCACACAGCAGTCAAATTACCCTGACAGTGGTGTCTGCAGCCTTGGATGCTTTTACAGAAAAATGTTCTAACTCTTCGAGCCCAAATTGCAGCCCATTGACAAACATGATGATTAAAATTACAAGAAAGCAATTTAACAGAGAACCAAGCTTTTGATGTTTCAAACTTAATTTAAATGCTCTCTCTAAGACAAATTCAGACTTGGACAAATTTAGTTGCTGCCACAGAACAGGTTCTTTAACAATTATTCATGAGGCTTGAGCCTGACTATAATGCTACAACTCTGGCCATGATTTTCAGTAAAGTCTGAGCTTAGGCAACCAACACTTCTCAGGAAAGCACTACCTCGCCCTCGGGCTTGCACTTGCAGATTATGGATGTAAATTCTTAAAAATTCCCAGGCCCTTAACAGGTGGGGCTCCAAATTATTTTTCAAGGGTGATTTGTAACATGAGTATTTTTTTTAAAGAGACAATGTTACAAGCATTGGAAGCATTAATTTAGCAAGATGTTGTTCATAAATATTTGTTTTAATACAACTTTATATAAAAGAAAATGGTTTTACTGCTGAGCAAACAATAAGCTAATACATACAGTGTAAAGCCACTGAAGTGGATTTCAGCACTTTTCAGTAGAGCCATTATAGTGTTTGCGTTCCAAGGCCAACTGTAGGATTAGGATGGTAAATTACAGCAATTCATTCTTGTAAATTTGTTCATTAATCTAAAAATACAGTGTATGTAATATAATGTTAGAAAGGAACCAGAGAACTGTTTTCTTATCAGCCTACCTTACAATTGTTTACTACAGGCTTGCACTGCAGTGGAAGACCCTAACTCGGAAAATAGGCTCTCTATTTGATCTTTCCCAAGAGATTTGGGAAAGAAAAGTGGTGCAAAAACACCATGAAAAAATAAGCCAAACCTGGGTCGAGTGCCATCGGCGCACACCCAGTAGGGGAAGCTCTTCTCTTAGTACAATTCCATGACTTCCGTTAACCAGTATGCAAAGCAGTCATCAAACCATTCTTTTTTAGTCTGCTCTCCTTGAAGGACATGCGGCCATTTGCATTATGAAACAGTGATAATTCAACTCGTTGATAATGGTTTCCTGTGACTGGAATTATGGATCTGAGGATCATATAATAACAGGACTGTGTTTTATATATTTTCGTTATTATTTTCAACCACATTTTCATTATATTTTATATATTTTCCGTGTGTCGCGAGCAAATTTTGCGTACCATGTGATTTGGACATAAAATTTTTCGGTTCATAAATTTTATTATTATTATTGGAGTTAGGTGTGAATAAGGGACTGTATGGACAGGATTTCTTCACTCTGTTGAGGGCTGAATGTCTGTTTTTTGGGTTCCTGTCGGCCGTCTGCGTTCAGTTTTGTTCCCGCCGGTTCTTTTTCTGCTACCTTTCTCTCATAGTTGGGGTGTTCTTCTGCTCTCACCTCTGTTATGTCCACTATGGATCCTTTAGGGCAATGCCTTTTGCCCTCACTTTTGGTGCGTTCTCGTGGCCGTTCTTCCCGCATCCATGGGGTGGGAACGCTGTCGTTTCGAGGCCTCCTGACACGACCACATCTGGTGAGAGTTATACCCCCTCCCACCCCCACCCCCCACCCCCATTGGGGGATGTGCAGCTCCTGCATCCACAGGGGGGGGGGGAGGTGGGAGAGGACAGGGAACGCTGTCGTCTCGGAGCCTTCTTCGGCATGTCTAGTCCTCATCTGCAACAGCTCGGAGTCTTCTTCGGCTGCTCGGTCTCTGTGGTTCGGTGATGGATCTCATTCCTCTAGGTCGGCTGCATGTCAGACCTCTCCAACACTTTCTGCTCAGTCGTTGGAGGCCGAATGTCGATCATCTGGATCTGGTGCTTCAATTACCGGAGTCTCTTCCTCGTCACCATCTCCCCTGACAGATGTTCAGTGGATTATGCAGAGTTCCATTGGACTTCCCCACGTCCGATCGTGTTCTGACGGCAGTCACCAACGATCTCGGATGGGGTGTGACATTGGATCCTCTAGGTCTTTTCCTTCACGGGTCATGGGACCAGGATCTAGCAGCTCTTCACGTCAACCAGAAGGAGCTTCTTGGTCTTCTTCTGAGTTTCCAGCAGTGGATCCCCCGCCTTTCAAATTGTCAGGTCCTTCTGTTGTCCGACAATTCAACAGTGGTTGTTTACATTCGGAACCAGGGAGGCACGCACTATGTTCCCATGTACAAATTGATTCGGGATCTTCTACTGCTCACTCAGGATGTCAACGCCAGAGTGGTGGTCACTTTCCCGGTCGTCTGAACATCCTAGCCGACTCCCTGTCCCGATGGGGCAGGTTCTCTTCCCCCGAGTGGATGCTCCACATGGCGTCTCTTTGCGATCTCTGGGGTCATCCCCACATCGATCTCTTTGCGACTCGTTGGAACCATCAGGTGGACACTTTCGTATCCCCGTGTCCAGATGCTCTGGCTTTCGCCATGGATGCTCTGTCCCTCCTTTTGAACGGTCTTGTTGGCTTCTCCTTCCTGCCGGTTCGGATTCTGCCTCAGAATTTAGCCCAGATACGAACCTGCAGTTTCGAATCATTTTGATTGCACCCCTGTCGCCTCAGTGGGTGTGGATCAGTCTGCTCCTCTCTCTGTTAGCGGCCGTTCTGGCACATCTCCCTCTATCTCACGACCTTCTTTGCCAAGGTCACGCAAGGAGGTTTCATGTCGACCTGACTTCATTGTGCCTTCGCGCATGTCTTTTGTCAGGTCCTGTTTCCTCCGTAGTGTTTTTATTCGAGACGAGCAGTGGAGTTGCTTTTCTTCTTCAAGGAGGTACTCCCCGGGTTTAGCCTATGTGGCTAAGTGGAGTGTTTTCTGTTGATGGTGTGTGGATCACTCTGTTGCTTCTGTCACTTCTGTCACTCCTTCGATCACACAGATTGCGGAGTTTCTGGTGTTTGTTTGATGATTCTGGGGGTCTTCAGCCTGTTTCCATCAGTGAGTACAGGTCATGCTTCAGAGACTTTCTCATATGCGGGACAGCGTGCCTCTCCAGGCTTGCTCGGCACTTTTCCTTGAAAAGATCTAGGACTTTGCAGCTTACCCCAAGATGGAATCTTTCTTGGGTGCTGCTCTGCTTGGGGGGAGCACCGTTTGAGCCTTTATCTCAAGTGGATATGCATTTTCGCACATACAAGACAGCTTTTCTGATGGCTTTTGCCTCAGGCAGACTGGTTAGTGAGCTTCAATGCCCTTGTAATGCCTTTTTCTGGAGCTCTCCCACCAGTGTTATGTTTACCAGTGATTGCTCCTTTCTGGCCAAGAATCAGATACCGGAAACTACTCCGCCTCCTATCTGTATCGGGACTCTTCCTTCTGTTGAGGGTAAACACCCTTTGCTCTGTTCGTTTGGAAGGGTAGGATCGATTTTCTGTCTTATTCCTGGTCGACAGAAGATCTATCCAGAATCCAGAATCCATTTCTCGATGGATTTGTCTTTCTATTCGTGCAGCTTCCGCTCGTCTAGCGACTGGCAATTGTATTACCAATCGTTTTTCTGCCACAAGGTGTGTGCATTGTCTACCTCTTGGGGCTTATACTAACTCTGTCATGTTGTCGGATGTTATACTGGCAGCCTACTGGAGAAATGCTACTTTCTCCCACTTATCTGCAACAGTTGCAGGAGCAGGCAGAGGACCTTTGTGCTAGGGGCCTTCTTTCTTCTGCTCAGGCTGTTGTCTATCCCAGCCATTCGGCTTCTTACAAGGTCAGTTCCAGCTCTGTGCTGTTACTGCCCTTTCTGTCTGTGTGTTGCACATAACCATACGTCTCATCTCTCATTGTCTTTTACTAATGTTTGTGATGCTATGGTTTGATAGGCCTAGGGATCTCTTCCTCTGTCCACGGTTTCAGTGCAGTTGGGTTATGTGTGTTGGTTATGTGTTTCCCTCCATCCTATTGTCTATTCAGCCTGTAGTAAACAATTGTAAGGTAGGTTGATAAGAATTTTAAATTTTATAGTAAATTTTCTTTCTTATTATACCTACCACAATTGTTTACATGGAGGCCCTCCCGTCTTCTTATTCGGGTAAGAATCCTTCCTCCCCACTGATGACATAACTCCTATGTTGGCAGACTCAAAAGAATGGTTCGATGACTGCTTTGCGCACTGGTTAACGAAAGTCGTGGAATTATACTAAAAGAAGAGCGTCCCCTACTTGCGCCAATGGCGCTCGGCCCAGTTTTGGCTTATTTTTTCGGGGTGTCTTTGCACCACTTTTCTTTCCCAAGTCTCTTGGGAAAGATCAAATAGAGAGTATATTTTCTGAGTTAGGGTCTTCCACTGTAGTGCAAGCCTGTAGTAAACAATTGCGGTAGGTATAATAAGAAAGGAAATTTATTATAAAATTTAAATTTCTATGGTGTAATACAAACAGTGCAATTCTATACTTGGCTGCCCGAGTGGTGGACATCATTCCATGTCTTACTTTCAACTTCAGCAGCAGCTGATGATTCAGTCGGCAAAAACCAGAGTTCATAAAACACTATTAAATTACTTGACTGTGCTTCCTTGGCTTTTTGCTTTTCACAGGTCAAGCAAGTATTTTGTAATTATTTGTGAACCCACTGGGTGGCTTAGTACCAAATCAACCTTTTTGTGTATAGTAAGCCATATAAATGTTTCCTTAGCAATGCAGAGATATGTTCAACAAATATCAAACTGATCATTATATTGATGCTGTTTATCCAGCACAAAACTGGATCAGGATACTTTCACAAAACATACCAAGGTGTTTTTACAAAACTTACACCAAAGTTGTTTCTTATAACTCCTCCTCCCCCCCCCCCCCCCCCCCCCCCCTATGAAGTTTATGTGTGGTGGTGGGGAGGGTATATTGTTTTCAACTTATTCTGCACCCAAATGTGCATCCCCTTATGTGTCTGTCCATCTATCTGTTCACTTTCATTCCCATACAACTTTTGAACAGCATCTCAGAATCAATCAATTTTTGGAATGCATTTGTGAATAAACAATTTGTATGTCAAGTGCGATTAAGAGCTACTTGAAATTTTTTTTAAAGATTTTTGAATCAAAATGGATTTAGAAATTTTTGCTTCCATCCAAAAACTTTTAAAAGACTATTCAAGTTGATTTTGGGGCTGCATTAATAACTAAACAGTTTCTAGGTCAAGTTCGATTTAGAATAAACCAGCTTAAATTTGTCACAAACAATATTTATGTCATGTTTGTTTCAACTGTTTTGAACTGTTTTTGATTTTTAGATCAAAATTTACTTGAAAAAATGTGGCGAAATTTTGGTTTACATTCAATAACTGTTTCTATAAGGCTCCAAATGGTTTTTGGCATGCTTTTGTAACAGAACAGTATCTAGTTGTGTCAGATGTAGATGTGAGGAGGGTATTTAGGGGCTGATAGGCCATGTTGAATGATTGCATATCAGATGTCTCTTTTAGCATTTGAAGGGATATTTAGTAAGCAGAACTTGCTGACATGGCTTGTTCTAAAAGTTTCAACTTTATTTGCCTCCCATGCATTTCCTCTTAACCCTCTGCACTCTGATGTCAAAATAGCAAAATTTCGATGAGAAAATTTTTCCAATAATGCAACTGGGAATTTAACCACTTCAATCTTGTTTGATATATCTCACTGAGGTCTGTCAAACAAGAGTGAATTAGTTAACTTCCTTTCTGCATTATGAGATAAATTAGCTCATTGAAATTTTGCTATTTTGACATCAATGCAGGCCTGATCATTTGAAAATTACAAGTGAGCCACAACAACCCTCCATAAATTGCTCCAGAGGAGCCATATTGATTGATTTTAATTGGAAATTTGATATTTAACCCAAATTCAGGAGGGCTTTTTGCTTTTTTTTTTACAGTTTTAGGAGAGCAATTATGGCTCCCCTTAATTTAGTTTTGTAGGAGCCATATGGAGCAGGGCTATACTAAAATAATCATGTCTGTGAGTGTGCTGCATAGGGTTAATATATGACCAGATAACTGTTGGAATATGCAAATGGAGCTTAGTATGATATGTGAGGGATTAATCCTTTAGTTACTGCAGTGGTAGTCAGTAGAGGGGGAGGGTGGCAAGTGCCCCGATCAGCAGTTCTTGGGGGTGGGGGGGGGGGGAAATATGTCAGTAAAGCCATGAAATCCAAATGTATATACGAAACTAGCCACCAAAAATACTTATGATTCATGGGGTAGGGTGACGCCTAAGACTGGACACAAGGGGCAATCTATGCTTGTTCTCCACTGACCTGCTGACGTTGGAAATAATCTTTTACTCTATTTGGTTTGGTTATTGAGGTTTAATAACACTTTCAACGGCCAGGGTCATATTGTATTGGGACTGTTTTGGAAGCCAGAGTACCTGGAGAGAACTATCAAACAGCAGTGAGCAACTGCCTGACTGTACGGACCTACTCACTGGGCACAAACAGTGACAGTGTCACTGGGCTTGAACGAGAGTGGTGGCCGAGTAGACAAGTGCACTGGTCTATCATGCCAGAGCTCCCAGGATCAAGCATCTGTCTGGGAAAGTTCCCGAGGTGTCAGAACACTCTCTCTCAGCATCAAATGAGGGGTTGATACTGTCACAAATAACTGTCACTATCAGGTAGGTAGGTAAAATGGTTGTCCTCTGGGCAGGGAGACACACACTCCATGCTGGCTAAAGATCCCTTCATAGTATTTGAGAAGAGCGAGGCCACGAAGTTGCCACTATGGAGGTCATCCCACACACCTGAACCATTGGATCAAGGAGAGGCATTAATATAAATTGCACAACATGCTCACCAATTCTTGTAAAGCAAATAAGGTTAAAACAGCGGTGTCAGCAGTGGATAAAGGTAAATGCCCATCAACGAGCAGTATGCCTTAGTACACAGAGCCTCCATGCCCCCATGTGGGCGATCAGGATTAAGTATCTTGCCCAAGGACACAGTGCAGTTATCATTGGTCAGGATCAAATCATCATCCTTTTGGTTTAAAGCCCAGTGTGCTATATATAACCACTGAGCCACCCCACACCCCATTCATCCTATTGTATAGGTATGTTTGTGGCTTTAATTACTAAATTATACTCCCATAAAAAGGAGTAGTCAATCATCTTGTCAATAATTTCTTTATGTCACACTCTATTGAATTTTCATCAACTCAAATTATGGCTTTTTTACTGCAGCCATGACTTGAAATTCTACAAAATGCTTAGCAGGTTAAGAGTTAAATGCCATGTTCCCAAAAGAATTCTTTTATTTCTGAAAACAGCAAGCACAATATAATATTCTTTGAACACTTTTTTATTATACCATCTAGCTGATTTGCTATAACTGACTTTTTCAAATCCATTACATGTATTAGCTACTTTACAGAAGCCAATTCTGCAGGGATGAGATTTTTTTAAAGTTTTTTTTTTTATCTGATCTTGTTTTTTAAATCTTTTAATTCACGAAATTTGCTTTTTCAGCCCATCCTATGGGAAATAAAAGGCTACTCCTAGCTTTATTTGAACAAGGTATCATTTATTTGTGGCACTTTGGTGGATTTTGATAATTTCCCTTTTTGGAAATACAATTTCTTATCAACCTACCTTACAATTGTTTACTACAGGCTTGCACAACAGTGGAAGAACCTAACTCGGATAAAATACTCTCTATTTTAATCTTTCCCAAGAGATTTGGGAAAGAAAAGTGGTGTAAAAACACCACGAAAAAATAAGCCAAAACTGGGTCGAGCGCCACCGGTGCACACCCAGTAAGGGACGCTCTTCTCTCAGTACAATTCCACGACTTCCATTAAACAGTGCGCAGGCAGTAATCAAAACCATTCTTCTTTTGTCTGTGCAACGTGGTGGACGTGTTGCGGCATCTTTGCATTATGATACAGTGATAATTCAATTCGTCGATAATGGTTTTCCTGTGGCTGGATTATGGATCTGAAGATCGTATAATAACAGGACTGTGTTTTATATATTCTCGTTTATATTTTCAACCACATTCTCATTGTATATTATTTATTATTCCGTTTTCGTGAATGTTTTTTCGACATCGTGTCAATGCGGTTCGACAATAAATGAAATTTTTTGGTTGATAAATAAAATTGTTATTGGAGTTAGGTGTCAGTTAGGGACTGTCTGGACAGGATTTCTTCACTCTGTTGAGGGCTGAATTTATGTTTTTTCGGTCCCTGTCGGCCGCCTGGGTTCTGTCGTGTACCCACCGTTTTTTATCTGCCACCTTCTCTCGTAGTTGAGGGTGTTCTTCTACTTTCTGTATCTGTTGAGTTCACCTTTTTCTTCTACTGCTCTCACCTCTGTTATTTCCAGTTCGGTTCCTTTAGGGCAATTCCTTTTGCCCTCGCCTTGGTGCGTTCTCGTGGCCGTTTCTTTCGCACCCGCGGATGGTGTGGAACGCTGTCGTTTCGGTGCCTCCCGACTCGACCACGTGTGGTGTGAGTTATACCCTCTCCGTCGGGGATGTGCAACTCCTCCCGCTCCCACGGGGGTGGGGAACACTGTCGTTTCGAGGCCTCCCGACTCGACCACGTCTGGTGAGAATTAGAATTACTCCCCCTCCGTGGGGGATGTGCAGCTCCTCCCGCACCAGCAAGGGGTGGGGAACGCTGTCGTTTTGGGGCCTCCCGACTCGACCACGTCTGGTGAGAGTTATTCCCCTTCCATGGGGAATGTAGAGTTTTTTTTACCGTGGTGAATACTGCGGGAGCTGTTGGATTTCTGGTGAAGAGGTACCTGGTTCCGGGACTATGCGCCCTCTCCAGTTGACATCTGAGGCTGTCACTAGGGTTGTGACTCCTCCTTTGGAGGCAGAGCTAGGTGGCTCTCTCCCCTTTTCCGCCAGTTCCAACAGCTCCCGTCGTATCTGCTGCTACTGCTGTTCCGTCTACAATGTCATCGGGCTCCGTTTTTAGCCGGCCTCAGATTATCCCTGCAAGGGTCTGCAGGGATGTCTGTAGTGTGGTTGAGGGGTATTGGCCTCGGCCTTCCCCGACTTCAACTCGGCTAAGTCGGAAGTGGCTGCCGACTGAACCCCCTGCTGTGTCCTCTCAGCCATTGAGCACAGTAGTTTTATACCTGCAGTGGTCTGCTGCAGTGTATGGTAGTGTAGACGTGGGGGTATTGGCCTCAGCCTTCCCTGACTTCAAATCGGCGAAGTTGGAAGTGGCTGCCGGCTGGACCCTTTACTGTGGTCTCTGCGCCGTCGAGTACCACAGTTTTGTCATTGGCATTTTCCGTCCACTCATTCTGGTCACACGGCCAGTTTTGCGGGACCAACGCCTTCTGTGCAACCTGGACCTTCTGCCCCGCAGAGATCCGCTGCAACTCTCCTGAGTTCCCGCTATGTTGATCCTCGGGGTGTCTTGTACCCCTATACACGTCTGCCCTCAGATGTTTTGGCTACCGCCCATAACCCCGCATTGGGTGTATTGGAGGATCGTGACCCTTCGCTGGTTAAGAGGGTCAGGTGTGAAGCCACTTTGCTGATTCGTCCCCATGTCGAACCGGCTGGTACGGGCAGTGAGCTTAGGGAGGCCCTCTCCTTACTCACTCAGGTTCTGTCCAAGAGCCTTCCTGTTGCTTCCAGCGAGGCAGCGAGTGATTTCCAGGCGCCCCCTATGGTGCTGCCTCCCGGGATTGGAAACCGGCCGCTTTCTGATGCCCCTGGTGTTCCTACACCATGGGAGGCATCGGCTGGTTTGCCCATGATGGGCTATGTGTCTTCCGACTCCGGGGAGGAATCAGACATCCTTGATGTCGAGAGCCAGCAGTCTTCTGCCTTGGGGGCAGCTCTTGACTTTGTGTTTGGGTTCCTCCCAGATCTCAAATCATCAAACCAGCCGACAGTGTCAGCCAGGCCGCGATCATCGGTCATGCGCCTACAGCCTGTGGAGCAACCTACTTCTGGGCGTCTTCAACCGTGCCAGTCAGTACAGGTGGTTGAAGCATTTTCAGCTTTGGACTCTAAACTGAGTTCCAAGGCTATGAAGGATCCGTTCTTCACCAGGGTTGACACCTTTTTGCCTCCGGTGCGTTATCGTTACTACGATTTCACCAATCCGTCAGTGTGCCAGACTTTCACGGTTTTGGATCAGGACTCCAATTCCCTCGGGCTTTCCAAGCCCATGTCTGCCGTCATTCCTAGAACGACTCTGGAGTCCATGTTGAGCTGATCGGGAGGAATGCTGGGTATGCTTTCTCTCTCTGATCACGTCGTCTCTGCCTTAGCTGCCTATCTGCCTCCAGATAGGTTTGACGATGTACAGGCTCCTTTGCGAGTGCTGTCCAAGGCGCTCATGTATCTTACTCACACGCATGCCTGTGACACGGCTATTTTGGAACTAGTTCGAAGGGATTCTGTGCTGGACACAGGCCGATCCCTTCCTGGGGGCAGCGCGCTGCTCTTCGATCTGCTTCTTTGGCAGGTCAGCTACTGTTCCATGGGTTCCGTCTGTGTCAACGGTCTGGGATGATGTCCTACGTCATTCCAAAGATCAGCAGCTGCTTCGTCAGCTTGATCAGCCTTCTTGGGGAGGCAGGGACCATTCATAGCCTAACAAGTACCCTTCTGCTTCCTCAGCGAAGCAAAGGGCTGATCCTTCTACCACCGCTTCTACTTCTTACTCACGGGGTAAGGGTAAGCGTCGGCAGGCTAGAGGGAAGTCTCAGGATTCTTCATTCAGTAGAGGAGGTGGTTTCTCCTCTCGCGGGCCTCGTCGGGCCTCGAACTGAAGGTCCTCACCTTGATGTCGACACTCTGTTGAGCTTGCTCATGTCGCTAGGATTCAGAGTCAACGAGGAGATGTCGGATCTGGTCCCTTCTCAGTCGTTTTGTCATCTGGGGATGGCCTTCTGCACTCAGTTCAATACGGTGACGGTTCCCCAGGCCAGGGCTGTGATTCTCTCAGCTTTTGCTCTGACTCTGGTCTCAGTCCACATCCGCGACAGCACAGGGTATTCTCCGGCTGCTCGGTCTCTGTGATTCGGTGACTGATTTCATTCCTCTTGGTCGGCTGCGTGTCAGACCTCTCCAACACTTTCTGCTCAGTTGTTGGAGGCCGAAAGTCGATTCTCTGGATCTGGTGCTTCAGTTACCAGAAACTCTTATCCTCACCTTCTCCACTAGACGAATGTTCAGTAGATCACGCAGGGTGTCCCGTTGGACTTACCCACGTCCGATCGTGTTCTGACGGCAGATGTCAGCGATCTCGGATGGGGTGCAATGTTGGATCCTCTAGGTCTTTCCCTTCACGGGATGTGGGACCATGATCGGGCATCTCTACACATCAACCAGAAGGAGCTTCTTGCTCTTCTTCTGAGTTTCAGGCAGTGGATCCCTCACCTGTCTAATCGTCACGTCCTTCTGTTGTTCGACAATTCGACAGTGGTTGCTTGCATTCGGAACCAGGGCGGCATGCACTCGGTTCCAATGTACGAATTGGCTCGGGATCTTCTACTGCTCGCTCAGGATGTCAACGCCGGGGTGGTTGTTCATCACATTTCCGATCGTCTGAACGTCCTAGCCGACTCCCTGTCCCCACGGGGCAGGTTCTTTTCCACCGAGTGGATGCTCCACATGGCGGTGTTCCATCGATCTGTTTGCGACTCGTTGGAACCATCAGGTGGACACTTTCGTGTCCCTGTGTCCAGATGCTCTGGCTTTCGCCGTGGACGCTCTGGCCCTCCTTTGGGACGGTCTTGTCGGCTGTGCCTTCCTGCTGGTTCCAATTCCGCCTCAGGTTCTAGCCCAGATATGAACCTGCAGTCGTCGAATCCTTTCGATCACACCCCTGTCGCCTCGGTGGGTGTGGATCAATCTGCCCCGGCATGTCTCCCTCTACGTCGTGACTTTCTTTGCCACAGTCGCCCGAGGAGGTTTCTAGTTGACCCAACTTCATTGTGCCTTCGCACATGTCTTTTATCGGGTCCTGTCTCTGTAGTGGTTTTTAGAGACAAGCAGTGGAGTTGCTTTTCTTCTTCAAGGAGGCACTCACTCCACTGGTTTAGCCTCTGTGGCTAAATAAAAGGGTCTTCTGTCGATGGTGTGTGATCACTCTGTTGCTTCTGTCACTCCTTCGATCACACTGCTTGCGGAGTTTCTGGTATATGTTTGTTTCTGGGGGTCTCCAGCAATGGGTACAAGTCCATGCTTCGGAGACCTTTTTCATTTGTGGTACTGCATTGTTTCGACACTCATCCTTGCCTTGTTCAGCTCTTTTCCTTGAAAAGGCCTTGGACTTTGCAGTTTACTCCAAGATGGACACTTTCTTGGGCCATACTCTGCATGAGAAGGGGGGGGGGGGGGGGGGGGGCGGCGTTCTCCTGCATCCATTTCTCGACGGATTTGTCTTGCTATTCGTGCAGTTTCCGCTCGTCTAGCTACTGGTGATTGTATTACCAATTGCTGTCCCCCGACCCTTCAGGGGACTATTGTAATCAGCAGTGACTGTCTGTCCGTCCGTCTGTCCATGCGTGCGTGCGTGCGTGCATCCGTCCGTCACACCCATGTCCGGATGATAACTTTAGTTTGGATGATTTTACTGAAACTAAATTTGGTATGTGTCTTACTTGGGTGGAAATGCAGGTCAAGTTCGAAAATGGGCACGCTCCACTGATTTCTACTGGATTTATTCCCCTTTTTCGACTTAAAAAATACAGTTTTTGTGTTGTCCGGATGATAACTTTAGTTAGGATCATTTGATTGAAACGAAATTTAGTATGCCGCTTATTTGGGTGGAAATGCAGGTCAAGTTCGAAAATGGGCACGCTCCACTGATTTTTACTGATTTATTCCCCTTTTTCGACTTAGAAAATACGTTTTTTGTGTTGTCCGGATGATAGCTTTACTTTGGATCATTTGATTGAAACGAAACTAAGTATGTGGTTTCATTGGTTGGAAATACAGGTCAAGTTAAAAAATGGCTATGCTCTGCGAACAAATTGCATCCTAACAGCTCCCTTGAATTTGCCATCTTGGTCGGGGGACCGGGGGCGTTGCCCTTGTTTTTTCTGCCATGAGGTGCATGCATTGTCTTCCTCTCTGGGCTTTTAATGACTCCGTCATGTTGTCGGATGTTATACTGGCAGCCTACTGGAGAAATGCTACCTTCTCCATTTATCTGCGACAGTTGCACGAGCCGACAGAGGACCTTTGTCCTACAGGCCCTCTTTCTTCGGCTCAGGCTGTTGTCTATCCCAGCCATTCAGCTTTTTACAGGGTCAGTTCCAGCTCTGTGCTGTTACTGCCCTTTCTGTCTGTGCGTCGCACTTCACCTTACGCTTCATCTTTCATTGCCTTTTACTAATGATTGTGATGCTATGGTTTGATAGGCCTAGGGATCTCTTCCTCTGTCCACGTTTCCAGTGCAATTGAGTTATGTGTGGGTTGTTTATGTGATTTCCTCCATCCTATTGTCTATTCAGCCTGTAGTAAACAATTGTAAGGTAGGTTGATAAGAAATATAAATTTTATAGTAAATTTCCTTTCTTATTATACCTACCGCAATTTTTTACATGGAGGCCCTCCCGTCTTCTTATTCGGGTAAGAATCCTTCCTCCCCGCTGATCACATACCTCCTATGTTGGCAGACTCAGAAGAATGGTTTTGTTTACTGCCTGCACACTGTTTAACGGAAGTTGTGGAATTGGACTGAGAGAAGAGCGTCCCTTACTGGGTGTGCGCCGCTGGCGCTCGACCCAGTTTTGGCTTATTTTTTCGTGGTGTTTTTACACCACTTTTCTTTCCCAAATCTCTTGGGAAAGATTAAAATAGAGGGTATTTTATCCGAGTTAGGTTCTTCAACTGTAGTGCAAGCCTGTAGTAAACAATTGCGGTAGGTATAATAAGAAAGGAAATTTACTATAAAATTTATGTTTTTGTTCATTTTCAGTTTTAGGGATAGGACTTATGTCTCATGCCCGATTCTTCTAAATTAATTCCCAGAAAGCAAGAAGGAGGAATTATTAGTGAAATGAGGTTTTTTGAAGACTTCAGTTTAGATATTTCTTACATTTTTAAATTTTTCCATGGTGTAGGAACCCTATCTTGCTATCTTTGAGTAATTCCCTTAGTAATCAAACTAGTACTGGAATCCAATTCTATGCGATATGTATTTCTGATCTGGACATGATAAAAGATGTGTAAAATTGCTTCAAGCCATTAATATTTGAAGGCACATTCAATGCTAAAAGTAAGTTAGATGGTATATATCGCTGATGTTATTGGTTTTATGTCAATCATCTTTTCTTTTGTTGCATTTTTTTGCAGTAGACATTAAAGAAACCTATATGACAGTTTCAACTGGTTTTTGTGTTTTTTGTGCAACCAGTGGTATAAAAATCGGTTTTGAATTGTCATATTTGAACCTAACCCCTTTACTGATCAGCTCTTTTCACAAAAAAATTGTCATTTAGATTTTTACCTCAAAACATAGCTTACAACCCTGCTTTAGAACAAGCTCAACATAGCTTATAACCCCTAACTGAAATTAGCTGAATGAGGATGAGGGATTATAAGCTATGATTTTGAGGCAAAAAAGGAAGTTTTTTTTTCAAGTGTTACCCAACTCACTTGACATCAGCTTTGGTGTTTTAATTGTTATTTTTTTAAAGTTGTTCACAAAATGCAACAAAACCATATCATGAAAACCCTCATTGGAATGAGGTCAAGGGGGAGGAGGGGCATAACTCTGTTATATTTTGTTTTTTTTTTGCTTTAAAATGACTTTTGAAGATCTTTTGAGAGATTTATATGTGCAAACAAATAATTGTCACACTGTTCCAGATGGTGATTATTTTTTTTTCTTCTTAAAAATCACTTTTGAAGGATATCATGTGGTTTAAAGGAAAAAAAGAAGAAGAAATTCTCTGTTCTGACTCACTTTCTCCTCCCACACCCCCACCCCACCCCACCCCTATTCCTCCGGTCATTTAGGTGAAAAGATGTTGTTCAAAATTACTTGAAATAACCTTCAAAACTCATTTTAAAGTAGAAAAACAAAAATCTCCCAATGCATCCTGTTCCCCCCTCCCCACTGTTAAAATTGTGACCCTGACTCAATTGGAGTTTGAACACTGTTTACACCAGAAAATAAATATTTAGAATTCTAGGTCCTGGAAAAATGGCCTTTTCTTTAGTGTAACTAGAAATCTAGGCATCTAAATCATCTGCAATGGGCAACAGTGTTATAAAAGTGCATAACTTCATTCTTCTATAGCCATAGATGCTGAATGTGACCTTAAATCCTTTATTAAGCAACTCTTTCAGGTGATCGATTAAGGCCTCCCTTGGAACTCTTGTTTTTTTAACTGCTTAGTTTGTAAATTGTATGGATGCAGGCATGCAACCAAATCATTAGGTAAAGGGTTAATTCAAAGTAGTTTACAGCCATGAACATTCTTGGCCTCTGATATTTGATGTTCTTCCTGTTCTGAGTCTTCTGAATAAATAAAATTCTGAAGTTTTTATTTCAACTGCACAGTTTGTAAATTACGTGGTCAGGTGCTGCCGATTTGTTAGATTAATTCAAAGTAGTTAATAATTCCTTGAAAATTTTGGTTTGTGATATTTGGTGTACTTCTTGAGTCTTTTAAATAAAATTCTAAAAATAATTTTATTTCAACTGCACCATTTGTAAATTACATGGTCGGTTGCTTCCAATTGGAGAGGTAAAGGGTTAATTCAAAGTAGTTTATAGCTGTGAAAATTCTTGGTCTTTGATATTTGGTATTCTTTCTAAGTCTTCTGAATAAAATTCCAAAAATTATTGAAATTGACATAGAAGAGATCCCTTAATTTCATTTTCGAATTAAGCATGGGGACCTTATACATACAGACATTGCACAGGAAATTGTAAATGGTCCCTTTGAAATTGTTAACAAAGATTTGAAAAATCATGAGTGCAGCTAATCACACCTCAAGACGTTCATAGACATGACACAGATAGTAATGCTGAAATATGTTTCTGTTTAGCTGAACTAGATAAAAATTACAAAATGCCAAAAAGAAGTTGAAAAGATTGTGTTTTGTTCCTGAATGAACATTTTTAGCTCAACTTTGACGAAGTCAAATTTGAGCTATTGTCATGGCCCATCGTCCGTCCGTCCGTCCGTCCGTCCGTCCGTCTGTCCGTCTGTCCGTACGTCAACAATTGGCTATGGCTCGGGCTAGAGGTCGTATTTATGAACCGATCTTTACGAAACTTCTTGTGTACCTTTGTTATGACCCTGGGATGGGAACGAGTGTTTTTAGGTGTGGTCCGAAATTCAAGATGGCTGCCAGTGGCCATTTTGTACCGATGATGCAAAAATCAGTTTTTTGTACAGAACTTCTGTATGAAAGTTCTGATTTGAATAAAGTTTTGTATAAATGTTTAGTACCATGGGATACATCACATATAATACGGGTTTTTTTCTCGTGCGTAAATTATGCAAATTAGACTGACTTTGATTTATTTAGTGTTACTTTCAGAGCTGTAAGTGCCAAGCTGCTATGGCTCGGGCTAGAGGCCGTATTTATGAACCGATCTTTACGAAACTTCTTGGGTACCTTTGTTATGACCATGGGACGAGAACGAGTGTTTTTGGGTGCGGTCCAAAATTCAAGATGGCTGCCAGCTGCCATTTTGTACCGACGATGCAGAAATCTGTTTTTTGTACAGAACTTCCATATGAAAGCTCTGATTTGAATAATTTTTTGTATGAATGTTTAGTACCATGGGATACATCACATATAATACGGGTTTTTTTCTCGTACGTAAATTGTGCAAATTAGACTAATTTTGATGTTTTTTGGGGTTACTTTCAGCACTGTAAGTGCAAATGCCAATACGGCTCGGGCTAGAGGCCGTATTTATGAACCGATCTTTACGAAACTTCTTGGGTACCTTTGTTATCACCGTGGGACGAGAACGAGTGTTTTGGGGTCCGGTCCAAAATTCAAGATGGCCGATGGCAGCCATTTTGTACAAAATTAGGTGCAATCAGATTTTTGCACAGAACTTCCATATGAAAGCCCTGATTTGAATAATTTTTTTGTGTGAATGTTTAGTACCATGGGATGCATCACATATAATACGGGTTTTTTTCTCGTGCAGAAATTATGCAAATTAGATGAACTTTGATTTTTTCAGTGCGACTTACATACAGTAAGTACACATGTCAATACGGCTCAGACTAGAGTCTGTATTTATGAACTGATCTTCACGAAATGTCTTGGGTACCTTTGTTATCACCTTGGGATGAGAACGAGTGTTTCTGGGTGCGGTCTAAAATTCAAGATGGCTGCTAGTGGCCATTTTGTACCGAAATTAGGTCTAATCAGTTTTTTGTACACAACTTCTATACAGCTCAGACTAGAGGCCATATTTATGAACCAATCTTTACGAAACTTCTTGGGTACCTTTGTTATCACCGTGGGATGAGAGCGAGTGTTTTTGGGTGTGGTCCGAAATTCAAGATGGCCACCAGCAGCCATTTTGTACCAAAATTAGTGCAATCAGTCTTTTGTATAGAACTTCTGTATGAAAGTTCTGATTTTAATAAATTTTTGTATGAATGTTTAGTAACATGAAATACATCACATATTGTAAGGGGGTTTTTTTCGTGCAGAAATTATGCAAATTAGATGAACTTTGATTTATTCTGTGCTACTTACACAATGTAAGCACACATGTCAATACGGCTCAGGGTAGAGGCTGTATTTATGAACCGATCTTCACAAAACTTCTTGGGTACCTTTGTTATCTCCTTGGGATGAGAATGGGTGTTTCTGGGTACGGTCGAAAATTCAAGATGGCTGCCAGTGGCCATTTTGTACCGAAATTAGGTCCAATCAGTTTTTTGTCACACGTTCTATACAGCTCGTATTTATGAACTGATCTTCACAAAACTTCTTGAGTACTTTTGTTTTCACCTTGGGACAGGAACGAGTGTGTTTTGGGGTGCCTTTGTTATCACTGTGCTATGAGAACAAATATTTTGGGGTTCAGTCAGACCCACTCTGGGACTCAAAGATTTTTTCTAGTTCAGCATCTGACTGTCACCCACCTTTACAATACTTTACCTATACATTTGTTACAGGCAACGGTCAGTATTTATGTACAGATCGTTACAATACTTTATATGTACCTTTGTTATCAGGTCATTACCTAGATGTTTGTCATTGCTGTGTCACATACTATACATGTACATGTCTTTGTCTTGACAAGTTGAGCTACAGTGTCATTGACACTTTCATTTTTACTAGATTGCATTTGCAATCAGGAGCAAATACATTGTACGATAAAACTTTTACAATTGCATTTTCTAGAATTGTATTTTCTACCTATTAATTTTACTGACTAAAATGAATCATTAGCATTTTAAAAGATATGACAATTTGCCAACTAGCAAATTGCCTAGCAAATTGCCAGATCTTTGAAAATGCTAATGGTTCATTTTAACCCATTTAAAGTCATAACTAGAAAATACAATTCTAGAAAATACAATTGTAAAAATTTCATAGTATAGACCCCTGGTCGAAATTTACTGTCTGCTGCTTTGATAAGAGCACTATGAAGTGAGCGTTCCTCTCGGTTTATGTATGAAAGCAAATTTGTCACTTTTGATGGTGTTGTGTTAATATTTGTGGTCATTAATGAATACAAATATAGCAATGTTAATTTCCAGAAAATACTTCAACTCATATAATCAAGATTTGCATTGCATTTTATATTTCATGTACTGCTGTCACTTGCCCTTGTCCATTGCTCACAAGAGCATGCATTATAGTTCCACAGAAGATTGGTTTTATGAGGATTGTGGTTTACCCCACACCCAACTTACCCATTAGTAGGATGATGCAGCACAAGTGCTGTCATGCATCTCAAGTTCAAATGCCTGCTCTTGACACATTCTGAGTTATTGATGTTATCTTAATTGCAGGTTCTGCTGCTGATTTATAATTAAGTTGAATTTTGAGTCCATCAATATTGTTCAACCATCCTACACTAATCCATAGTCTAAACATTCTACAGTGTACTTCACTTAATTCAATATCCCTTGATGGAATATTCTTGTTAATTGCATATATTTTTATCACCAAATAGTTGAGCAAACAGTCAACAGGAACTTGATAACAGTTTTGCATATATTTGCAAGAGAAAAAATTTGTGTTGTTTGAATACAAAAATGCTCATCGCCTTGAAGTTTTTTAATGGGAGTTTTATAGATAAACAAGTACATTGCAGGGTGTATTAAAATTTGAACTGGCTTGAAAGATGATACATTGGGGGGTGCAGGTGAAGACTTATCAGTTTGTTCATAAGGTTTAGAATAGCAAATATTGCCACAGAAAAAAAAGTTCTGCAAGACTGATCTTGTTGTTTTTTTTAATTATGCATTGTTGGTGTCTACAGGAAGCTTCCTTTTGATTTTGGACCAGTCAACTGAACCAAGATGACTGCCAGTGGCCAATTCATTATGGCTTCCATGGTGGCCAATTTGAATTTGGTTTCCATCCAATAATAATGAATACTGACTCAAATCAATTTCAGTTTTTGGTTATGCATTATTGGTGTCTAGAAGAAGCTTCCTTTTGATTTTGGATCAGCTAGCCAATTCAATATGGGCACCATATTGAATTTGATTTCCATCCAGTAACTAATGAATGCCGACTCAAATCATTTTTTTTTTTGGGATGCATTATTGGTGTCTAGAGGAAGCTTCCTTTTGATTTGATTATGCCCGCGAGACGACTTACCTACCCTTTTTTGACACTGTTGCTCTTGTTGGATTTAAACCCATAGTGTTATTTCTAAATAATTGAACAAAAAAACCCACAACGTAGGTTTGTACAAGTAAATAATCTCACAGAGTGGCATACAGAATAACTGTAACCCCACAATGATTTGGACAGAAACTTGCTCAATGTAGCCATCGTCTGTACATCTGTCCATCCATCTGTCCATTATTTTGTCCGGAGATATTCTCAGATGTGTATGGACCATTGTCCTCAAAACTTGGTAAGAATGTTCACCATCATGGGAACCTGTGCACCTGCGATTATAGTTCTGGTCGGACTATTTTTGCCAGAGTTATGCCCCTTTTCACCTTGTCTTAGAATGCTAGAATTTTGTCTGTAGATTTTCTCAGATGTTATGGGTCGATTCCTTTGAAATGTGGTATGGATATTCACTACCATAGGAACCTGTGCACCTGTGATTATAGTTTTGATCGGACATTTTTTGCCTGAGTTATGCTCCTTTTCATCTTAGAATGCCTGAATTTTGTCTGGAGATTTTCTCAGATGTTTATGGGCCTATTCCTTTGAAACTTGGTATGGGTGTTCACTACCATGGGAACCTGTGCACCTGTGATTATAGTTTTGATTGGATGTTTCTTGCCTGAGTTTTGCCCCTTTTCGTCTTAGAATGCCTGAATTTTGTCTGGAGATTTTCTCAGATGTTTATGGGTCAATTCCTTTGAAACTTGGTATGGATGTTCACTACCGTGTGATTATTGTTTTGTTCAGACTTTTTTTTGCCAGAGTTATGCCCCTTTTCATCTTAAAATAATCATGGCTACAGGGGTATGGACATTGAATATCCCCTTTTGGACATGATTGTGCAACTGTGACGGCTACAGGGTCCCGAAGCCCGAAAACCTTTAGAACAGTCTACAGGTCATAATTATGAAGGAATTTCATTGTAGCATGGTAGGATGACTCCAAATAATGTCTAGATGAAAACATCCCCTTTTGGTCGCGATCATTCAGCCTTGATGGCTGCCCGAGCCCAAAGACCTTTAGCATAGTCTATAGGTCATATTTATGGAAGAATTTCATTGTAACTTGTTAGGTTGACTCCATATAATGCCTAGATGATGACATCCCCTTTTGGTCGTGATTGGTCAACTGTGATGGCTAAAGGTGCCCGAAGCCCAGAAATCTTGAGCACAGTCTACAGGTCATATTTATGAAGGGATTTTATTGTAACTTAGGAGGATCACTCCAGATGATGCCCAGATGAGAATATCCCCTTTTGGTTGCGATCATTCAACCATGATGGCTGCCCGAGCACGAAGCCTGAATACCTTTAGCACAATCTACAGGTCATATTTATGAAGGGATTTCATTGTAACTTGGTAGGTTTGACTTCATATAATGTCTAGATGAGAATATCCCCTTTTGGACACGATTGGGCAACTGTGACGGCTTCAGGGACGCAAAGCCCGAAAACCTTTAGAACAGTCTACAGGTCATAATTATGAAGGGATTTCATTGTAGCTTGGTAGGATGACTCCAAATAATGTCTACATGAGAATGTCCCCTTTTGGTCACGATCATTCAGCCTTGATGGCTGCCCGAGCCCAAAAACCTTTAGCATAGTCTGTAGGTCGTATTTATGGAAGGATTTCATTGTAACTTGTTAGGTTGACTCCATATAATGCCTAGATGATGACATCCCTTTTTCATCGTGATTGGTCAATTGTGATGGCTACAGGTGCCTGAAGCCCGAAAATCTTGAGCACAGTCTACAGGTCATATTTATGAAGGGATTTCATTGTAACTTTGTAGGATCACTCCAGATGATGCCCAGATGAGAATGTCCCCTTTTGGTTGCGATCATTCAACCATGATGGCTGCCCGAGCCCAAAGCCCAAAAACCTTTAGCACAGTCTTCAGGTCATATTTATAAAGGGATTTCATTGTTAACTTGGTAGGTTGACTTCATATAATGTCTAGATGAGAACAGCCCCTTTTGGACACCATTAGGCAACTGTGAAGGCTACAGGGGCCCGAAGCCCGAAAACCTTTAGAACAGTCTACAGGTCATAATTATGAAGGGATTTCATTGTAGCTTGGTAGGATGACTCCAAATAATGTCTAGATGAGAACGTCCCCTTTTGGTCATGATCAATCAGCCTTGATGGCTACCCAAGTCCAAAAACCTTTAGCATAGTCTATAGGTCATATTTATGGAAGGATTTCATTGTAACCTGTTAGGTTGACTCCATATAATGCCTAGATGATGACATCCCCTTTTGGTCATGATTGGTCAGCTGTGACGGCTTCAGGGGTCCAAAGCCCGAAAAGCTTGAGCACAGTCTACAGGTCATATTTATGAAGGGATTTCATTGTAACTTCGGAGGATCACTCCAGATGAATCCCAGATGAGAATGTCCCCTTTTGGTTGCGATCATTCAACCATGATGGCTGACCGAGCCCAGAGCCCAAAAACCTTTAGCACAGTCTACAGGTCATATTTATGAAGGGATTTCATTGTAACTTGGTAGGTTGACTTCATATAATGTCTAGATGAGAACGTCCCCTTTGGACGCAATTGGGAAACTGACGGCTACAGGGGCCCGAAGCCCGAAAACCTTTAGCACAGTCTACAGGCCATATTTATGAAGGGATTTCAATGTAACTTGATAGGATGACTCGTTTTGGAATAATTTCACTGTAACTTGGTAACTTTCATTGATATACGTTAACTGTGAGGGCCACATACATTAACTGTGAGGCCATATTAACCCACCCCTCAGCTCTTTAGTACAGTGTGCACCTCATATTATTTTTATCAAAAACATAGCATACAGGGAACAGAAATGAACATATTCCCAATTATCACAATTCTTGTCTTATTTCATAATCCTTTCATAAACATTGAACATTATCCTTTTCATCAAACACAACACACAAGTTAAGCTACAGTGTCATTGACACTTTCATTTTTGTTAAAGTGAAGCCTTCATAGGCATTTTGGGATGTGTGGTGAGAGAAACAATAAAAATTCTTTTTTCCTCAAACTTCTGATCTAAGTACAGTTATGTTTCACATATCTGTTGAGTCAGTTTTCAAACTAGTTAAAATCAAGCTCCTGGGACCATATTCTGTTGTGTTCTGTGCGTTGTTTCACATTTTAAACTTGTGTTTAATGGGGTCGAGTGTGAGTGATGCAGAGTTGAAGTTCACTAACTACTCAGATGTGCACCTACCCCTTATAGAGTCTTTTGTTTGTACATTTTGCATCAACTAAAGGGGGTATTTATTATTATGAGAAGTCCTCATAACATCCCTTGAGAGCAACAATGTGCCATCTCCAAATCTAAATCATTGCAGATAGCACCTTATTGCACCTTATTGCACTTGAAGGACAAACACAGAACGACAAATGCATGTGAATGGGTTAATTGTTAAGGCACGAGTGCCATATTGATCAACCCATTTACATGTGTGTGTTGTTCTGTGCTTATTACATGCCTTCTCGTCTATAAAAAAACATCTACGAGAAGGGCACTCACCAATTCATTTTACAACTATCAACAAAAACAACACATTTTATCACCAACCAAATTTGCAAGGGGAACCCATGTTACTATTTCGTCCCCTAAGTTCCAATGTATTCTATGTGCCCACTGGCACATAGAACATATTGGAACTCAAGAGATGATTTTCAGCTATAGCTAGCGATTCAAATTGTAATCGCGTTGCACGATTTGTAGAAAATTCCAGCAGAATTTCGCTTCTATTTAAAAATAGTCTGTCAACGATTTCTGTTCTGCACATTTGTGTGGAATAGATTATCATTTTCCGCATAGTTTAGTGTTGCCGCAGATGGGGATTACATCGAACGGGCATGAAATAAAATAAAATATTTCAGTATTGCATGCAAAGAGTTAGGTGGAATGACTAGTGATCTGATTAGGTTGATTAGCAGAGAATGTATCCCTATCTAAAATGGTTGGTCTATTCCTGTATGCACCACATAACAATTATTCTTCTGTCATTGATTATGAAGAACAATTTGTAAGATGCCATGGTTTTGTAGGAGAAAAGACAGCACTTCACAGGAATAATTCAATATCACAATAATGAAACTATTGAATTTTACTCAAGGGCTAATTTTTAAGTGCAAAAATATAGATTCAGGGGAAATCTTGAGATGGACATTGTTAGGTATGCTAATGCCCTGCTGTTCATATCTTTTATGGAGTTTGATGTACATGTTCTTGTGTAATGCTTTAATAAATGCAGAAGTAATTATGCACCATTATGTTTGTATCATGCCACATAACAGTTAGGGTATTTGTTGCTCATAGATTTTTAACCTGATTCACCTTTTTCTGCATATCATGATGTATAGAATATTTGTTTACCAATTTATCAGAAATTGTGTTCAATTCTGGCTTACCAGAAGTGGACATGTCGGTAAAATAAGACCCCTTAACTGTTATAGTGCTAAATTTTTTAAAATTTTTTAATTGATAAAATTTATTGTAGATCTTTGCCTTGTTACAATTTAGAAGTGAGTACGTGCCCCTGTGTACGCTACATAAATTGTAACAAGGCAGAACCCTACAAACTAAGTTATTTCACTTCAGAGATTATATGAAGCACCAAAGGGAATATGAAGCCATAAAGTTGTGGTACTTGCTTTTCAGAATGGAGCCCAAATAAGGGCTTCAAGCACTCAACCATTTAAGAGTGCAAGTACTCTACAGTATGCTGCATAAATATAAAATACAATGTAACTTAATTTCACCTATATTTTGTAATCGGAGGGTAGATACAAATGCACACCTTTTCCTTTGAACCCCATTCTGCTCGCGAATTAGGATTCATTTACACCAACAATATTCTACTATCAGAAAAAGGTACAGTTTAATAATTCAGTGCAACCCTGATAATTGAATAGCCACTTTGCCAATTAAAACTTTTCAATTAACAGGAGTATTCAATTAACACAGATTGTGTCACTTTCCTTTATTCTAGAGATAAACTTAGCATTTATTCTGTTATATCTTGTTCGACAGAGCTCCGTTGCTCTGTCAAACAAGATATAATAGATTAAATGCCTGTATTGGATGTACTGAGGCTAGATAGGTCTATACACAAAGGAAAACTAGGGAGAGTTGGAAATTTCTCGACAGGTTACAAGATTTTTTCTTCAGTTAACAGGATTTATCTATAACCTATATTCAATTAACAGGTCAAATTTGTACTGGAGGTATGGTAAATGGTTTTGTGTTGGGAAATTATATTCAATTATCAGGGTTATTCAGTTAAGAGATATCCAATTAAGTGGGCTTCACTGTAAATGGTTTTCCCATGGGAAGACGGTAAGTGAAGCAGTACTTGTTTGCTGTGATAAACAAGCTCTCTTTTACTGATAAAATATGACCCTGTCACCAATGCTTCGGGTGGAAGTCCTCTAAAATGTGCAACATGGGTATAAACGATTGGCTATACTTGACTTTATATTCATCTTGTAGTCATGAATCATCATTGTGCAGAAATATGTGACCTTAAACACCATAAATAATAAACAAATGGTTACTTAAAAAATTTCATAACACATAAAAACTCCATTCAGAAATGCTGCTGAAATCAATGTTATATAGTGCGCATGCGTGCGTAATATTTGGGACGATTCTGAGAAAAATTCATGGAGAACTCAATGCTCTGTAAGATTCAATTTACGGAAGCACTGGACATCTGCAAAATCAGAAACGAATATTTGTAATTCTCCTTTTTTTTTATTTTCATTTCTGTGCATTGTCTTTAAATATTCTACACAAAAAATCCCTAAAAGATATATGTGCTTTTATGCCGTCTTCTGAAGTGTTTTTGCAATAGTGATATGAGAACAATCCGACGAGAAAGTTTGACCCAATTTTTTTGTCAGGTGACATTGAATACCATTGGTCATGTTCCATTTGTCTGCACCTTGGTACCTTAGTATTTTGGGAACAGAAATAAGTGTACTCGGTGCTTCCTTAATACTTGCCTTCATTAACGCAGCTTGGAGGGTCGTTTATGGATTATTTATGTTACACAGGCATCTCATTTGTTTTTGTTTTTTGTTTTTGTCTTCTGATTTTCAAGGATACGCACGTATCAGATGCAAGCCACTTCGGCCACTGACAATTTTAGTCAGTTGGGCATCAAGTCAATACATTTTGGTCGGTTGCATTTTAGCCGATTCAGCTGCTGAAGAAATATTCATTTGGGAATGTATTAATTGAAGGCTGGATGAAGTAACATTATTCGCAGGATTTTTGTGATATACAAAACAGTATACATATAGCTTTCAGGCATCAATTTAATTTACAAATTGGCATGAAAGGGCACACGTTTTGTGCTGAAATAATTAATATTACATCCTCATAAACATTTCCCCAACCAGTAACGTAATGGAATGAAAAAAAAAACAACAAAAAAATACCAAACCAAAAACCATGAACAACGACAACAACAACAACTTTAGCAGCAGCAGCAACAACAACAACGAAAATCTCTAAACAACGATCTAAATATTACTATTTTCCTGTCATTGGATCAGGCTAGATTGTCTAGACAAAGGATAAAGTGGATTGCCATGAAAATAAATTGATACAAAATTGGTTAATATTCTCCTATTATTTTCTTATGAGTGAATGTTTTGAAATTACTCTTACTTTATACCTGAAATAATTTTTTTTCAGAAAATGAAATGATTCTATATTTGAAGAAAATAGAAAATGTTGTTTTTTCTGAATTGGAAACCCCAGTGCGTTGAGAAAAGATGTTTACTCGCAACCCCTTCGCTAAAAAAATCCCACTTGTTTCTTGTTGCCATACAATTTGTTCCACTTACAACGTCGCTGTTAGAGCCTTAACATGTCTGTATCTTTGCTTGAATTATGATCAAGCGAGATTGCTATTAATCCGTAACCCCGACCCTAAAAACTGCCAAACACTTTCGTGTTCTCCCCTCTAATGCATTCCAATTCCACCCAGCTGCCCAAGCCTTTTCATGCCCCTATCTTTGTGCGAATTATGAATAGGCGAGATTGCTCTAGGAGGTTTTCACTAGTAATGTCTTCAAGGCAATTATTGGGTTACTGCAATGATAACACTCACTTCGAGTTATATATTTCCTTTTGAGAAACATCACATTTGTTTTTTTTACAATGTACACGATTTGTGAGACAAAAAACATATTAATTTTTACTGTTTTAAATTTTTTGGTCTGAAAAAGACAACTATTTTAAAGGCCGCGTTGAAAGAAAAAGAAAAAAAGTTGTGTGCTATTTTTATCTCAATCTCAGTTTTTAAAAGGCTTTTTGCATCACTTGGATCATTGTCTGGTTTGCTATGTATGGCGGCTTATTATTTCCATGTAATTTTTAGCTTAACTTGACAAAGTCAACATAAACTATTGCCATCACGCATGCAGAAGTACGTGAGTCTGTTCACATTTTCTTTAGCACAGGCTACACCCCGTAGTTCTTGTCCAATCATCACAAAATTTCATATGCAGGTTTGAGGTTATGTCTAGATAAAAACGCCCCCTTGGTTGCGATTGGTCAGCCACGATAGCTGCCTGAGCCAGAAACCCGAAAAACCTTCAGCACAGTCTGCAGGTCGTACTTGCAACTTGGTAGGATGACTCTGAGGATGCCCATTTTGGTCATTATTGGTCAACCATGACGGCTACGTGGGCCTGAAGCCCAAACACCTTTAGCACAGTCTACAGGTCATATTTATGAAAGGATTTCATTCTAACTTTGCCAGTAGGATGACTATGTATGATGTCTAGATGAGAAAGTCCTTTTTGGTCGGGTTCAATCAACTGTGATGATCGCAGGGGTACTTTACCTAGATTACATGAGTACAGTCTACAGCTTGCATTTATGAAGAGATTTCATTGCAAATTTGTAGGATGATTCGGTATAATGCCAAGATAACAACGTCCTATTTTGGTCATGATAGGTCAACCATGACGGTCGTATGGGCCTGTGACCTAGATTTGTTTAGCACAGTCTACAGTTCATATTTACGAAGCTATTCATTGTAACTTGGAAAGATAACTCGGTATGATGTCTCGATGAGACTTCCCTATTTTATTCACGATTGGTCAGCCGTTACCACTGCCTGGTCACACAACCTAGCTTCCTTTAGCATTATCTACAGGTTGTATTTATGAAGGGATTTCCTTGTAACTTGGTAGGATAACTTGGTATGATATCTAGATGAGACTTTCCTATTTTGGTCATGATCGGTCAACCATGACTGCCAAACCGTCATGTGAACTTGATGCCTTTAGCAAAGACTACGAGTTATGTTTATGAAGGGATTTCATTGTAACTTGGTAGGATGACTCGTTTTGGAATAATTTTACTGTAACTTGTTAACTTTTGTTAACTGTGAGGGCCACATTAACCCAGACCTCCATTCTTTAGTACAGTCTACACCTCAAATTAGTCTTATTGAAAACAGCATACATTATTTAGGGCGATAATTGCCCCAGATCATGCAATATTGAATTCTTACATGTAGGTCGATTCAAATGACTGGGAAAATCAAAAAATGGAACTGTATATATATATACATTCTGGATCCAATAATATACAGAATTCGTTATTAAACTGGGATTGACCACATTCAGTGTTTCAGTATTCGTGTTGTGTTATGCCATCTCCAAAGTTAGAAGTACTTTTTTAAAACTTTTTTTGTTATGTTGCATCCACCCTCGACAATATTAGACGAGATGTCTGCGTGAATATTTTCTCCCAATTCGCGATATGCTTGTTGCCAACATTTATGCATTCTGCTTTGTAGTTTGTTTATTTTGTGTGTGGAGTGGTGGGGTAGTTTTCCAAGTTTTCTCCCTCTCGTCCAAATAAGCTTGAAGTTCTTTTTTTTTTCAATTTAAAACCACCACTGATAATACTTGGAGATGGTGCCAGGCAGTTCCTCTCAAAGATCACCCTGGCACAGGCATTTTGTCCCAAATCGAGTTTCGTACCGGACAATTCGTCCAAAAAGCTGGGTTTGTAGGGGAGACTGAGGATTTTGTGTGGGAAGGGTGCCTTTCAAGTGTTTCAACCACCATAGCCTTGAACCCTGTCCAATAAACTTGAAATTATTTAAAACTAATTTCTTGTTAATAACTAGTCAAACTGCTTTGAGATACGGTTGTCACCTTTCTCTTAGTCAGAGGAACTCTACTTTGTTCACAAACTGTTTTTTGTTTATGTTGTAATATGAAAAGATTGCATGATATATGTACAAAATAAGTGTTTTCGTGGGCATTTTATCGCGTGCTTGTGCTTGCACAAAACTATTCTTGACTATATTGTCAAGTTTCTGTTGAATTACATCATACCACCCGGTAATGAAACCATAACATATCAGGATGTCATTGAACCAAAATCAGCTGACATACTGTTAACAAGAATGAAGTAAAAACACTATGAATGACAACAGTACTTCCGAAAGTATTTTAATCAAAATATATAATGAAAATGAAAATAATATATTTAAAATACTTTGTTATGCATATAGGTATAAACTATATGGTGATACTATCACCTGTGCTAAGAAATAAGGCAGTGCTTGTTCACTGTTGAAAATGCGTTGTGGGGTGGAAATCCTCTAAATTGGGTGGTATAGGTATAAACGATTGGCCAAACTTGACTTTACTCTTGTATTGTGCTCAAGATATAGCGCTAGATGCTGAAAGTGAATGTTAACAAATGAAAGCTTCTTTTTGTTATTTTCCAAACAAAATTTAGAATTTAACACTCTTTATTGGGAAATTGTACCTTTGGTGAAGGCCTCATACAAAATTAGTGTTTGGTGCCCAATATGTTGTTTGTCTGTGTTTTCCAAACATCAAGACCTGATATAGGTGAAATTATCTCGGCATTGTTCTGACAAATCACCAAATTTTTTTTATTTTTAGTCACAACTGTGAGGTGAGCAGGCAGCTCAATAGATACTCCAGTACAGCCGCCATGGACTGGTCACTTCCACAGGTGGGCAATATTTCCATGGATGCAATAATATATGATTCAGGTCACTACTTATAGGAAGAATCATCAAAAATTTAATTAAGCACTGGGTACAACCTGGAGCTTCATTAATTAAAATGGCATCTGTACTATAGTGTTAGCCTGTCCGCCCATTTCTTCATTATCAAATGCTCTGTTTGGATCTAACAAACATACTGTAGTAAATTTCAGTGTTGAAGTATATTACATGTACATGTGATTTTTCCGTATTGGAGTATATATTGCTATGTGTTTCAGTTTATGTAGGTGTTTGATTACTTGGATTAAAGTAACGGTAATATTATTGTGATGGCATATAACCCTTTTGATTAGTGATGAGCAGATTATCAAAGCTTGCCATGAACTGATTACCAATTATTTCTCTGCCGATTCCAATGCCGATTCCGATGGTTGAAATAGGACCCAGAAGAAAATCTGTTAGTGCCTGTTATTCTGCAGAATTTCGTTGATAAATCGCCAATTACGAAAGCTTAATAACACATAAGTTCTCAGAATGTGCATGCTTAGTGCTGGGCAATATTAGCTAAAATAATATTTGCATTTTTGGGAGTTTGGATGGGGGAAGATCGTTATAAACAATACAATCTCACTATGACTTGACTTGACTTACCTTACTGTGATTCCTTTGTCAGCCCTATTCCAATACTAAGGGTTTGTGGGGTGGGGGGGGGGGGGGTATTTAGTATAGCCTTGCTTACTTACCTGTCTAGTTTCATTTGTTGCTTGAGAGGGGACATATGCCCCACTTTGTGTTGTTTTTAATTACTTTTTCTGTAAAAAGAATGTTCTAACTAAATAAAAAAATCAAAACTTAAAAGTCATTAATTAAATGAAAATTAAAAAAATAAATTCTATTAAAATCAGTCCAGTGCTTCTTTAATTAACAATGCGCTGAGTTTAATTTTTCTCAAAATGGAAGTAATTATTGGAATTCTTTACTGATGGTGAAGATCGCATGTTTTGTAGTAATGCATTGGAATTTCTTATTAGTCATTAATTATCATGATTAATGACCCTATGCAGTTTACCGTTTCCTCTTCATTTGCTTTATTGAAAAATATTACTCTGTATATTGGTGAAGAAAACAATTAACGGATATTTCTTATGGAGATAGGTTAACAATGTCAGTACAAAATCAATGAATGTCTATAGAAGGTGGTAGTCAATAAAAAATACAGATTCTGTTGAAAATAATTCCCTCGTACATTGTGTTTACAGTACCGTGTTATGATTGTCTCTCATTAAAAGCTGGTTTCATACAATGTTTCCTTATATTACACAACTTGAGTTGAAATCACTTGCGATACATAGAAATCCCGGTAATAACAGTCTGCCTTGGTCACAGAACACACTGTTTATGTTGTATATAACAGCAGCTTCACCCATTGAGAAGTTTTCTTGTCAGTCAAATTAAAAAATCGTTGGCTTACAGGAGATTGATAGAAAATCCTATTTCTGCTGGAATTGGTCTGTGAGACCAGATCAATATGACAGAGAAATTAGATTCGAGGTTGCTACTATTCTCCATAGTTGTGTATGTGCTGGAGTTACAGGAATTAGATTTCCCAGAGCAATATATATAAATGTGCAGTTTTATGTGTAAAATTTTGTGTGGAGGTATTCACTCAAGGATTAATTAACTCATAAAAAGGAGAAAATAACAAAAAAAGTGTATTCTGGTGAGTATTTGGAGAAAAAGTTCAAATCAGTTATCATTTGAGTGGAAGAAACATCTCAGAAGCACCGAGTCATTGAATTTATACCAAGAATAATCTGGGATAAATTAGATATTGTGAGAGTACCTAGCTCTTCAATTTTCTTCGACTTTTCTAATTTTCTTTTGTCTTGTTGCTTCAGCTCTCAGTTTGCAGCAAATTAAAAAAAAATAATGTTGATATGTTCTTTGGATTAGTTGGAAGAAATGGGGCTATGTATCTGCTGGTGACGGAGTTCAAAGAGTGAAGCTCTTGTGAAGGTCCAGGAGTGGGAGATGGTGTCCCCCTCACTGGATAAATTGAAATTAACCATAAAACCTTATCAGAAGAAGCTGACTGTTGACATTCAATACCACTGAAGGATGTCAAACTGCAACAAAAAGGCCTCTTTTCTTTTATCATTGTCAACAATACATATATGCCAGCCATTATTTACTTATGAATGAAGTTAGCATTAATTGTCATTTCAGAATGCAAATATACTTGGGTGAAGCAATTCTTTCCAAGATTTAATTTTAATTAAAATGTCACAAGATATTAAGCTGTCTTTTGGACACACAACCAACTATCAAAATAAACATTGGAATTTAAAATACATGTGTTAATACAATGAATATTTATCTTGAGAAGTGTATCTTGTTACATTACAGTTTCCCCAATGGAACACTTTACCCAACGAATCGACCACATCTGCACATGTAATTTACAATTTGAGCAGTTGAAAAAAATTTCAACAGTCATATCATGTGACCCCTCATTGGAACCAGCTTTACAAGCACATTCCAATTAGGGGGTCACTTGACATGGTTTTGTTGAAAAATGTCTGGAAAAAGTTGAAAAAAAATAATTAAAAGAACAAATTTTGTTATTGTGTGCATTGGGTTAAAAGTTAACTCCTATCATGGTGGCCATATTCTGCAAGATTTCCATTCAAAGTTGTTTATTTTTATGCCCTCCAACTTCAGTCAGGTGGCATATAGTGATTGAAGTGTGTGTGTGTCCGTGTGTGTGTGTGTCCGAGCCAATACTCGAAAACTGTTAGGGCCACAGTCATCAGACTTCACACAATTATAAAGGATCATGGAAGGATGTGTCACACACCATAGCCGGGTTTGTACCTTCAAGGTCAAGGTCACATTTCAAGGTCACTCTAAAAATCAGTCAATATTCATGTCTCAGCCATAACTCAGAAACGAATCATAGTACAATTGTTAAACTTTCTACTAATGTTAAGGACAGTCAGAAGGTGTGTCGAATATAATAGTTTCCGCCGCATTTGCAAGGTGAAGGTCACAATTGACCTTCATATGTTCAGGGTCAAGCATAACTCGAAAACTGTTAGGGCCACAGTCATCAAACTTCACACAATTATAAAGGACCGTGGGAGGATGTGTCACACACCATAGCCGGGTTCGTACCTTCAAGGTCAAGGTCACATTTCAAGGTCACACTAAAAATCAGTCAATATTCGTGTCTCAGCCATAACTCAGAAACGAATCATAGTACAATTGTTAAACTTTGTACAAATGTAAAGGACAGTCAGAAGGTGTGTCGCGTTTGATAGTTTCTGCCGCATCTGCAAAGTGAAGGTCACAATTGACTTTCATATGTTCAGGGTCCCAAATCATGTCTGAAGCATAACTCCAAAACTATTAGGGCTACAATCATCTAACTGTGAAAGTGAAGCAGTGCTAATTTACTATGATAAACAAGCTCTGTTTTCATTAGTGAAATAGGACCCAATTACTAATGCTTGCGGAGGAAGTCCTCTAAAATTAGAAGCATGGGTATAAACAATTAGCTGGAGTTCACTTTATATCCAGGATGCACTCAAAATTAGCAATAAATACATAAATAAATAATTAAAAAATAAATAAATATTTTGATGCTGTTATGGCCTGGAACCAGAATAGCTTTCAAATAGGTCATTGCCAATGTTTAGATTCACTTGTCTGGAATATTTCAGTTGGTTGGAAAAGTGAACCTATGGTTCACATTTCTGACCAACTGATAAATTTCCAGACAAATGAATCTGAAAAATGTCATATCAAGATTCATTTCCTCAGTCCTGGAAATGAGACGGATGCGAGTGCAATTGCTCCCGTCAGCACCCATGATTTCTATTTTACGGGAGCTAAAAAATGCACTCGTTGAAAAATATTGTGGAGCACTAATATAATGTGAGGGCATATAAATGTGTGTTGTTTTGAGAAAGCAGCACTCTGTGGCCAGTGGCAAGTTACTGTCATAATTCAGCAATTCCTTATACATTTAACCCTTTGAACACTAGTGGAATCTGCCATGCCAGTTCAATGGCAGCAATTTGAAGAGTCCATATTCATTAATTGGGGTAGACCAATCAATATTTTCAACGTTCAGCCTCGGGGCTGCACGTTGAAAATACTGATTGTTTACTCTACACATTTATTGAACAGCCATTCTATTTAATGACATTATGACATATCATATTCCTGGCTGGAAAAGCGGCCACTCGGGTTCAAAAGGATAAGGTTTCTGGTGTATTCCCTCAAAAATTCATAAACTAACATTTTTTTGCTCTTGTCTCTGATTTCGCGTGAGCTTAAAACTGCACCCATCAATTTTGTTCATTTCCAGCACTGTTTCCTGTGAATCAAAGCTAGTAATGTTGTGCAATTGAAACTTGATTTGATCGACAATTTTTTATAACATTACAATCGGAAATGAAAACTCACCACAACCTTAGTTTTATGATTACGCCAAGTAGTTCCACAAATGATGATAATATCTTGATGTTTGCAAGGGGAATTAAATACTTATTGATTAGAATATCCATAAATTGGGCAGGAAAAAATACCTATATATCTTTGTAAGTAAAGGCACATCAAATTACATCAGTGTTGTCTGTGTGTAAATTTCCTCAAAAAGTGGGTAAACAAACAGCCCATAACGGCCTAAATTTCCAAACAGAATTAGACTGGTTGAATGAGAACTTATGATTAACATTGTTTGGTTTCATGACCAGTGAGTAGGGCCCCATAAATCTCCATTTTTATCTTGAATTGAATCTCAATTTGAACTGGGCAAAATATATCAAATCAAACGGAATATCCAATCTTGATCGCATGTTGGTAAAAATCTGTTACAGGGATCCTTGTACAGGGCTACATAATATAACAGGCTAACTAATGGCTATGAAATTCTCCCAACTTTTTGAAATATATTTATTCCTAGTTTCTCCATTCTAAAAGGCTGCATTATAGACTGTTTTACACTGGGCATGATGGCAAGGACTGCACATATTCTGTAAAATGTTGAACAATAATTTTTCTTCTCACTAAGGAATTTCAGCATAAGGTGATAACTCTAACTTGAGCCTTGCAATGCTGCAAATAAGCAACCTGTCATAGTCTTTGACAGACTAAACTTACATGTTTGACAGGCACCACAAATTTCATTTGTTCCTGACATAATGACAAGAACAATTTCATGGAAATGAACATATCCTGCAGCTTGAAAACATATCCAATTTTAATACAGGGTTCTTACAGACAAGGACTGATAAAATTCAAGGCTTTTCAAGGCTGTTTCACGACATATTTCAGCACTTTTCAAGGCCATACAGTTGTCAAATTCAAGGATTTTCAAGACCTGCTTTCACTAGTCTTAGCTAGGTCCCTCTGATCATTACCACCTCCTCCCACTTCCCTTTAAGGAGAAGGGGGTAATGACCTGAGGGTCCTAGATAGGACTATACCTCCATGAATTCTGGCCAGAGTTCCTGTAGGCCATGAAAAGCCTTGAATTTGAAAATCAATTTTCAAGGCCTGGAAAGTCATTGAATTTCCCCAAAACTCCAAAAGTGACCTGGAAAATCCTTGAAAACAATCTTTCAGAATATAAAAGCCATCAAAACTTTCCCGTGATTATCTTACAACTTATTTTCGCTGGTAATGTACCCTCGATTTTTAGTTGATAACCTTGAAAAACCTTGAATTTTACTTCTATGAAGCCTTGAAAACCTTAAATATAACCTTGAAAAGCCTGGAATCCTCTTACTACTTAGCTGCAGGAACCCTGCTGACACATAAAACTATGTAGTATGATTATGTGCTTTTTTATTTCATGAATATTCAAAGTTTTTCAAGGCCTCCGGGCACATTTTTCAGGATTTCAAGGCCTTGAATGAACCTTATTCAAATTCAAGGCCATTCCTTGAATCCAAGGCTCTGTGGGAACCCTGTAATAGGCTTTAATCATTCGGTGGAACCCTGTCAGTTGAATAACCACTCAGCCAGAGAAAAAGATATAATAAATAGGAATTGGGTCATTTTCCTGTGTTCCAGTTATGAACTAAGAATTTATTCTATTATATCATGTTTGCAAGAGCTCATTAACAAACAAAATATAATAGATTAAATGCCTATATTGGATGTATTGAGGCTAAAAACGTCTATAAATGTAGGGAATTCTAGTTGATGACTGAGTAATTCCTCGGCAGATTACAAGATTATTTATTAAATTAACAGGAGTTTATGCTATAACCCATATGAAATTAACTGGTCAAATTTGTACTGAAGGTATGGTAAATGGTTTGGTTTTTGGAAGTTATATATAGAATAAACGTACAGTGTTTTCAAGTAAAAAATGTATTCTACTCGTAGGATTAAGAATGAAACGAGGCGAGTCGGTTTCATTCTTTATCCTATGAGTAGAATAAATTTTTTATTTGAAAACACTATATGTTTATTTTGTTTATCCCATAAATCATTTATAGGGCAGTCGCTGGGAAATTTTGCTGTTACTCGCTACAAAACACTGCAAGAAGTGGGGAGCACATTGGTCCAATTCGATCGACAAGCAAAACTACCGTATATGTCCGTGTATAAGTCGCCCCCGTGTATAAGTCGCACCCCAAACTCACACTTGGAATTCCTCCCTTTTGCCTAAAGCCCATGTATAAGTCACACCCCCATTTTTAAATATATGCAGTCAAAAAGAATTAGTTGCAAGTTACGTTTTGCCAGTTTGGGGCAGTTTGGGATGCAACGGAAATAGGTAAGTTTTCAAGAGTTACCACGTGGTGAATAAGATAAAAGAATAAAGGAAAATTATTATTAAAGATTTAAAAAATACTCGCATTTATTTGTTTTTCGTTGTTTGTTTATCACCCCAATGTCTTCATCCCTGTCAAGAAAATCCAACGCTCGTTTGTGACTGAAACATCATAGTTTCAGAATCTAAGCACCATTTGCGCCGTAACCTGCGCAGTTGTTGTGATTAAGTTGGGAAAAACCAATAAAAATACAACAAATGCGCAGGTTACAGCGCAAATTGTTTTCAAATTGTTGTCCCACTTAAGCATTGTTCGTGCTATTGAAACTAACTTTACCTGATGCACGTGTGCGTAATTTATAACCGGACATTACACATCAGTGAATTGGGGTTCATGGAATAAATAAATACTTCTCTCCAGGTATTGCTGGCATACATTTAATGTGTTACTATTTTATTTTTTCGTTGTTATTTTGATGATTTTGTATTTTTTTGGTTTCATCCATATTGGCCCCACAAACCTGTTGATTTCCGGTACACGCACTGATGTAAACACATGGGCCAATTGAACAACAACGACTAAATAGAATACTTCATTATTATTATTTATGGATAAAAGTAACAGAAAACACACATAATATTTTATTGACAATTTATTTTCTGAAGAATTTAAACTGAAATAAAATGAAAATAATTTTGGTGAACCTGCACTCAGTCAAAACCACACGATTGTTCTGTCTTTTTTCAATTGACAAACGGTAGGAACAACGTTTGTCCGAAGAAGTCAGTCCCCTGAAAATTCACTGAAACAAGTCGTACCCATGTATAAGACGCGCCCCAATTTTGACATAACATTTCAGATAAAAAAGTGTGACTAATACACAGACATATACTGTACCAAAAATAAACAGGGCGCAGTGATACATTTCTGTCTAAAAATAATTCCCTTACAAACTTGAGCTAAACTTGCAAAAATACTTTATTAAATGAACAATGTTTATCTTTCTTATTTTCGTTGTTTATTGTTATTTTTTTTTGTCGTCGATTCAACTTGAATTTTATAAACAAAGCAGATGACATTTGGAAAATGAAACATCATTCTCATGCCACCGCCTTTCACAATCAAACTTGTATGCTTTTCAACGCTTGGTTTTGATTGATTTACTTTGTGTTTTCTTTGTAAATTGTTGTTCGCTTTATTGTAAGACAGAGTTGAAATGTGTTATATATTCTAAAACTAAATATTTCAGCAACGGTCAACGTTTGATAAACGTCTGTTCATTATGTCTCCCACAAATGGAAAACAGGTCATGACAACACGAATGTGGTAGAGGTTAGAAGTAAACAAGTCCATCTCTACTATAGGAATAAATTCTTTCAGTGTTAAACCTATGAGGAAAATTTATCACCCTACTCTAAGTAGCTGCTGCTAGGTGAATAAAGCAAAAATTTATCCAAGACTTTTATTGTTCGAATAAACGTCCATTTATGGGATAAATATGATTAAAAGGGTTTTTCAGTCAGAAGACATACAATAAATGGCCTCCACTGTACCAAATTCATGACTTATTATCATTTATTGGAAAGTTCTCTTAAAAGATATCAAGACGAGATAATTGTCAGATCTGCATTAGAATTAACATCCATACGCTAAAATATGCATATTATAAATTTGACAAAGATTCTCTACATGTAACTCATAGACTTTAACCCTTTACCAAACACAGATGATGTCAGAATTTATTATTTTAAATATTATTTTTTCCAATGTTTCAAACAAGTTTGCCCCCCCCCCCCCCCCCAGCCCCCATCATTGGAACTAGCTTGAAAAACTTGTTCCATTGAGGGGTCACTTAATAGGGTTTTGTTGAAATTTTTTGTACACTACACAGGTGGATGTGGCCGATGCGTTAGATAAAGGATTAAAAAAATATTTGTAGTCTTGAATAAATAAATCCAAACCTACATATACCTTCTACAAGGAGTACTGCCCAATAGAGTAACACTGTTCTATACACCTACACAGAAATACATAACAATTGTCAGAGCGATGATACATCACACTATTGTACCATAAACACTCTAAACTTGACTTCATACCTATGTTATGGTCATGATGTATCCAATGATGCTCAAAATGACCTTAACTGGTTGAGTGCTAAATTATTTTTCAAAAGTGATTTGTAACATGAGTATTTTTTTCAAAGATACCATTCTACCAGCAAAGGGAGCCTCAGTTCAGCAAATTATTATTTATAAATGTTTTATTACCATTTATTGTACAGTACCTTTGGCACTCTCCAATAAATAGGAATAAAACAGTTTTATATAAAAAACATTTTTTCTACTTCTGAGCAAACAGTGAGCTGAAGCTTACACTCTAAAGCCACTAAAGTGGCTTCCATCACTTTTCAGTAGAGTCATGATAGTGGCTTCCAGCACTCAACCAGTTAAACACCAATAAATAAATAAATAAATAAATAAATAAATAAATAAATCTTGAACACTGAGAGATACAAAGTTTGAGACAAGAGGCACAGTACTTTTGGTACCTGTACCAATGACAGGCACCAACATTTTTATTTTAAAATGTCTGTAGGCTAAGTGCTTTGCAGTTAAATGCAGAAATTGAAATTCTTAGTGTAATGATTTGTTGCATCCGAATTATGTGATTATTTTTTTCAATTTCCACATTGGTTACACAGGCCTGGCATTCTTTAGGAGTGCAGGAGTGCTGCACGCCTACTGCACGCCTAGAAAAAATTGAGGAGGGCAATTTTTTGCACCCCTTGATTTTCTGGAATGCCAGACCTGTTTGGGACTGCCTTAAAAATCTATTATCATTTCGTCCCCAGAATTCCAATGTGTTTTCTCTATGCCTACTGGCACAGAGAACACATTGGAACTCAGGGGACGATTTGCAACAATTCATGACCCATTCTTTGTCACATTTCGATACATTTTGAGTGTAGAAGACAGTCACATAAGAATTGAATGCAGCATTTTGAATGATGAGAAGATGTGTGTGCCAATTTTTCCACTATGTAGCTGAATGTAGTACATTTTTTCAGTCACAATATTAATTACCTTGAAGTGAATATAACCAAAATAGCTTACAGGTTTTTTCATTGAAAATTTCAGGTGCAATTGCAGTCCCAAGCAATCTGAGGAGGGCAGTTGTTTTGCACTCCTTGATTTTCTAGATTGCCTGGCCTGGTTACAGTTAACTGATGTAGTGGATATTACTGTTTGTTTTACAGCCAAATTACGAAATTATGCCCATCATCATATCTCAAACTTTCCGCTAACACCATCAGTGTATTGGATTATGGACACTACAGCATGTTTTTCTGGTAGCATACTTTCTCTGCTGAGTCAAAAAAAAATATAAAGTGATTGAATTTTTCAATTTTCATATTGGTCTCAGTCGACTAGTGTAGTTGATATTTCTGTGTGTTTTACAGGCAACTTGCCAACTTATGCTTATGCCCCATCATCACACCTCTAACCTCATATTCATCTCAGTCCATAAGAGTAGTTGATGTTTCTGTTTGTTTTACAGCCAAACTCCACCTATCATCGCACCTCTAACTGAACTGGTTTGTTGGCACTTTTGCTTGTTTTCATGGTAGCATACTTTCTTTGCCAAGTAAAAAAAAATTGTTATATGAGATACGGTCATAGACAGAAAAACAGGAAGTAGGGGACACCTCCATCCCAGGATTTAACATTGAATCATCATGAATCAAGTCGACAATACTATGTTGTATCACATCAAATCTTGAGCTTTGCTGGGCCCTACCAATCTAAAAAAGTCTCTTGTTCAAAGAAAATAGTTGAACATATTAATGTGAATTGTAACATGTGTTAACTCCTTGATTGCTGCTGGCGGATATTCATGTCCTGGACACAAAATCTCTTGCCACAGAAATAATATGATTTTAGCACATTTAACTAAATTTCTGTCCTCTAAATTTAATTGACTTTTTGACCATTGATTTCTTTAGTTAAATTTAGATAAAATTTTCATCAGATCTAGTCATGGCTGCTTCACATATTTTGAAAATACTCAGCGGGTTAAGAGCTGAACCTCTTTCTTTGGGTATTATTTATTCTGGCTTGTTGGACTCAGCCCAGAAACCAAATCTTATATACTGAGTCAAAAAAGAAAGTATAATAGAAATAAATGTGAAAAAATAGCATAAAGGATGAAATATAATAGTTCTAATGTTGCATGTTTGTGGACAGGAAGTCGTGCAAAGAGTTGAATATGTTGTTGTTGTCCACCCAACCGTATACAATTTTGCTACGGATTTCAAAATAGCACATGCTACCCGAGAATGTCAAATTGAATGGGTGACCGACGATTTTCTTTGTGTTATGTTGTGCTAGAGAGCCTGAGTTATTGAGAAAACATGCTAGTTTTTGTCTTCCGACATTTTAAAAAATGCCAAGGTTAACCGAAAATCAGAGGTTGCGTACCATTGGTATGCATGAGGCTCGCTGCTGAGTTCGGAGTCACTGTGGCCACTATTTACCATCTCATTGGAAGGTATAGAACCACTGGATCTACTGCCGACCGACCGCGTTCAGGTTGACCAAGAGTTACGAACCCTGCACAAGACTGACACATCAGGTCGTCTCACTTGCAGGATCGCTTCCTTCCGGCGATGAGGACAGCAGCAATTACTCCTGGTGGAACTAACAATAGAATCAGTGCACAAGCTGTCCGCAACAGACTCGCTGAACACGGCATTCGAAGTAGAGTCCATACCACGGACTAATCCTTACCCAACGTCATCATACCATCAGAATGGATGGGTACGTCAGCGTGTTCGCTTGACTCAGCAGTGCTGGAGCACAGTTCTTTTTAGTGATGAATCACGATTTTGTCTATGGTGGGCTGATGGTAGGGCAAGAGTGTATCGCCGACGAGGAGAATGGTTTTCTGATGCTTGCATGCGGGAATGCGACCGTTTCAGCAGGGGTAGTGTAATGGTTTGGGCAGGAATTTCCTTGCACCATTGAACGCAGTTGATCTTCATCGATGGTTATCTGAATGAACAGCGATATAGGGGCGATATTCTTAATGCTGTTGCTGTTCCATTGTTCAATGCTAATGTCGGATTGCAGTTATTCCAGCAAGACAATGCCAGATGTCACGTGGTGCGTATCTGTCGTGACTTTCTTGAGGAGCAGAGCATCAAACTTCTGCCCTGGCCCCCACATTAGCCAGATTTGTTGCCATTCGAGCATCTTTGGGATCAATTGGACCGTTGGGTATGACTTCATGATCTTCAGATGTTAGGCGATTTACGTAATGTTCTAAGGCAGGAGTGGAATGCAATACCACAGGGGACATCCAGAGACTTATCATGTCCATGCACTGTTGATGTCTTTCCATCCAAGAGGCAAACGGTAACATACACACTATTGACTGCATGTGTGAACTTTTCATTTCACCCCATGTCTGAATTGCGATGTCCTGATGCTGGCAACAGTAAGAACATGAACTTATGAAAATTCATGCAGCTAGCCTCGAAATATGAATTTGCAATAATTTGTTTGGGATTAAAGTCGATAATACTAAAAAAATTGCTCCTCAAAGTTTATTATTTTCTTTTTTGACTCACTATATAATAGCTTTACTAATCAAAAAGATTTATTTTTCTAAAAAAGATCTTGAAGCATCAGGCCTTTTTGTTTGTCAGGATCTGCTTACCTTGACAGATATTTCAAACTGAAGTCAGCATGATAGCTCAGTGGCTAGAGCATTGAACTTCAAATCGACATGTTAACAGTTCGATCCTGACCAGTGTAGCTGCATTGTATCTTTGGGGAAGACGCGTAATCCTGATTGCTCACAGGTGGGCATGGTGGCACTGGGTACTAAGGCATACTGAACGTTGATGGTGGTATTGCCTTCAACCACTGCTAGCTCTACTTCTGCAGAGTTAGTATGTTGGGGAGTCTTATAGTTCTGTCTGGTCACTCAGGCTTCCTCCACCTTTATTATTATTTATTTATTGGTGTTTAAGGTGACATATTTATGCACAATGGCTATCCTCCACCTGTAAAACTGTCTGGCATGATATGGCCCGTCTGTTGAAAGTGCTGTTAAACCCCAATAAAACAAAAACAATATTTCAAGGTGAAACATATTGTCGCAAATTTTTTCTTCACAGAATTCCCTGTTGAAAAACAGAAATGTCATTTATATTCTAGCAGCTTATTGGGAGAAACTCCTGGAATAAGTTGTGGAAAGCAGGGCTACTCTACACAGTCTAGAGTTGACATCCATGAAATTAAAGTGCTTGTGACAATCAAACTATTATTGTTTTTCTTAGATTATTGACTTTTTATGGGGAACCGTTGACCGTATAACGATAATAATCAAATGTATTAATCCATTAAGTGGTTTAACCCTTCACCTAAAGTAATGGACATGACTGGCCTGTGCTGTTCATAAAAAAATCTCCATTTTTGTTTCATTACTTTTTCAATGTTTGCCTCCAGTTTTTAATAGTTATTATTAATTTAGGTTTTAATGATACTTTACTCAGCCTGTCATATGTGTTGGACAGTTTTATGGGAGGAGGCATACCTGGTAATCAGAGTATAGTGTTGAATAATTGTCAGAGTCTTAAACTAACACTTCACAAGCAAATATGTTGCTGAAGGAAACACACCTCAAGTGACCCCTGCTAGATTTGTACACACAATCTCTCCACATAAAGTCTGACATTAGTATGCCACCATGCCCTTTGCTGACTTTGTCACGGATGAAAAACATAATTTTTCATAACCAGGAAAGAGATAATCCTCAATATCCATGTTAACCCTCTGCCCACTGATGTTGAAATATAAAAATTACAGAAGCAAATTTTACCCATAATACAATTACGAATTTACCAAATTCAATCTTGTTTGACAGAACTCATTGAGGTCTGTCAAACAAGACTGAATTGGTTAAAAATATGGGAAAAAATGCCACCTGAAATTTCTGTATATGTTTTGACATCATTTTGCAGTTGGTTAAAACTCTAGACCCTCTTTTTAAATTGTGCACACTTCTGAAGAGATTCCAGTATTTTCAGTAGAGGTACCTGCTAATTATTCAAAAAAGATTCAGCTGATATTGATCTGATCATGCCCTGCTCCTTTGTTGAACCACTTCAGCTAAATACAGGGGTCCCTCCTAGTACTTTTTGCACAGTGTTTGCAAATGGGGCAAAATTTTTCAAAGTGCCTATTGGTATTCTCCAATAAATTATAATAAAACAATTATTAATGAACAAAATCTTGCTAAACTAAGGCTACTCTTGCTGGTAGCTTGCTCTCTTTAAAAAAAAAATATACCCATGTTTTAAATCACCTTTGAGAAATAATTTAGCACCCACCAGTTAACCCTTTACCTAACGTGAAAAGCAGATGACACTTGCAGAAAAAATTCTTGAATAACTCATTTTTTTCATTTTTTGTCTCAAAAACATAGGTTATGACCCCTCGTTGGAACGAGCTCGACGAGCTCGTTCCAACGAGGGGTCATAACCTATGTTTTTGAGACAAAAAATGAAAAAAATAATGAAAATTAATTGGCGATTTTTGAGAATAGTGCTGGCCGGTTTTGGCCGTTACGTTAGGTAAAGGGTTAATGGCAAAGAAATAATTACAAAAATATGCCATTGGAAAATATTCAGTTAACAGAAGTATTCCATTTTCAGGACTTTTGGTCATCTTCTTGTATTATAGTAATAAACTAAGCATTTATTCTGTTATATACTCCCCATGGGAATCCCAGGAAGTGGAGCAGGGCTTGTTTACTGCAGTATAGAAGTTCTACTTTACCATTGAAATAGGACCCAGAACCAATGCCTGGAGTGGAAGTCCTCTAAAATAGGTAACATAGGTAATACGGATTGGCTAAACTTAACTTCATACCTATGTTGACTTCATACTAACAGCACAGCCACCGTGGAATGGTCACTTTCCACGGTTGGGCAATTTCTTATCAACCTACCTACAATTGTTTACTACAGGCTTGCACTACAGTGGAAGTACCTAACTCGGAAAATATACTCTCTATTTTGATCTTTCCCAAGCAATTTGGGAAAGAAAAACCCAAACTGGGTCGAGTGCTACCGGCACAGACCCAGTAGGGGACGCTCTCTTCCAAGTACAACTCCACGACTTCCGTTTCCAGTGTGCATATACGTCGCTAATGACTCATTCTTTTTTTCGTCCGCCATGTTGACGAGACGTTCTTCTCAGCACTAGTATCAGTGATCATCCTGCTTGTTGATTGTGTGTTTCCTGCATCAAGTTGGATCAAAGTATCCTTTTCTTATCAGGAACTGTTGCATTATATTCTCTATGTAAATTATTATCCATAATGTATTATATTTTCTTTTCCCAGTCATGCGCGATTTTCGTGAGCCATGCAGTTTCGGACTTTAAAATTTCACAGTTACATTTATGTTAAAGTTTTTCATTTTGTTAATTGTGTTAGAGTTAGGTGTCAGCGGGTGTACCTTTAATACAGATTTTCTTCTCTCCTTTGAGAGTGATCCTTCTGTTGTTTGGTTCTCGGTCGACCTTCTGGCGGTATGTTTTTCTGTCACCTTTCTCTCTTCTTTAGGGGTGTTCTTCTGTCTTCTGCTGAATTCACCTTCTCAGCTTCTCTCACTTCTGTCACACCCAGGACTATTCCTTGTGGGCAATGTCTGCTTCCTAACTAAGCATGTGGACGATTCACATGCTTCATGCTCCTCTTGCAATGGGTGTTTGGCCGATCGACCCTGTGGTCTTTGTGGATCATGGTCATACACTTTCTGGGCGTCTGTAAACCGTGTTGTCTGTCCTCGTGGCCGTGCCTCCCGCTCCTGCAGGAAAGGGGAACGTGTCGTTTGGGGCCTCCCGAAACAACCACGTCTGGTGAGAGTTATTCCTCCTCCCGTAGTGGATACTGCGGGTGCCGGAGTTATTCCGGCACTCTCAGTATCCACTACGGGAATAGACTGCACATCAATAGAGATGTACAGTCTATTCCCGTAGTGGATACTGCGGGTGCCATTGAGTTGTCTGGTGAAGAGGTTCCGGGACTGCTGTCCCTCTCCAGTTGACATCTGAGGCTGTCACTAGGGTTGTGACTCCTCCTTCGGAGCCGAGCAGGGGTGCTCTCTCCACAATTCCACCAACCTCACCGACTCCTGACGTATCAGCTATTACTTCTGTTCCGTCTACTACGTCATCGGTTTTCGTTTCAGCCGGCCCCGGCTTATCCCTGCAGGGGTCTGCAGGGATGTCTGGCAGTGTGGATGTGGGATATCGGCCTCAGCCTTCCCTGACTTCAACTCGGCGAAGTTCGAAGGGGCTGCAAGCCGAACCCTCTACTGTGGTCTCTCCTCCGTCGAGCACCGCAGTTTTGTCACTGGATTCGGATGTTCATGGTGGGGCCACTATGAACTCTGTGGCGTTTCCGTCCACGCATTATGATCACACGGCCAGTTTTGCAGGACCAACACCTTTTGTGCAGCCTGGACCTTCTATCCCGCAGAGGTCTGCGGAGACTCTCCTGAGTTCCTGCTATGTTGATCCTCGGGGTATGTCGTACCCCTATACACGTCTGCCCTCAGATGTTTTGGCTGCCGCCTGTCGTACCCCTATACACGTCTGCCCTCAGATGTTTTGGCTGCCGCCTGTCGCCCCGCTTCGGGTGTATTTGAGGATCGTGACCCTTCACTGGTTAAGAGGGTCAGGTGTGAAGCCACTTTGCCGGTTTGTCTGCATGTCTAACCGGTCGACACGGGCAGTGAGCTTATGGAGGCCCTCTCCTTGTTCTCTCAGGTTCCGTCCAAGAGCCTTCCCATTGCTTCCAGCGAAGCAGCGAGTGGTTTCCAGGTGCCCCCTATGGCGCGTCTCCCGGGATTGGAAACAGGCTGCTTTCTGATCCCCCTGGTGTGCCTACACCATGGGAGGCGTCAGCTGGTTTGCCCACGATGGGCTATGTGTCTTCCGACTCAGGGGAGGAGTGAGACATGCCTGATGTTGAGAGCCAACAGTCTTCTGACATGGGGGCAGCTCTTGACTTTCTGTTTGGGTTCCTTCTGGATCTCAAACCATCAAACCAGCCGACAGTGTCACCCAGGCCATGATCATCGGTCGCGTGCCTACAGCCTGTGGAGCAACCTGCTTCTGGGCATCTTCGACCATGCCAGTCAGTACAGGTGGTTGAAGCATTTTCAGCTTTGGACTCTAAACTGAGTTCCAAGGCTATGAAGGCTCCATTCTTCACCAGGGTTGACACCTTTTTGCTTCCGGCGCGTTATCGTTCCTACGATTCCGCCAATCCGTCAGTCTGCCAGACTTTGACGGTCTTGGATCAGGACTCCAACTCCCTCGGGCTCTCCAAGCCCAAGTCTGCCGTCATTCCTATGGCGACTCTGGAGTCTGTATTGGGCTTATCGAGAGAAATGCTGGGCATGCTTTCTCTCTCAGATCACGTCGTCTCTGCCTTAGATGCTTATCTGCCCCCAGATAAGTTTGACGATGTACATGCTCCTTTGTGTGTGCTGTCCAAGGTGCTCATGCATCTTACTCACATGCATGCCTGTAACACGGCTAATTTGGAACTAGTTCAAAGGGACTCTGTGCTGGACACAGGCTGTTCCCTTCCTGAGGGGCAGCGCGCTGCTCTTCGATCTGCTTCTTTGGCAGGTCCTCAACTGTTGCATGGTTCCGTGTCGATGGTCCAGGATGATGTCCTACGTCATTCCAAAGATCAGCTACTGCTTCTTCAGCTTGATCGGCCTTCTGTGGGAGGCAGGGGCCGTTCAAAGCCTAACAAGCACCCTTCTGCTTCCGCTGCGAAGCAAAGGGCTGATCCTTCTGCCACCGCTTCTACTTCTTACTCACAGGGTAAGGGTAAGCGTAGGCAGGCTAGAGGGAAGTCTCAGGATTCTTCATATAGCAGAGGAGGTGGTTTCTCCTCTCGCGGGCCTCGTCGGGGCTCGAAATGAAGGTCCTCACCTCGATTCGTCCCAGGTTGGAGGAAGGATAGCAGAGTTCGCAGACCATTGGGCCACCATCACATCCGATCCTTGGGCATTAGATGTTGTTCAGTCCAGGCTGCGAATATCCTTCCGGAGGCACCCCACTCTGTCCAGAGTGCCTCTTTCAACTACAGTTCCTTCAGACATTTTACGTCGGGAGCTTTTGTCCACGGAGATAGACAGTCGCCAGGCAAAGGGGGCGATCAAGGTCGTCAAGAACATTCAGTCAGTGGGGTTTTATTCCCGCCTGTTCTTGGTGCCGAAGAAGGACGGCCGACTCCGACCGGTTATCGATCTGAGTATCCTGAACCAGTCTATCATTGCTCCCAAGTTCAGCATGGAGACTTACAGGTCGGTTCGCCGTTCCATTCACCAGGGAGATTTTGCTGCCAGCATTGACCAGCGAGACGCTTACTTTCATGTTCCGATTCATCGGACGTCGCGAAAGCATCTCAGGTTCGTGTTTCTGGGGCGAGTTTACCAGTTCAGCCATGCCTTTCGGCCTCAACCTGGCTCCTTGGGCCTTCACCAGACTGATGTCGCATGTGATAGCCTTCCATCGCACACAGTCCAGGGTGACTACTTCGGCATATCTAGACGATATCCTCCAGAGGCATTCCAATGCTGCCTTACTGGAGTCGGATGTCGACACTCTGTTGCACCTGCTCACGTCACTAGGATTCAGAGTCACCGAGGAGAAGTCGGATCTGGTCCCTTCTCAGTCGTTTTGTTATCTGGGGATGGCCTTCCGTACTCATTTTAATACAGTGGCGGTTCCCCAGGCCAGGGCTGTGATTCTCTCAGCTTTTGCTCTGACTCTCTCCCAGTCCATGTCCGCGACAGCACGGAGTATTCTCCAGCTGCTCAGTCTCTGCGGTTCGGTGATGGATCTCATTCCTCTAGGTCGGCTGCATGTCAGACCTCTCCAACACTTTCTACTCAGTCGTTGGAGGCAAAATGTCGATCCTCTAGATCTGGTGCTTCAGTTACCAGACTCTCTTCATCCTCACCTTCTCCCCTGGATGGATGTTCAGTGGATTAAGCAGGGTGTCCCCTTGGACTTACCCATGTCCGATCGTGTTCTGATGGCAGATGCCAGTGATCTCGGATGGGGTGCAATGTTGGACCCTCTAGGTCTTTCCCTTTACGGGGTGTGGGACCAGGATCAGGCAGCTCTACACATCAACCAGAAGGAGCTTCTTGCTCTTCTTCTGAGTTTCAGGCAGTGGATCGCTCACCTGTTGAATCGCCAGGTCCTTCTGTTGTCCGACAATTCGACAGGGGTTGCTTACATTCGGAACCAGGGTGGCACGCACTCTGTTCCAATGTACGAATCGGCTCGGGATCTTCTACTGCTCACTCAGGATGTCAACGCCGGGTTGGTGGTTTGTCATATTCCCGGTCGTCTGAATGTCCTAGCCGACTCCCTGTCCCGACGAGGCAGGGTCATCTTCACCGAGTGGATGCTCCACAGGGCAGTGTTCCAGTCTCTTTGTGATCTCTGGGGTCGTCCCCACATCAATCTCTTTGCCACTCGTTAGAACCATCAGGTGGATACTTTCGTGTCCCTGTGTCCAGATCCTCTGGCTTTTGCCGTGGACACTCTGTCACTCGATTGGAATGGTCTAGTCGGCTACGCCTTCCCGCCGGTTCCGATTCTGCCTCAGGTTCTAGCCAAAATTCGAATCTGCAGTTGTCGAATCATTCTGATCACTCCCTTGTCGCCTCAGCGGGTGTGGATCAATCAGCTCCGCTTTCTGATGGCGGCGGTTCTAGCACAGCTCCCTCTACATCGCGACCTTCTTTGCCAAGGTCACCCGAGGAGGTTTCATGTTGACCCGACTTCATTGTTGTGCCTTCACTCATATCTTTTGTCAGGTCCTGTCGCCTCCGTAGAGGTTTTTCGAGACGAGCAGTGGAGTTCATTTCTTCTTCAAGGTTTAGCTTATGTGGCTAGGTGGTAGGTCTTCTGTCGATGGTGTGCTGATCACTCTGTTGATTATGCCAATCCTTCGATTTCACAGATTGCGGAGTTTCTGGTATACCTGTTTGATTCTTGGGGTCTGCAGCCTGTTACCATCAAGGGGTACCGGTCCATGTTTTCAGAGACCTTTTCATATGTGGGGAAGCATCGTATCGGCACTAATCCTTACCTCTCCAAGCTTGTTCGGCACTTTTCTTTGAAAAGGCCTCGGACTTTGCAGCTTACCCCAAGATGGAATCTTTCTTGGGTATTGATTTGCTTGGGGGTGGAGGGGGGGGGGGGGGGCGCCGTTCGAACCTTTATCCCAGGTGGATATGCATTTTCTCACATATAAGATGGCTTTTCTGATGGCTTTTGCTTCTGCCAGACGGGTTTTTTGGGTTTTTTTTTTTTTCTTGGTGCTTTTGCACCACTTTTCTTTCCCAAGTTACTTGGGAAAGATCAAAATAGAGAGTATATTTTCCAAGTTAGGGTCTTCCACTGTAGTGCAATCCAGTAGTAAACAATTGTGGTAGGTATAATAAGAAAGGAAATTTACTATAAAATTTAAATATTTCCACGAACCCAATAATATTAGATTCCGGACACTAATTATAGGAATAATTGTCAAAAATTTAATTAATGAAGCACTGGGTTGTACCCTGTGCTTCATTAATTAAAATATTGCTGATGATGATTTTTATTATCTGGGAAACGCATATGTGAATATCACTGCTCACGCTTGGATTACAATCAATCCATGGTGACTGCACTGTATGTTGCGGTCATGATGCAGCCAAAGATGTTGAAAATGACCTAAAACACCTATAAATAAATGAGTAACTTGTATTATATACGGACATTTAATCTATTATATCATGTTTAACAGATCTACATGAGATGTATGAAACAAGATATAATATACACCTGAAACTTAATTAAGCACCCCCTGAAATGTTTCATGACAGTAAAGTTGCTGTTACTGTTTATTATGTTTTAATGATTGCAATGTCCTGCAGTACATTTCATCTCATGAAACATGATGTTTCTGGTTGATAGCCTACCCCAAACACATCCCCTCGTCCACGTGAAGCATGCTACCCACAAATGTCAGAACAAACACTCTCATCCACATGCCATATCTGGGTATAAAACAAGAAAATTTGTCATTTCTTTTATCAGTAAATGTTGACATGGCAAAGAGGAGACTGTCAGAGGTACTAAGATGGCAAATCGTTGGCATGCATGCAACAGGCATGTCATTTAAAGCTATTGGAAGGCAACTTGGCTACACTCATTCTCTCATCAGCCGACGTGTCCAAAAAAATCTACAAAGCAACAATGTTAAGTACTGACCAAGGCCTGGGCAACCCAGAAAGACCTTTCCTCATGAAGATAGGAGTCTGGCACGCTCCGTTAGGCATGAACACTTTGCTTCAGGTGGGGTTTTGAAATGCCTTTGGCTCTCCAACAGGCATTTATGCAACAGAACTGTCCGAAAACCATCTCAAAGCACTGGGTGTGAGGTCCGGAAGGGTCATCAAGCATCCAGCTCTGTCCGATCAGCATCGAAGATGACATTTGGAGTGGTGTTTGGCACGACAACATTGGAATCTCAGGACATGGAGTCCATTGGTCAGACGAGAGTAGGTTCCTGCTTCACATCACAGATGGTCGCATGAGAGTGTGGAGGCATAGAAATACTGCTTACGTGCCTAGGAACATCAGACCTACTGTTCCTTATGATGGAGGATCAGTAATGATCTGGGGATGCCTCTCTCGTGATTGTAAACTTGATATGGTGACTGTACGTGGGAATCTCAATGGTCATCAGTACATTTTCAATCCGGTTGTCGTGCCTCATTTTGACAACCACCCGTTGGCTGCTCACTATGTATTCATGGACGACAATGCAAGGCCACATCATTTCCATTCCCATGCTGTGAGAGTATTCCTTAAGAACAACGCTATTAAAACACTACCTTGGCCTGCAATGAGCCCCGATTTGAATCCCTTGGAACACATCTGGGACTTTCTTGGATGTCGTGTACAAGCAAGTGATCCGCCTGTACAGAATTTGGCCAATTTGGAAGCTGCATTGCATGAGGAGTGGCAGCAGTCGCCTCTGGACCGTATCAGAAGGCTCACTTGTAGCATTGGGACGAGGGATCAGGCTATCATCCGGGCATGTGGTGGATACACTCACTACTGACGTCAGACACTACTATTGTATTCAGGAGATCACAAGTTATATTTTTTGTCAGTAGTTACCGGCATTTTTTCATCAAGGACCGTTCTAGCAGCATACTTGTCGAGAGAACATTTTTCCATCAAAAACATTAGTGGCAGATATGTGTAATTAACGCCATTAAAATACTGCATATTTTCATCATAGTGTTGTCTTTCGTTTGTCAATAGACCATTCTTTCTGCAAACAATCACTTTTGGCCATCTTAAAGATAGCATGATATTAAAGTCTATTAACACCACTGCGAAAAAACAGGGGGTGCTTAATTAAGTTCCAGATGTATAGATAAAATGTCTGTATTCCATGTTCTGAGTCCAAATGGGTCTTTTAACATAAGGAATTTCGTGGTTGTCAGTAATTCTTTAATAGATTACACAATTTTTTATTCAATTAGCGGGAGTTCACTCTGTAATCTATATGCAATTAACAGGTCAAATTTGTACAAACGGTATTGTAAATGGTGTGGTGTTTGGAAGTTATATAAATTAACCCTTTACCTAACATAGCAGCCCAAAATGGCTTGAATATTAACCAGAATAAGCCTACCACAGTCTAAAATATCTCTGAAGTTACTCAGTAAAACCATACAAATATGGATCTCATTAGAACCAGCTCGTTCAGCACGTTCCAATGATATCCATATTTGTATGGTTTTATTGAAAAATTGTGAAATTTGTTTTTGAAAAATGTGAAATTTAATTTTTTTTTCTTAAAATACTGTGTTAGGTAAAAGGTAAACTGAGTTATTCACTTAAAGGATATCTAATTGAGTGGGCTCAACAATTCTTTATAGCTGAAACTTGAACATATAATAGAAGCTCGTACTTTGGCATTTCATACATTTATACTGAAGGAAAACAGAAACGCAAGTTCAATATAATTTTTTATCCATAGACCAGATGTAGTAAAATTTTACATGTAGCTACCTCATTGTACTGTCTAAAGAGTGTTTGGTTAAAATTCAGTCAACCATGACCACGTGCAGTGCTGCATGCTTTCAACAGATTGTTTGACAAAGCGTGCATCCGGGGCACTCCCATATGCTATGTGCTTGAAAACCATACCAAATTGAAGTTTTGAACCGTACACATCAATTGCACAGCATTCCATTTCAACCCGATTGAAAAGCAAAATGCTGCAAATGTTCAAAGTTGATAGGGGCAGGGCTATTGCTCTAATTATGCAGGGCCAATCCCAGTGTCTCATCGCCCAGCATTTTGGGGTCCATGAGTCAACAATAGCTCATTTAGTTGGGCGTTTCAGAGCCACAGGAAGATTACCCGACCCTCCCAGGAGCGGACAATCCGTGCGTTACGTCACCACATAAAGATAGAGTCATATGTCTCTCATACCTCTGCAACCGATTTTAGATGGCGATGGAGATGGCGAGTCAGATTGTAGGCACTCATGGTCGCCGAGTGTGTCCAAGAACAGTTAGGAATCAGTTGCGGGAGTGCAATTTAAGGCTATGACATCCCTACGTTGGTCCACAACTTACACCCAGGCAAAGTCAATGTCAATTGCAATGGATACATCCACATGCACCAAATCAGTTCCACTTGGCCCACTGGAGACGCGTGTTATTCAGTGACGAGTCTCGGTTCACGCTTTACAACAACGTTGCTATCGACATCAAGGTGAGGGATAATCTGATGCATGCATTATATTAAGGAAAATGACAGATTTGGGTGGGGGGGGGGGGGGGATTTCTCATGCAATGAATACATCTCTCATGTTATACAGGGCAATCTTACAGCCATAAGATATCGGGACCAGGTCCTCATGCCACACGTCCTTCCAATTATCCATGCGTGTAGCCTTATGTTGCAGCAGGATAATGCGAGGCCTCATGCTGCTAAGGTTTGTCGTGAATTTCTCAACCAAAACAATGTTCCAGTTCCACCCTACAGTCTACATTTGTCCCTGATCGAGCATTTGTGGGACAAACTGGACAGGAGGGTCAGGAAGCGCATCAGTGTCCCAATCAACATTGCTCAGCTCAGGTAGGCCCTTCTTCAGGCGTGGAATAATATCCCACAAAGGACCATAAACAGCTGATGGGGTCAATGGTAAGGAGAGTTAGAGCAGCGACTGAAGCTCAAGTTGGGCACACCCGCTATTGATTTTGATCAGGAAATGGCATATGGTACCCATGTTTGAACATTATCCATGCAAATGCCGTCTGTGTTGAGACAACAAAACTCATCCAAATTTAATCAGTAATGAATAAATAACATCAAAATCCAAACAATGAAATAATCATCCATAACACATTTGAAATATTTACCACAGAAAAAATCTTTTTTCAGCTAGTATATATTGGTTTCATATTTAGTGGAAGTTCAAGAAAACCATTGAGACACTCAATGCTTAAAAGGCTGACTATGCGCTGACATATTCCTCTTTTAGTTCAAAGCTGTGGTATTCTTGATATTGGACTTGAGGCATCATAAGTTGTCCATTTTCTCAATTCAATGTAAATAATTGAACTGACTGATGCAAATACTTGTTGGCTGTTGCGAGAATTTAATGGACTTGATCAAATGGGAAGTGAGAATATGTATTGGAATGGTTGCTTAGGGATTAACATACACAACAAGCCTGCAAATAATTTTTTGGGGGGTTCCTGTCTCATCTTGGGAACACCGGGAAGTGAAGAAGTACTTGATTACTCTGACAAAACAAACTCTTGTTTTACTGGTAAAATAGGACATGATAAGCAATGCTTGGGGTGGAAGTCCTCTAAAATGGACAACATGGGTATAAACGATTGGCTGGACTTTATTTTATACCCATATTGCGGCTGCAATTTACCATTGTGCAGAAATATGTGACCTTAAAACACCAATAAATTGGTGCCTGACAGGATAACCGGTACCAACAGTTTTGTGACTATCATCCTGGACCTATTACTTCACACAAGGATTATAATCAAATAGTATTGCATATTTTTTATCATAGAGCAGTCTATGCCCATGGTAACAGGTGCATAGTAATTGTACATAATCCACATGTTCATCGCATATGTAGATATGATCAAAATCTTGTCTTGTTATCATTTTTTGGAAAGCTGTCAATTTAATTATTGGTGCTTATCAACACTTGACAGCCAGTGTCACCTCATTTTATGGGTGGTCATACCCAGAGAGAACCACTATGCTGTGGTGAGCAACTCTCAGACTCCCCAATATACTAATTTCACACCAGTTGGGTTAGCATTGGTCGAAGGCAAATGCACCATTGACATGCAAATGCACCATTGACATGCAGTATGCCTTAGTACACAGCACCACCGTGGGCAGTCGGGATGAAGTGCCTTGCTGAAGGACACAACTCAGTTACCGTTGGTCAGCACCGAACCATGAAGCTTTTGGTTTGAAGTCCAGTGCTCTAATCCCTGAGCCACTATGCTCTCTAGGAATGCTCTCAATAAGAGAGCTTTCCAATAAATGGTAACATATCAGGAATTTGGGGAAGTCTAAAAAAATTATATAAAATTTGCATCGTGGTTCAAGAAATTATGCTGTCATAATGTCACGCAACAGTGAATTAGTGCCTGTCAAACCTGCAAATTGTGCCTATCATTGACCATGGCAGGCTGCTTATTTTCACGCTTGCACACACATCATTTTCCATGTGGAGGAAGTGAAGCAGGTTTGTTTACTGCAGTATGCTGGGGAATTGGTAAATAGTAAATTATATTGGCCAGATATTAATAATGTCTGATATATACAGTGCACCTCTCAGCTCTAGCCAAATCCTGGATGTGACTTTAAACATAAATGACATTTAACATACAATCAAACAAATATTTGTCATGTTTCTGCGCTTGAAAATGATGAAAAACTTGTTAGGTGTTGAATACAATTTATTGTTTGATAACATACAATCAAACAAATATTGGAGGTGAGAGGTGAAGTCTGAACCTTTTGAACAACCCCATTCTAAATTTGAGCCATAAATTGCATTTTCTCGTCTTTCATGTCAAAGACATTTTACATGATGGGGAATTGTCATTTCAACAATTGTACATTGCACACATGTTCAAAATGTTGAATAATTGATGCATCTTTTCCAAGTAATTTTAATAGTTTGCACATAGGTTAAGAATTGATCAAGTTTTTTCTTGGAGAAAATCAATTGATTTTTATCTTGGTAGCTTATTCAGGCAGACATTTGTGTTTAGAATCATTTGTTTGCAGACAGTTTTCAGTTTCTGGCTCTTTCTTTCTTCTGACCCTTTATAGTTACATGTAGCTTACTATTAATTATTGCAGGGCAAAATTAACTCTGTACCTGCTGGAAGTAGATATTCCTACCTAGTATTTATTCAGTGGGGTTTAATGACACTTTCAGTAGCAAGGATCATATAGTTTTAAGGGTGGAGGAAGCCAGAGTTCCCAGAGAGAACCACCAAGGAGTGGTGAGTAATTGTGAGACTCTTCAACATGGGGAGAACCATTAAGCAGTGGAGATGAACTCTCAGACACTCCAACATATGAACATGGCAAGAACAGGTTGAAGACCATCAATGTGCAGTATGCCTTAACACACAGTTCCACTGTGCCCCCACTTTGGCAATTAAGATTAAGTGCCTTGTCCAAGGGCACAATGCAGATGATGTGAGTCATTATCCAACTTTTGACCTTTCAGTCTGACGTCTAATGCATTGAGCAGTGAGCTTTCAGACTCCCTTCCTGCCTTGTATAAAAATACTTGGTTACCCAGCGGAGGATTACTCCTGAATTTAATCAAATGTACCCTTGAAAAATCCCCCAAAATAGTAGTCCCCTTACTCTCAGTATCATAGTGTCAGATTCCACTGAATTTTTTTTATCAAATCAAGCCATGGCTAATTAATAGCAGTCATGACCTGTTTTATGAGAAATTGAAGAAAATGCCCAGTGGGTTAAGAGTTAATTTTGATTGTTTTTTAGCTGTGACAAGCAGTTCTATATGTGGCATGGTTTGTCTGTCCATCTGTCCATCCATCCCTCCGTCTGTCCATCTGTCCTCGCTATAATACGGGAGTTACAAGGTTTTTTTTTGTGTCCGGACAGGCATTATGAGCTTACCAAAATATTATGATCTTATCTGATATATTATGAGTTTAATTACTAAGATAGGGGCACGATGACGCCGTGTACTAAGGTGTACTGCACGTCGATGGTGCGCATGTCTTCAACCACTCTAACCCTGCCTGTGCTGCAGTGCGGAGTTACGATGTTGGGGAGCTGGCAGCTGCTCATTTGTGCTCGGTGGTTCTCTCCGGATACCCTGGCTTCCTCCACCCATAAAACTGTCACGGTCATGATTAGCCATTGTGCATAAGTATGTGACCTTAAATCACCAATAAATAAATAATAAATAATTACTAAGATACGAGGCTTATGAGGCAAATTGCGAATTTTCAAGATTTATATTAAGGGTTAGGGTCAGTTTAGGGTTGGGGTTAGGGTTAGTTTCTCTTCAGCATTAGTGTTGGGGGATGTAACCCTGTCTATACCCCCCAAAATGTTTCCATCCGTCTGTCCATCCATCTGTCTGTCCATTCATCCACCCATCTGTCCATCCATCCATCTGTTCTGTTCATCCATCTGTCTATCCCTCCATCTGTCCATATGTCTGTCCATCCATCCAGTTGGTCAGTCTATTGGACAGTCAGTTGGTTGGTAGGTCGGTTAGTCATTCGGTCTTTGACCAACGAGTTTTTAAACTCAATAACTTTTAAAATACTTGGTGAAATGACATCATATTTGGTATGCAAGTATATCTTATTGATCTCTAGTCTCGTGTTAAACAAAGTTTTTATTTTGTCAGAGTTATTGCCAATGATGGACTAAGAATTTGTTTCATTTTTAGCTCAACTTTGACATAAGTCAAATTTGAGCTTATGCCATGGCCAGTCGTCCATCTGTCCCTCTGTCCGTCAACAATTCAATACGGCTCGGGCTAGAGGCCGTATTTATGAATCGATCTTTACAAAACTTCTTGGGTACCTTTATTATGACCGTGGGATGAGAATGAGTGTTTTGGGGTCCGATCCGAAATTCAAGTTGGCCGCTGGCAGCCATTTTGTACAAAATTAGGTGCAATCAGATTTTTGCGCAGAACTTCCATATGAAAGCTCTGATTTGAATAATTTTTTGTATGAATGTTTAGTACCATGGGATACATCACATATAATACAGGTTTTTTTCTCGTGCGTAAATTATGCAAATCAGACTAACTTTTATGTATTTAGTGTTACTTTCAGCACTGTAAGTGCAAATGCCAATACGGCTTGGGCTAGAGGCCGTATTTATGAACCGATCTTTACCAAACTTCTTGGGTACCTTTGGTATCACCGTGAGATGAGAACGATTGTTTTTGGATCCGGTCCGAAATTCAAGATGGCCGATGACGGCCATTTTGTACAAAATTAGGTGCAATCAGATTTTTGCGCAGAACTTCCATATGAAAGCGCTGATTTGAATAATTTTTTGTGTGAATGTTTAGTACCATGGGATACATCACATATAATACGGGTATAACATGGGCTGGAATATTAGAACAAAATTAGATGAGAGGATCCGATGGTAAGCATATTTCTTATTTTGGTCATCTCCTCTGGATCTGTAAGTTACACGAGAAATTACAAGATTTGGCAGTAAGTGTCAGCAGGTAATTGGTTAATCTATTATAAGTGCAGTAAAGAAGTATAAAGAGAAATGAAATTCAACGGGGAAAGTGGTGAGGAAAGAAGGGAAGGCAAACTGGACACAAAACGTTCTGATAACCTGTGCGGTAATGGTAAGAACTTAAGAATTGGTGGTCTGCATTTATTTTGACAGTGCTTGTACATCATTGTTGGCTGCCTGTACAACACTGTTACATCATCTACAGCTGAGTACATGTGTATCCAGTTGTTATTAAGGTAAAATTAATCTGAGAACTTTAGGGTTAAACAGATGAAAAACAAAGAAATACAAGAATTCATACATATGTGATTTTTTTATCAGTTTATTCATATGACTCCTTATCCGAAAAAAGTTACCATCGAAAGAAAGTTGCCATCGCAGTAAAAATCAGAATCCGAATTTGATTGATATGATGAAAACATTTTTAACTTTTCAGCTAGTTTATCATTTTTTATATCAGTTTTATATACACTACCAGTGAACATAAGTTATAGGATAATATTGAGAAAATTTCAATCTTAGTTCTCGGTACTGATGCTCTGGCTTGTTCTGTGTATAACATTCTTCAGCTGTCAGAATGTCACTAGACTGTCTTCTGGTGTGAACCACATTGAGAGAAGAAGCTTCCCTTTAGAAGAGCTTCAATTGTACTTTTTAACAAGGATATTTATAAACAAAATCATAAATGTTAACATTTCTTGTTAATAAGAAAGTAGTCAATTTTCTTTGACGCTTTCATCAGAAGTCATCTGAAGAATTCATCATGTTACATTATGACATAATGTTTCCATTTTAACAGGATTAAGATTACCCTGGCAACAGTGATGCAAAATGTAAAAGATCTGTTTATTGGAAACAAAATTCACCTTCATTCACTATCTGTTTGCTGTGATTACTTCATTATTCAATTTATGTTTTCATTGAAAATCTGAAACTGAATCTGAAACCCTTGGAGCCCTTTTCTTTCCAAAAGCATAAAGTCTTCAATTAGAACCTTTTTATAGAGTCCTGAATTAGCACCTTTCTGATACTCATGGGTTTGTTATTGTGTTTGTGCAGAAACCCTGTGGATGAACCATTCATTGTTTAGATAGATGACTTTCTTGGGTTGTAATTTTTATTGATTAAGCAGGTAGGTGAACATTCAGATGTATTGAACAAGATATAGTTGTTGGGATAAATGTTGTATTTTATTTATTGATCAGGTAGTTTTTCACCTCACACAGATAAATTACTAGTTCTATTCAAAGCTTTAGCAACCATTAGCAGCCATCAGTCATTGTCAGTTAATGTCTTTGCATGTAGTTATTCTGTTTGCATGTTCATGGGTCTTACGGGTTGACTATGCAAATATTGGCCCTTCATCTTCTATTACACTTGTCCAGTCATTATGTCACATCCTGACCTCCTGCGATAATTGCTTCTCGACATTCTTTGAAAAATTTAAGGGGATTCTAAATTTACTCTCCATCTTTTCAAGCTTTTTATTACATGCCTGTTCAATGAAATCCCCATCTACAGAAACACTAAACCATGCGGAAAATGAAAATCTGTTCTGCACATATGTGTGGAACGGAAATTGTTGACATACTATTTTTAAATAAAAGCGAAATTTCACTGTAATTTTCTACAAATCGTGCAGCGCAATTACAATTTGAATCACTAGTGATAGCTGAAAATCATCCCTGAGTTCCAATGTGTTCTATGTGCCAGTAGGCACATAGAACACATTGGAACTCAGGGGACAAAATAGTAACACAGGTTCCCCTTGCAAATTTGGTTGGCGATAAAATGTGTTATTTTTGTTGATAGTTGTCAAATGAATTGCCTAGTATCCTTCTAATAATTGTAAATAACTTGTGCCAACATGGAAGGATACCCTTCTGCGCTGGCACTCATGCCATATCGATTAACCCATTCACATGCATGTGTCATTCTGTGTATGCCCTGTTAAACCTGCTATTGGACCCCAAAGCTGTTAAATTTTAAATTTGTTGCTGGCTTGCTGAGTTTGCTGTGAATTATATTTTTCAGGATGATACTGATAGAAGCTGCGTTAAGAATATTCTTCAGTATCATATTTCCATGTGTTCACATTTTCTGTCATTCTGTAATTTTGTAACAAAAGTATTTTACAGAAACTTTTATATGTTAAAATTTCTCCCCATGGGAACCCCAGGAAGTGAAGCAGTGCTTGTTCACTGTGGTAAATAAGCTCTGTTTTACTGGTAAAATAGGACCTGGTCACCAATGCCTGTGGTAGAAGTCCTCTAAAATGGGCAACGTGTATAAATGATTTGCTGGACTTGACTTTATATCCATGTTGTGGAGGGATCTTACTTACAGAATAGTACAATAGGTGCTATCAGTTACAGTTTATATTACGCTTTTTGGATTTTGGATAGGTGTACAAGTGGTTTCATTTAGGCCCCTGCGAATATCCGAAATTGGATTCAGTTTGAAATTGCATTGAAGGTTTGATTCTGTTCGATTTTAATCTGTTCTATTCGTAAAAATCAAATAGTGGGGTTCCTGTCGCAATATTTTGAGTTTCTGCTTTTGTATGAAGGGGCCAGCAAAGCTTGACACAGGCCTTATTATAACCCCCACCTCCACTTCCTGTGAAAAGAACTGGTTTTTTTCATGAAATGCAAGCATGATTTGAGGAATCGTCAATGTTTCAGGCCAACTGGTAACGCATTTGTTTATTTACGGCTTTCTGTTTTTTGTTTTATGTTTGCAAGTGACATCATGAGTTTCTCAGAAGTTTCCTGTAAACAAAATGCAAGTGTTTGGAATGGCGGAAATAAAAAAAAAACACTTTGATTATGATTTAATGTCAAATAAATGCATCTGCAAATTATTGCGCTACAAATTTAACTGCACAGAAGACAAGTACGACATCGCACATATAGAGCCATATGAAAAACAATGATGCATAATAAAACAAAAAAATAAATATTGGAACAATCAAATAAATTCCTCCTGTTCATTTCTTCTGTACCTCTAATTTGATTGTAGCAAATGCCCGTCAATTGCAAGGTTCAACATAACACAAGTTTTGAGTCTTTTTTCATCATAGATGAGTCACTTAATATTCAATTCAATATTCAATTGGATTCACAATTTTTTCGTAGATTCAATTCAATTGATTTGTGAAAAAAAAAAACGGTATTTGCAGGGCCCTATTTTCAATTCCCAGGAAGTGGAACAGAACTTGTTTACTGTGGTAAACAAGTCCTACTTTGCTGGTAGAATAGGACCTGGAACCAATGCCTGGGTTGGAAGTGCTCTAAAGTGGGCAGCATAGGTTTAAACGATTAGTTAAACTTTACTTCATACCTATGTTGCAGTTATGAGATAACCAAAGATGAAAGCGATCTTAAATAAAAAAATTAATCTTTTCTAGTAGTGATGGGAAAGTAGGTGTGTTATTGGAAATGCAAATAACCATTATGTCCTATTGCAATATCAGCCCAATATTGATACCAACAAGGTGCAATGCCACCAGTATCCCCTGCCAAGAAGTGGTTACTAACCAGAAATCATTGAAATTGAAATTTTTTAAGTTGAAAAAAGTTGAAAAAGACCCATAACTCTAGAAAAAATGATTGGAGAAAAACCTGTTACCTGTGAAAATCATTTCCCATATGGTGGTTTATCAGCATATCAAAGATCATTTAAATACAACATCCAGTGACTGAGATATGAAGGTCCAAAGTTGTTACAGATAGACAGACTGATGGATGAACGAACAGACGAAACACATTTCTATATCCCCCACAAACTTCGTTTTTGGCGGGGGATAATAAATATAACAGAACATTTCAAATTATGAATGACATTCCGAGTATTAAGAGAATTTTGTATTTTCTTGCTTTCAAAATGAACTGTTTGTCAATAAACTGGTTTACTATGATATTGGTTTCAGTCTGTCACTGGTATTCAAATTCAAACACTATGTCCCCAAACTCATTAAAGCATTTGATTTTCTGGAATTTTGTTTGTGTAGTGATGATAACTACAGTTACAGCTGGTGGCACCTTTATGCTTTCATGGACAATTTAATATTAATTTATAAAATTAGCTTTGTTGACTCCCAAGTTAATTTGTGAGATAAATTGCATATCATCAGTGTCCTTTGAACCATAAATGAAGTTACTGGTTATCAGCCATTATTTTGCTGATACAGTGGAGCCCACTTAATTTGATATCTCTTAACTGAATAACCCTCTTAATTGAATATAATTTCCCAACACAAAACCATTTACCATACCTCCAGTTCAAATTGTCCTGTTAACTGAATATAGATTATAGAGTAAACTCCTATTAATTGAATAAAAAATCTTGTAACCTGTTGGGAAATTACCCCGACTCTCCCCAGTGTTCCTTTGTTTATAGACCTATTTGGCCTCAGTAGATCCAAAACAGGCATTTAATCTATTATATCTTGTTTGACAGAGCTCATCAGGCAAATTTCTTAAAAAATCTTTTTCTCCAGAGCCAGCAGGTAGAATCTTTTGATATTTGGTATTCAACATTGTGGGGTGGATCTGATTGAAGTTTGTTCAAATTGCCCCCCTGGGTTTATATTTGGGCTCAGTATAGAAGCTCGAATTCGAACTTAGTGCATTTCAGACAAATTTCTTTAAAAATCTTCTTCTCCAGATCCAGCAGGCAGAATCTTTTGATATTTGGTATGCAACATTGTGGGGTGAATCTGATTCAAGTTTGTTCAAATCGGCCCCCTGGATTCATATTTGGGCTCACTACAGAAGCCTAAATTCGCACTTAGTGCATTTCAGGCAAATATCTTAAAAAATCTTCTTCTCCAGATCCAGCAGGCAGAATCTTTTGATATGTGGTATGCAACATTGTGGGGTGGATCTGATTCAAGTTTGTTCAAATCGGCCCCCTGGGTTTATATTTGGGCTCAGTATAGAAGCTTGAATTCGAACTTAGTGCATTTCAGGCAAATTTCTTAAAAAATCTTCTCCAGATCCAGCAGGCAGAATCTTTTGATATTTGGTTTGCAACATTGTGGGGTGGATCTGATTCAAGTTTGTTCAAATCGGCCCCCTGGATTCATATTTGGCCTCACTATAGAAGCCCGAATTCGAACTTAGTGCATTTCAGGCAAATTTCTTTGAAAATCTTTTTCTCAAGATCCAGCAGGCAGAATCTTTTGATATTTGGTATGCAACATTGTGGGGTGGATCTGATTCAAGTTTGTTCAAATCGACTCCCTAGATTCATATTTGGGCTCACTATAGAAGCTCGAATTCGAACTTAGTGCATTTCAGGCAAATTTCTTTGAAAATCTTCTTCTCAAGATCCAGCAGGCAGAATCTTTTGATATTGGGTATGCACCATGCTTAGGGGGGTGAGATTCAAGTTTGTTCAAGCCAAGTTTCTAGGTCCATATTTGGACTCGCTGTGGGAGCTTGAATTGTAACTTAGTTCAAAATGAGGAATTTTCTTTAAAAATCTTCTTCTTCAGATCCAGCAGTCGGAATGTTTTGATATTTGGTGTGCAGCATCCTTAGGGGGGGTGAGATTCAAGTTTGTTAAAGCCAAGTCCCTGTGGGGGCCCGAATTATAACTTAGCTCAATATGAGGAATATTCTTTGAAAATCTTCTTTTTTTTTTAGATCCACTGGTCAGAATCTTTGGATATTTGGTATAAGCTTTTCTTAGGAGGAGCAGATGCAACTTGTTGAAATCAATTCTCTGGGTTGATATTTAGGCTACCATGTCAGGTGAGTGCCCTCAGGCCCTTTGGGGCCTCTTGTTCATTCGCGCAAGCGCTCGTGAAAAATGAAACTTTCAGGTCCATACTCATGAGATAATTTCCAGTATTCACTAAAACAGCGTAGATTTTCTTTCTATTATATGCTTCGTGACATTTTACGGCGCACTATTCAGCCCAGTTTGACTGCAAACAGTTTCAAGAGAATAACAAAAAGCTGCTGATCATTCCTTCAGGGCTAGGTTCAAGGTAGTGACATGCGCTGAAGCTTAACGTTGTTTAGGAAGCTACTGAAAGAATTAATCGTGTGGACCTGAAAATATTAATTTTCACTCGTGCAAGCACTCGTGAAAAATAAAACTTTCAGGTCGACACTCATGAGATAATTCCAGATACTGACTAAAATAGAGTAGATTTTCTTTTTTATTATATGCTACGAGACATTTTATTGCACAATATTCAGCCCAATTCGATCCCAGATGCATACCTTTCAAAACAATAACAAAGATCAGCTGATCGTTCCTTCAAAGGGCTGCGATGCGGCACAGCGTGATGTCATTTAGGAAGCTACTGAGTCGATGGATGTCGAGAAATATCTTTTAGATAATTTGCGATAATTCACAGGCTAGCATATAATAAAATAAAATAAAAAATAACCCACTGCCAACAACTCCCTTTGTGAAATTCACCTTTGCTGTTATCAGAAAGAATAACAACCACAAATTTTAATGACCGGGCATTATTAAAATAATTACTGGGCATTCTTTTAAATTATACATGGTTATTATTTTTATAGAAACATTCAACCTGACCTCATCAAATTTTTCTCTGAATTAATAACAAAAAGTATCCCTGCTCAGTGCGCTGTTGTCTTCATTGAGTTATCCTGAAAAATACCTCAACAATTAAAAACTTCATATTTTCAATTTTTTTGCATTAAAGCAAGAACTCGATGTAAATCGGGCTTCAAGTCAAACAATACACTTGGTCCTGGATATTCGTTCAGATAATTGTCTTGGACTCTGCCTACGACCATTATCTGGCTGAATACCCTGGATCTGGTGTATTATCCTTTACTTAAAAAGTAATATTCACTCTGTGTGAATATTTCTTCTTTTCGCGGGTTGTTAATTCCTTGTATGAATGTCAAGGAAAGTTAATAATTGTATATTATTAACTCTCTTAGTGCCAGGATGGCTTCCACAGAGCTTTTGAATTAGTATGTTTGAATGGAGCCCAGATACGGGCTTCCATCAAGGACCAATTATTTATTTTTCTTTATCACAAAACATAATAGCTGGAAGAACATATAGATTCTTAATTTCTAATTATTCTCCCAAACATTGACGATGAAGTGAGTTTGACCCACCCTTGGGAATTACCTCATTTACTTTTGTTGATTGCTTTAGTGATGTGGTCATTTGGCTATTGATTTTTATGTATAAATGGCTATAATAGAGTTAAATTATATTTTGTGGCTATTGTTCAACAGGAACCCAGACAGAAGGAAAGTACACAGAAATACATGTTTTCTCAGATTTAGTGTAACACTTATGTGATATCACTGTCTGTAAATGAATTCCTCCAGTATGTGATTTTAGAAATACTTTGGAAAAAACAACAAAAAAGGTTTATTTCACACAAGCTCAACTGCCAGGTGTTTCTCATGATAAGAAGGCACAGAACTTGGTAACGGTTTCATTTTCTTCAGTTGTTTATGTGGGCAATTTGAAAAAAAATTCACTGTTGATAAATAATTTAGCACTCTGAAAAATACCATATTTTCATGCATGGCTTTGGGGTTCTCAAGTTTCTTCTAGTCCAGCTAACAAGTGTAGGTATTTTTCTACAGTCTGATTATGAGACCCATTCCCAAGTCAAGTATGTCTATATTTAACCAGTATGCCAGCCACTGATTAGGAAATTCACGAAAGTGAATAGGTTGATGTTCAAACATTGGGTATACCCTGTGTATAATGTAGGTAACACTTGAGACGACATCTGTCATGTAATGCAGCAGGTACACTGAGAGTCTGAATGACAGCGAGGTGGGAGTGATATACAGTCTGAGCACTTGTTTACAGTCAAGTGTTGTCTGGACAGGCAGACAACAAGTGGACAGGCAGACAACATTTGACTACAAACACCTGCTTGGCCACAAGTCTTAAGCCATTTGTGATGCTCAGTAAATGAAATCTTATATCTCAGAATTGTATAAGTTAATTCACATTGTCATGAAAATGATATCTTCATGTGTATTTCTTTTCAGGAATCTATCTACAGAAAAGTGTAGAGAACAAAGTGCTTTTTTCCATAGGAGCAGGGAATTTTTTTCTCGAAGATATAGCAGCCATCATGTTAAATTCTAACTCTCAATGGTTTGTTAAAAAATAAGGCTTGGTTCTTTTTGGTGGAAAGAAAATGTTACATGTTTAGTATCTTTAACAAATTGTTGCAATGACCTGGTTGTGAAAATATTTGAGGGTGTTCTGAATTAATTCCTGTCAATTCAAATTTCTGTGATAGTACTTTCCTGGATGACAATATGGTGATTTGTCAAGGTTTTAGACGTCTAATTTGTTTGGTTGGCATAATAATACAAGTTGTTCATGGGTTCCATCTGGATGGGACAGACTCATCTTATGCCATGTTATCAAAGTGGCAACCATGTCAGAATGGCTCAATATCATTTGAATTTAGGACTAGTCGAGCGGCTGGCTTATTATTGTATGTTGACGATGGAGAACGAAATGCATTCTTTGTATTAAAATTAGTATCAGGAAGTGCAAGACTGACAGTGAAACTGGGATCCAAATCTGCTATGATCCTCAGTGCAGGACATAATCTTAATGACAGAGAATGGCATAAAGTCCATATCATTCGCAAAGGTGTAGATACAACATTACAAATTGATAAGATGCAACATTCGAGAACTGCGACTAATAATAATTATGAATTTGGTACATCAAATAAAACATACAGCAATATATTTATTGGAGGGATTAAACCAGGATACGAGTTTTCTAAATTAGCCGCCCCCCAAGTTATGTTTGATGTCCATTTCAAAGGATCTTTTAAAAACTTATACTTAAGTAACTGTGGTAGAGCTCCTGAAAGACCAACTCTGATGCAGTCCAGAGGTATTTTATCTTCCTTGGAAGACCTTTGTGAGAAAAATGACCCCTGCTTGAATAAAGGATTGTGTTTGACTACAGAGAATGGAATTAAATGTGACTGCTCGAGAACCGACTTTGAAGGGGATCGCTGTGAAAAAGGTAAGTTCAAATGAATGAGAAACATTCTTATCATTATTTTTCAGGCTTTTGAATTTGAAATTCATAGTTGCATAGTACTGTGTTTCCAGAATTAATTTGGCATGCATGTTTATTGCCATAGGCACTAATTTTTAAAAATGATTCTGTTAAACTGAACTATAAAAGAAGTTTTATAAAGTGAGAAAGTCGTAACAACATTGTGTTTTATTAGAGACAAATGAAATATTTCTCTGCCATGATCATGACAGCAGACAGAATATTCTGACAGGATCACTTGACTTCATCCATTTGATGGTGTTGAGTTATATTATGTGCAGAATGTCATTATTGATAAAGACATGCAGGTCTTCGTGTGAGACGGACACGAGTGCGATCGCACTCGTTTGCACCCGTAATTTTGATTTTACTGGTGTAAAAAAATGCGCTCATGAAAAGTCTTGTTCCCATTTCTGAAAGCACACGTTGTCTTAAGACCAATTGTTCAAGTGGTTTGTCTCAATAGTCACGATTATTATGAAAGCGACGGGAGTATTGTTTACCTCGAATTTGAAACAAGTTGAGGTGAGTAAACACAATCATGTGTACTACATTTCATTATGCATGTGTAGTAAGTCACATTTGACATTTCGATAAATGGCATTCCTGCTATTTGCAAGCTGGACATTTTTCTTGGGAAATACCAAGGATTCCCTGTAATTTTACACTTGTACTTCAAAGTGATTGGCTGTTTGCACACGATGATGTCATGAAAGCAACTTGCTTTCAAAATAGTGTGCACACAAATGTTTGATACAAGACCTATGCAGGGTTCTTCATTGTTTGCAAATAAACAAAAGCAAGTCATATGTGCGGTCTCTGTCAAGATAAACACGATGATACTTAACCAGCCTATTACCACTGCAATACCAAGTCAATGTATTTTAAGTGCTGAGATGTGCTAATTTTAACACTTTTTGTGATGAAGAGTGGCGTGTAAATGTGCACTTCACTTCAAAATCTAAGGACAGCTGAAGATAATATTATGAAGACTCCTCCAAGTCCATTTCATTTTTAAGTTGTGGAATCAAACCTGAGATGTTCACTGTAATCGCAAATAAAACATCTGCTAATACATTTCCATTTTGGGTGTAATTATTAGCGGGTGTTTTTTTTCTTTTTCTGGCTGACATTTTGGGAAAAGTTGTAAGCAGAAATTTCATCTCCTTTTGTTTGTCACATCGCAGTCTAGAATAATAGGTAAAACAGTATACATCAGTATCATTTTCTGATAGTGATACCATTGTATTTAATTATCCTAATACCATTCAGCACTACCCTGGGCCTATATTGGACAGAAAACAATGGATTATAGAAGATTACATTAAAATTTGATTAATAATTAGTATAGAATGCATCAAATAACATTATTAACAAATAATACATTGAATATCGATATTTTCAAATTGCAGGTGCAATTACACCCATCTATGATTTCACTGGTGCAAAGTTTTGCAGCCGTAAAATCGCTCACACGAAGCACTGGACATGTAAAGATGTTACTTTCCTGAAAATACTCTAAATGGGGTTTGATACATTTTCTTTGCTTTGTGTATTTCATGTGCTGACACCAGTGTCCCATTGTCCATGGCTCGAGAAAGCATGTGTTACAGTGCTTCATAAATGAATTTTTCATTCTGCAGGATTAACAACACATCCAACCAACTCCATTAACTGGTAGAGTGCTAAGTTATATTTGGCCATCAAAATTTGTTCACATGTGCCTGTGAGCACTCTCCCATAAATGGTGTAACAAGGCAAGTCCCAACAGCCTAAATAATATCACTTTATAGATAATATGAAGCACCACCACTGAGTTTGAAGCCTTTAAGTTGCAGTACCTGTGCTTCAGAATAAAGCCCAAATATGAGCTTTCAGCACTCTCCCATTTAAAAGTATGTTGCCTCACATGCTGTATTGAGTGCCTCAAATTTGAAGGCTTGATTTTTGTTACTTGGAACTTTCAGTTGGTAGCATGAAATTCTTAGTTAGCATGTGAAACTTTGACCATTACTTCAAATTGGAGCTGTATGATTTGCATTGTGTCAATAAACATGACCGCTAGTGGAGGCTTGTCCTTTGAACCAGAGTGGCCAAAAGCCAGAGGCCCTTGTCCTTAGGAAGGGGGGGGGGGGGGGGGGGCTCCATTGGGAATGGGACCATTGACTCAATTTATTTTACAATCATTATTCTATTGACTTGTAGGGAGTGTAGCTAGCTGTCAATAAATAATGATGAATCGTTTGTGTACTCAGTTATCACCCCACCTGCTAGTTAACTACCTATTCGCCACTAAATATATAGGCAACTGATCAATGCCAGTTACTGAAAGAAAAATATGTGACTACTGGTTAAGTAGTGCACACCTCTCATTTGACTCCTGGAGTGAAGGATTTGGCTTCTTTTGGCACCAATTTTCAAAATTTTCTCTTGTGGGTTACGTGTCCTATGGCCCTGTTTAAGTTCTGACCAGCCCCCCTCCCCCCCCCCCCCTCAGTGAACTGACATAAATCTCGCCCTAATTTATCAGAAAGGCTCATTTTGTTCTTTCCAGTATTGTGTCACATGAGAACATCAGATCTGCCCAAAACAGCAACCAAGCCTCTATTATCATCGTGAAAAGGACGACTGATGTAACAGTCATATTGTACTGCTCATATAATGTGTAATTAAAAAAAAGTTAACTTCCAGAGTGCTAAATTATTTATGGTAGACAGAGTTTGTTCAGGATTTGTTGCCCAGAAATCCCTGTAGGATTGCGTTTGTGTTTGGGGTCTTAGCTTAACCTTGAAGCCCAGAGAGCTTTACAGACTGCCACATGCAAGTTCAGGAAAATACGAGAGAGTTCTCTCTTTGGGATGATCTCCCACTTGTTTGGTTCTTCAGGGAAGTTTTTTCTTTGCTGTGGTTGTTTTTAGCATAACTTGACAAAGTCAAAACAGAGAGAACTGTTATTTGGTATGAAGCATCCTTTTGACCAGTAGAATGGATTAAAAAAAATGGCCATTGGTTGTGTCAGGGTGTTCTGTAGGTGCGTTTGAAAAAATGCTTAGAGCCAACATATTTGCAAAAAATTGAAAAATTTTTTTTTTTCAGAACCGCTGATCAGAATCTTTTGATATTTGGTATACAGCATTGCTTGGATGGTCAAATACAAATGTGTTCCAATCGAGGCCCCTCGGTTCATATTTGGGCTCAACACAGGAGCCCAAATAATTAATTTAGGGCACTATGGGGAATAAGCTTTAAAAATCTTCTTCAGATCAAACTGTCAGATTCTTTTGATATTTGGTATGCAGCATCTCTAGGGGGGTTAGATTCAAGTTTGTTCAAATGGGATCCCTGGATGAATATTTGAGCTCTTTATTGGAGCCCAAATTTTAACTTAGTGCAATATGAGAAAATTTCTTAAAAAATCTTCTTTTTCAGACCCACAAGTGAGAATCCTTTCATATTTAATATGTGACATCTCTAGAGGTGTAAGGTTCAAATTTGTTCAAATTGAGTTCCTGGGTTAATATTTGGGTTCCCCAAGGGAGCCCATATATTTACTTAGTGCAATATTGGGAATTATCATTTAAAATCATCTCCTTCAACTCCAGCTGTCAGATTCTTTTGATATTTGGTGTACAACACCTCTGGGAGGGTTAGATTGAAGGTTGTTCAAATCAGGTCCCTGGGTTAATATTTGGGCTTTTTATTGAAGCCCAAAGTTTAACTTAGTGCAATATGAGAAAATTTCTTGAAAATTTTTCTTCTTCAGGTCCACCAGTGAGAATCCTTTCATATTTGGTATGTAACATCTTTAGGAGCGTCGAATTCAAGTTTGTTCAAATCAAGTCGCTTGTTTGTTTTTGTTTTGTTTTGTTTTTGTTTTTGTTTTTGTTTTTGTTTTTGTTTTTTTTTGGGGGGGGGGGGGGGGGGGAGGGGGGGCTAGAGAGAACCACAGTAGTTGAAAACATTTTTTTTTGGGGGGGGGGGAGGGGGGGAGGGGGGGGGGGGGCAGGGGGGATTGGGCTAGAGAGAACCACAGTAATTGAAAACAAAACAAAAATTTTGTTCAGTTGTTTTTTTAATACTTCACAGAATAGCGCAGAAATGAGTGACCAAAAAAGTTGCCTTTGGTTGTGTCATAGCAAATCAAAAAATTGCTCTTGCTGCTGATCACTTACTGATACACTCATCTCTTTTGACAATTTGAGCCAGGTGAGCATTTTAGGCTCACTTGATCCTTGGATTTATTTTTTTTTGGGGGGGGGGGGGGGAGAGGGGGGCCTATTTGGTTTGTATGGAGGAGGGGGGGGGGGGCACCTGCTTCCTACACCTCTGCCTCCAAACTCAGTATGCATGCACTTTTGCATTACTCATAAAAATTTCATATTTGAGACATGTCATGTTTTTCCCACTAATTTGAAGAGAGAGATAATGGATAACCATTTTCTTCAGCAGCGAGAAATGTTGTCACATGGGACATCTATAGTCATCTGGATCAATCCTATACAATATTGAACCATTTGCTCAAGTCCTCTGTGGTTATCTTGAGGATTCCAGTTGTAAGTTACATTAATCATTGACGTATGAAAATCATTCATGTACCTTTCTGCCCTTGAATTTGAAGTGTGTGTGTAATTTAGCTAGAAAAGCTAGATATATATAGAGAGAACACCAAAGATTTTTTCTGAGAAAAGGCAGATGCACTTGCAGACTTTCAGCTCACAGACCTGTTGTTGCATTCCAGAAAGTTTTTCTCTGAAATCGTAACTAATTGTTGATTGGAAAATCCAAACTTCAGTGATTTATGAATAATCCATTTTCTCCATTATGTACATAGCTTGTGAAAGTTTTATTCTTGTGTTCCTAATAAATGTACATGTATGTTCATTAATTCTGGGGAATGTTTCCACTGTGTACACACCTTATTTGAGCATGTATGTTTATTAAAATTGCCCTTCCAACAGGGAGGAGATATTCAAATCAGTAAATCATCACTAGATTGTGTGATATTCTTTTGTTAAGCACAGTGAATAAATCCTTTTTTTCTGATAATGGGAGCACTTCATAACTCAAAAAAATATTGTCAGATATCTCTCTTTTTTTAAACTTCTTAGCTTGTGCTGAGCTCTGATGGTGAATACAGCTGTTTTGACTTCATATGCCCACAATGCAAATTGTATATTATCCTTGGAAATTTTTAAAAATGAAGTTTACAAAACGTTTTAAGGGTAAATAATCTTTATAAAAAATGTCAGCAGGTAAAATACCCTTTACATTCAAATCTAATGGAGCTCTTTGTGGTTAACCCACTAACTAACAAGAAAACTT